>CAUOFW020001268.1:0-112931 GCA_963454935.2 Ilex paraguariensis
TAAAGTGTGTGCAGACTTGCCCCAGTTATGAGATTTTCGCAGAAATATTCGGGCCACATGGGGAAGGCGAAAATATATCAATAGTTTTCCAGTGCTAACTCCACTTCAGTCCCGTCCCCATATAGGCCGACTGTGGACTTGATTATCATTGATGATTAATGTAATCAATAAATGTGAGCATTTTGTAACCAATACAATGATGTTTAATATGGTGTAACGGGAATATGTCCGTCTGGTTTGATGTATTTGGGAATAGACAAGTTTTGTGTATATCCCCGTATATGTAAATGTTAGAATATTGCACCGTCTTGTTGGTTCAATGTTTTTTTGAGTTTTATTATGGTAATGAATAATAGTTATATTTTATCAACATTCATATTTTTTTTCATAAGTTAGGAAGAAAAAATAATCATATATTAAAACCACAAGGACACAAAAAAATTTACGTATACAAACATAGATTTGGATTAGATTGATTAAGGGGGCACAATAGTCATTTATATACAAATATATTATCATAAGAGTGATATATATGTGTGCATACCAAACATGGGTATGGACGGGACTGAATGGTGAATCCCATCTTTTTAAAGGGTTTGGGTTTGGAAGAATTTGGACAAACCAATCCAAACCCCTCTCAAAAAATCAACCAAATAGGCCCTAACAATTTCCACACACACCTTTTCAAGGATCATATGCTTCTTTACCCATGTGATGCCAGAACCACTTGTATTCTAATCCCATAAGCTATCACATTTGTTTATCCTAATAGCCACAGTGGGAAACAATGCATGCATTGAATAAACTAAGGCATACTAGATAACTAGAAATGAAATGAGCTTCCCTTTCTATTCCACTGGATACCCAGTAAGTCAACTAGCAGGATTTTGTTGACATCTTTCTAGAGCTTCCGATAAATACCTAGTTTACCTTTTGATCCCCAAAGATTCCCTAATCTAAACCCAACCCTACACAAAATCAAAACTTGAATCAAATCATAATCAAACCCAACCCAAGTACCCAACAATCAAATCCTGATCATGCCCGATCCACACCGATTTGCATCGTCACTCACCACCACTGATCTCCTTCACATCTTTGTCTCTCTCCTCATTCATACACAACCCTGCACCCATTGAGCTCCACTGAATACATACCACCCATTGTGCACCACTGAATGCACACGAGATTGGTCCCATCAAAACACCCATTGAATCCATCATTTTCATCTCAAATTTCAACCCAAAAACATCATTTGGGTCTATCAAATCATATGTGTGTGCAAATATGATGGAGAGAAAGAGAGAGAGACATCTTTCATTTTGCGGGTGTGCGCTATTTGTGTTATAGTGTGTGCTGTAATTGTGGTTTATGAACCACGAACACTCTCGAGAATGTGACGTATCCATGTCGGACACCAACACTCTTCGGACACTCTCGAACACGTGTTCGATACTCTTTTATCTGTCTATAATTAAATGATAAATTTTTAATTTTGGACACATGTCAGATACTTCTTTGGTGACATGTCCGACACTTCTTTAGAACGTGTCTACTACTAAACAATAGATATGTGTTGAAATATTATTAACAAAGCTAAAAAATTTGAGAACATATAATTACTAATACTAGACATGTTAATGTTGTACTCCAAATATAATAATAAAAACAAAAACTGCATATAAATTTTAAAAAAGAGGAATTGAGAAAATAAGAGCAATTATTTAAATTATATATTAGGTACACATTGTCTGCAAAAAAAAAATTGATAATTATTAACTTTAATAAGGATGTTTTATTCTAAAAATTCACATAGATGACTAGACAATAGATTTACTTATCATAAAAAACTAATTTTTTTATGAATTATATATCATTATCACTATATTTGCAATAAATTATATAATACGATATATAAAATATAATTTTTTTTGTAGCGTATCTTCAATATGTCCGTGTCTTACTTTGTTGAGAAATGTTGTGTCGGCGTGTCTGTATCGTGTCATATCCGTGTCCCGTGTCCGTATTCATGCTTCTTAGATTGTGGTTGTGTGTGTGCGTGTGTGTAACGAGATTGTGGTGGCTAGATAGGGCTGGGGATGGAGGCAGATCTGGTGGTAGAAGGGATTTGGTAACAAGCAAAAGAAGAAGGGAAGGGCCCAAATGGGTAGGGAAGGTTGGGCGTGGGTTGGGCAGAGATAAGGCTGGTGGCACCCTCTGAGAGTGTGTGTGTGTGTGTCTGTGTGTGTGTGAGAGAGAGAGAGAGAGAGAGAACAGGAAAATTTTAGGTAGCAAGATTAGGGTTATTAGGATAAGGGCTACTCGAGAATATTTCCATTTGGAAAAAAGCCAAACTGGCAAACAATGATCTAACATTAATGGTCATCTTCGATATTTTTTGACAGGGGAGATGAAGAATGATAATCACATAGGCATTAATAATATTGAAGTATAGAAAGCAATGCTTGGCCACAATAATTGTGAAAGAGGTTTCCAGTCAAAGACAATTGAGGACAACGAATTTTTTTTCTTTTGGTTATGGTGTCAAATGCCTCTTAGAGAGGACAAGGATTTTAAATCATGATCTCGTTCCAAAATAGAAACAAGATACATCGTTGAAGTCTTTAAAGGAGATTGCTTACTTTGGATTTGAGATGAGCCTTCAAAGTCTCTTCTGTCAAGCAGACAATTCTCGGACATAGTCTGCATTTAAAAACGGTTTTACATTTCAACACGCAGCCCGATATATCCGACGGATTTTCCACATTGCACTGCACATCCACCACTGTTTCAGCATTGCTTTTACCAGATGAAAGACTTTCGCTAACATTTTGACCATCACTTACAATCCCGATATCATCATCATTTGTTAATAAACCTGCAACAGTTATGTTGTGAGACATTCAGAACATTTAAATTCTCGGAACTGAAGACCAAGCATGCATTTCAAAATAAATTATTTAATATACACAATGTATCTTGAATTAAGGAAGGCAAGAGAACTGCTGTAAAATGGCACATATCTAATACCAGGTAGGAAAATAGTAGATACGTGAGTGCATTTAGCCTTACAACCTTGAAAAATGTTTGGGGGATAAACGAGTTTCAGATGGTCAAACAAATTATCCTCACCACTCACCAGGGTAAATTAGTGGCAGCAAAATAACATAGCAAGTTTTGGGCAAACAAAATTATTTGTTCCCTTTTGCTATCACATCTTCAAGTTGCAGCATATGGTAAGCCTAGAATAACAGCTAGCACATGGGCTTAAAAATTATGATATGGTGATGATGATAGGGATAGCACATTGATTTTGTTCATTTCGCTCAACAGAGAAGTGCATGAAGTACAGACAAATGACAAAAAATCTACATTAGCACCAGAATGAAATGCAAATTGTGACATGAATTTGCCTCCATGCCAAGCAGAATAGTATATGCGCAATTATCCAAAGCATATACAAAATCAGGGAAATGAAATAAAACCAACCATTACTTATATACCTAAAAATACAACTAAACCAAACCTGATGAGTCAAGATTGACTTCATTCACCGAGCTATCTTCACTCTCATATCCTGAAAAATAAAATGAATTCTGTTAGAAGAAATAATTGAGTTCAAGTCTCGCAATTTAAATCCAAAGCTCAGGATAAAATAATTTCACTCTCATATCCTGAAAAATAAAATGAATTCTGTTTGTGATGACAATATTGATAAGCATAGCGTGCAGGACAACGGTGCCAGCAATAAAGCGGAAAGAGAATTAATAGCCACAAAAGAACTAAACACGTGCAGAAAGAGAGAAAAGAGGAACAGAAAATAGTAAGGATAAACGAACCAGAAGAAGAAGAGCGAGATCTGTCGTTTTCCCTCACTTCTGCAACTGCGTCTTCTTCTTCTTCTTCTTCTTCTTCGGTTTCTTCTATGGCCTCAGCCTCCACTTCAGACTCTGAGGAAGAAGACTCAGAGGGATCATCTCTATCGCCATGTTCGTGCTTGTAAAATCGTCGTTTTATCATTCTCTCTGTTCTTTAAGTTTAAATCGAAGACTTTGAATATACCAATCATGTGTTTGTGCTCAGCGCCGGCCCTAGGCCATTAAGGCCACCGCCTAGCCCCCCAATGTAATAATATATTTAGGCCCAAAAACAAATTAGAACCACTTAAAAATAATTTTTGGAAGAATTACGCTTAGACTTTTAAAGTTAAAGTTTATCACTTAATCACTCAGATCTCACAATATTTAAAATATTACATAAAAATCCCATAAAATTTGTATGCCCATAAAACTTAGACCCTATCGTCCGTTAAGTATATCGGTTAGTAAATTACTTCTAGACCCTTTGAAGTTTGTAGGTATATATAATACTCAGACTCATCAAGTTTAAAATATTATACTTAGACCAAAAATACTCTAATCAAAAATAGAATATCAAATATTTTAAATTTTACAATCAAAATTTATGTTCTATTATGACATTTATTAAAATAAAATTAAAAATAAAAATCTATTTTTTTCTTAAAAAATCATAATTAGTATACAATTATACTATCTATAAGAATTTAATTTTGTCGTTTAAATAACCAAATTAAACTATCAAATTATCTCAATTAAAGCTAGAATATATTGTGTAAATTATAGTTTGACACCTTATTTGATTTTTTAGTTTTATTCTAATAGATAGTATAATTCATGTTCAATAAATGACGTAATAGAACATGAATTTTTGTTGTAAAATTTATAGTATATTATGAATGACTTAGATCCCTTGTTTGATTTTTTTTTTAAAAATTGACTTCTTATTTTTTATTTTATTTCAATAAATGGTACAATAGAATATGAATTTTTATTTTAAAATTTAAAATATTTGATATTCTATCTTTAATTGAATATTTTTTGTCTAAATATAATATTTTAAACTTGAAGGGTCTAAGTATTATACGTTTATAAATTTCAGAGAGTCTAAATGTAATTTACTAACGATAGACATTTGACGTAGTCGTCTAAGTGTTATATGTGTACAAATTTTAATGAATTTGTGTGCAATATTTCAAATATCAAAATATCTGAGTGATTAAATGACAAACTTCAGGAGATCTGGATGTAATTCTCCCAAAATTTTAATACCTCAAATTTTAAGATAATTTTAGATATAAAGTATGAATTCAATAAAAAATCGATACAAAAATAATAAGCTTGAGTGTAACCTTAGTAAATATAGGTGATGAGCCTGGATTTTATTGGGCCAAGCCCAATCTAGATAAATCGAAAAAGTCCAAAGAAGCATCCATTGTCGACCATCGAGGAGGACACCAAAAAGACAGCACCAAAAGCCAACGGCCGAAGGAGGATGAAGACCAGAGAGCCCTTGGGCGCCGCCTGGGTTGGCCCCTTGGGTGCCACCTGGGCTAGCCCCTTGGGCGCCTCCCTCTTCGCTCCTCCTCACCTTGGTACTCCAGGTCCAAGTCCAGGTCCATATCCAATTAATGTTCTCCTCCGGATGAATAGAAGCACGAGAGAAGATAATATGAAAATAGATATAGAAGATCTCCTACCATAGCAATACTTGTCAAAGCAATAGAATTATTTTTCTTCACGTCACCGCCTCCGCTACCTTACCCTAGCTATATAATGTAAGCCCTCTTAATATTGAGGGGCACGCCTCCAACACCTCAAACGCCTTCAAGGCCTCCGAACTTTACACTCATTGTTTTCTCTTTGTCTCCCTAAAAGCACTGTATTTCTCCGGAGTACTGTCATTCATCAACATCAATAAAGAACACAGGTCGCCGCTGCCGTTCTCGAGAGTGGGGTAGGTCACTTGGACCGAACCACTATAAATCCCTGTGTTGATCTATTATTTACTGTTTTACTCTTAATTGTCATTAATTGCTCATTAATTACATCCTTACACATACTTAACTGTTAATCTTGTACGAAGACAGTTTTGTGCATCATCAATAGGTAATAAACAAATAAACTTGATACGTCTCTCAAATAAACGGGTCAACATAAATCCGACTTATTTATAATACAAATTCAATTATACGAGATTATAAATAAAACAGTTATAAATTGAGTTAATTCTAATACGACACAATTACACAATTGAATGAATGCTTTTTTATTACCTTTATTTTTTCAGCTTACCTATTTTTTATGTGAATGTTAAAAAGATAAGTTATCTCAATATATAATAACTTATGTTAAGTGAGACTTTTGTCCCGTTTTAAACTTTTTGAAAATTCCAAACAATTTTAGGGCCAATTCTTTAATTTTAAGACCACTTAAAATAATATTCTAAAGAATCCTAAAAAAATTATTTTTAAACTTCTTTCAAGGAACATTCTAAAATATACACGGACATAAAAAAAAATATAAGAGAAACTTAAAATATTCTTATACACATTAAAAATAATATTTAAATAGAAAATTTTAAAAACACTTAAAATTTATAACATTTAACAATATCATAATCATAAATTTGATAATTTTTTGGCTTGTGTCAGAGTTTTTAATTAATTTTTTTTTTTCAACACAACACACAGACTTCTTCGTCTGTGTCAAAGCTTTGAAAATCGTCATGTTCGTGCTTGTAAAATCGTTTTTTTAATCATTTTTTCTGCTCTTAAGTTTAACTGGGCAAAATAGGAAAAGGGTAAACCCACAAAAAATCAAACACTAAAAGCCAATCACTTTGAAACTATTGCAGAATTCGAACATGCACATCACATCACGGCTTCTAGTTCAATTGGGCATCACAAACATTTAATTCAACCACTTCTCAAATCGAAGATCATGAATTAAGAACTCGAATATACCCATCATCTATTGTGCTTTGCATAACAGCTTAAGGTCAACAAGTATCATAGACTAAACGTATTCGGTATAATGCTACACTCATCCAATTCGCAATGCATTGTTCCTTTATTATGATTTTCAAAGCTTAAAAATACTAAAAAACTTATGGGTTATTTGTAACATCTGGAAACGAAACAAGAACACAAATTACCCTTATACGTTTTTTAAAAAACACAAGAGGAGAACTTATCTAAAGAAGTGAACGGCTGGTTGTTATGCGACGAGGAGGAACGAAACAAGGTTTCCCTGTTTGGTAATGGAGAGACACTCCCTCAAAAGGGTTTTTCGCATTTTGTAGCCTAAAAGATTTTAAAATTTTCACTTTATATTTATTAAGGTTAATTGTATTGGAGGTCGCCAAAGTTTTAGTTTCGTCTCATTTTAGTTTCCAATATTTCAAACAGGCAACATTTAAATTAGTAACAATTTTTTTATTATAAACTTATCACGTGATACCTAAATATAGACAAAAAATAATTTGAATAACTATTGATCAAAATTTGGGTAGTTCTTGACCAAAAATGTGTAATATGTGTAACTCTTGATTAAAATTTGGATATCTTATAATAAAAAATGTATGCTTTGATTAGCTCTTTGGCCAAAATTTAGGTAAAAATTTGGTCAAAAATCCAAATTTTTTTTTTTGCTTATATTTAAGTATTATGTGACAAGTTTATAATAAAAAATTTATTAACAATCTGGACGTTAGGAATCACATAGAAACATATTCAATATTTTATGGACCAAAACAATACAATTAAAATATTATAGACTAAAATGAAACAAATTTTATATTTTAGGGACATTCAGTGTAATTAACCTTATTTTTTAATGGTTAAATTTGTTATATTGTATTTTCAATGTATCAAAAATATTGAAATATGACCCTTCTATTTACTTCCGCTATTTTTTCTCTCAAAACTCACCTCATTCACGCTAATGAAAAAACTAACAAAATGCCAACAGAATAGTCACATGACTATATTAAAAGTGAAATTTAAGAAATTTAGTCATTCATGGTACAAAGTTCAATTCACTCCCCTCAAAAAACATATAATGGTTAATAATCATACGTGGTCGAATGTACTTGAGAGGGTCGAGATGTTTGTCTTATTGGTTGTCAATGAAGTCATTCTCGCGATCTAGAATACCACTTTTCAATTTAATCCTTCAACTTTGGAAAATTATTTTAATTTGTCTTGTTCTTAAATTTCATGCATCCAAATAAATATTTTTTTTCTTTATATATTATAATTAGGAGCATAATTGGTATATAAAAATCCAACGACCTAATTATCTTTCATTCTTGTATCTAAAACTTCAACATTGTCGGAAAAAAGAAAGTAACATTTGATAACATTTTCGGTTTTTAATTTTGAAAAAGGAGAAAAAAAATTATTTTATTTTTACTTGTAAAAGTAGAAACACAAAACTTATTTGGTTAATAAAATTGAAAATATAAAAAAAAATCTATTTGGTAACCAATTTTTATTGTCCTACAAATAATATTTTTTTTCTTGATCAACGTCCTACAAATAATTTAATGTTGTTATTTTCATTGGAAAATGCTATTTGCACTTAAATTATGTACTTGATAATCACTATCATTGAATAGATAGTGGGTCCCAATAATTATTAGGACCCACAGTGAACTCAATAATTGTAATTATCAAATATACATTTTAACTCATATTTTTTAAATTCATATAACATTACTTATTTTTGTTATTCATTTGAACGAAGTTAATGCAAAAACCAAAAAGTAATAACATTGGTAGCCTAATTTGAGATATCTCATAGTCCATAGTTTTATAATAAATATTTGATTTACATCCTATTAGTTAAAAAAATTGTAACAAACATTACAAGTAGTAAGGAAATAATTCACGAACCCCATTACATCCACAAACATGCTTGCATTAGAACATGAACTTACTAGCGGTGACCTATGCGACTCATGGTATTTCAATCTCTGTCATCACAATTCTATGGAGCCAAGAATTTCATCTTGGGTGGGCACACTCTAATTATAAGATTTAATTTTTTTTCCTCCAATAAAAAAAAGAATGTGATATATTTGTATTTTTAGCATCATATTTGTTAGTTAAAAATTCATTAAATACAAAAAAGTCAAAAGTTAGTATACAAAACAAAACAAAAAAGTGGTTAATTACAACACTTTAAAAAATGGGGATAATTGTAGTCATTTACAATCGACTCTGACAAATTTTTATATCTATGCATGATAAATATCAATGCCATGGAAAAATGTCCTTCGTTATATAATTAATCAAGTTATATGTCATTCATTGATCACTTATTTGATTATATAACCTAATTTTAACAATCTTCATTATTAAAAATGTTCTCTCGACTATAGTTATTAGAATCGAACCGAATATTGAACCGACAGATAAACCAAGTAAATAATTCATTGGTTCAACCGTTGGATCAACTGGTCGGACCGGTTGTATAATAAAAAATAAAAATATATAATAATTTAGTTAAAAAATATAAAATATGTTCACTATACATATAATTTGTCATACAATTTATGAAATTAAGTAAAAAAATAAATAATTATATTTACAATGAATTTACAATACTCACTAGAAGAAATTCATTAGATTTGCAATAATTTTGCAATGTCAGAGGATCCCATGAACTGGTCGAAAAGAGCCATCAGCTAACATAATATGTGAGTGAAATGAACGAAATTAAAAAATAGGAAAGATTTATCAAAAATCCAAATTTATAAACCAAGCATCCTTCCATAAATGAACTACTTCTAAATATTCTATGTAACTAAAAATTCAAATAATAAATAATAAAAATAGAAGAAATAAATCCTAAAAATTCAAATAATAAATAATAAAAATAGAAGAAATAAATCCTAACCAAACTCTAAATAATACTCCTAATTAAAAAAAAATTCCTAACTAATATAATAATACTAAAACAAATAATAAAATATAAGTCTTCAATTTAAGCACATCCAATTCTTTTTCGATCTCTATCACTTGTCCTTACCTCCTAACAAAATGGCGTTGCCAAATGTAAGAATCGTCATTTGTTGAATGTTGCTCGCACCTTGATGTTTAACATGTATGTGCCAAAATCACATTGGGTTGATGTTGTTCTTTCTTCGATTTATCTGATTAATCGCATGTCTGTCCTCGTTTTGAACAACAAATTTCCTTTCTCCTCACTCCCCGTGTCTTTGGTTGTATTGCAGTTGTTCATCTTCTTGGTTTGAGTGGCATAAACTTTCACCTCACTCGATTAAATGTGTCTTTTTGAAATATTTTTGTACTTCAAAAGGTTATCGCTACTATAACCCTGCTTCTTGTTAATACTGTGTCGATGTTGATATTACAGTTTTTTGAGTCATCTTCCTTTTTGTAAACAACCTATTAGTTGTCGTTGGGTCTACACAGTGAAGTATCATCTTGATGGTTCAGTTGAGTGTTTGAAGACTCGTCTGTTTGCTAAAGGTTAAACTCAGACATATAGTATGGATTACGATGAGATTTTCTCTCCTGTTGTCCATCTTAACTCTGTTAGAGTTCTTATTTTGGTTGCAGTGAATTGTGATTGACTTTTATATCAACTAAACATCAAGAATGTCTTTTTACATAGAGACCTACATGAGAAGATATAAATGGTATAACCTTCAGATTATGTTGTATCTGGTAAGGAACAATTAGTGTGGCGTCTGAAAAAAGCACTATATCACCTGAAACTATCACCACGTGCTTGATTTTACAATTACATGCCCTAATATTACCTATGTTGTAGTAGGGTTGGTCAATTCATGCACGCTCCTTATAATCCTCATTGAGAGGTCTATGCTATTCTTCAGTATCTGAAAAGAGCACCAGAAAAAGATTATTATATCGTCTTTCATCATCCATGATTGTTACTGGCTTCTCTAATGCTAACTAGGCAGGTAGTCGTATCGATAAATGATTTACCTCATGTTATTGTACGTTTATTGGTGATAATCTTATTACTTGGCATAGCAAAAAACAGAATGTGATTGCCCATTCAAGTGTTGAGGCTGGATATCAGACTATGGCTCATACTGCGTGTGAGATATTGTGGGTTCATTCTCTCCTTCATGATAGAGTATTGATATGCTTTGTCCTATGGAGATACATTGTGACAAAACACATCACAATGGACTGTCATTTTATTTGAGATCTCTTGATGCGTAAGGAGATTATTACACTATACACATCAAGTCTAGTGATCAGTTGGGTGACATCCTTACCAAACTATTGGCTCGATCTGTCTTCAATAATTTTTGTTCCAAGCTGGGCATCTTTGATCTTTATACTTTAGCTTGAGGGGAAGTATTAGAGTTCTTATATTTTTAGTAATGGCAGGTAGTATTGTAATTCTCATACTATCAAGTTTAGTATAAATAAGAGAAGGTAGGGCAATATAGCCTTCCTACCAGATTATTATTATTCTTTCTCCTCACTTTCTTTTCTCTTCTTTTCTTTTCTACTTCTTCATAGACCCTCATTAAATTCCCTAATTTAACTGGTTACAATTACACCAATTTTGCTGAATATAACTAAACATGATTCTTTTTTTTTTTTTTTGTGCAAAAATGAAAACCAACTGGATATTTTAGCTATTGGATTACACTATTAATCATCATTCAATAAAATAAGCAACAACTAAACTGCAATAATAACAATTTATAGTACATATCACATGAATAACTAAAACAACATATTGGTATTAGAACAACATCATGATCCTGTCAATATATAACCCCAAAAGTTGTAATTTCATAGGCCATATCACAGACACAAACCATCTGCAAACCATCCCAGACACAGAAATGCTAATTGTAGCAACACACGACAATATTTATTAAGTGACTGACCTTTCCAATTAGAAACTTAAGAGCCCAAAGTCCAACAATATCAGCTTTAGCTTCTTCCAGAGATGAGTGGAGTTCTTGCAGCTCCTGTATCAAACAGGATAAACATGGCAATACTGCTATTAAAAAAATGTTCTCACATTATTATGTAATCCATTATTATGTAATTGCTACTTTGCCCCATTATTATGTACTCCTTCCACCCTACAATGACCAACCCTATGGAAATACTCAAATTTTAGAAGATGCAACTAAGACATACACATCTTAAGTCTCAAGACAGTAATAGTATTATCCACCATTGTTTAGCATAATTAGTGGCCCACATATTACGTGCCCGTAGATTTATTCTACGATAACGGGCATTGATGGAGATTATGAAATCTTTCATGTCTTGAAGTTTTAACAATCAACAGTATAATTGTCATCGTTGTAATCATCATCATGGTTACTGATCATAGTGGCACAAAATCTATGTCACAATCCAAACAAAAACCACATTGGACCTCTCTCTTAAAAGAGCAAGAGACACCACTCAAGCTAACACCTACCATGTCACATTGGATAAATAATAAGGGAGAACTGAAAAGGCAAAGAAGGCTAATCTCCATGGGCTGAAGAGAGTATTTTAACACCTTCAGTTTTTATGTATCAGCTCTTGTCATATGTAAACACTCCCTATATACTGTGAATAGTATAACTACAGAAAATTAATATCGAAATTGATAATCTAGATCAAACTATGCACAGAATAGAAAAGAAGAGAGAAGAAATCTGAAGGCTAAACTAATATTCCATTAATGAAAAAAAGGAACAAGAGACAATAGGTAGTGAACCCTACAACAATAAAAAGACTAGACTACCCTAATGGTATGTAGATATAATTACCATCTTAACAGAAATTATATTGATAACTATTTTAGACCTTGGTTGATGTAAGCAGGCTATGGTGCAGTTAGATATATCATTAAAACGTACTGCCTTTGGCAACATATACACACCCATCCAGTTGAATAATTTTGTCTATTAACCTGTATACAAGGCTGTTGGTTAAATAAAAACATATTGGCAAGATATGACAAATATGCAACACTGTAAATATATTAGATTTACTATGTAAGAGAAAGAAAAGTGTTGCCATCCGAACAAGTTCCATAGCTAAAGTGAATCAATGAGGACTGCAAAAGGAGGCATCGAGCAACAAAGAATTAGCATCAAATTTGATTAAAATGCAACCTACCAATCTCACTGTAGACGTTTGCCCATTTGGAAGTGTTATGGTATGAGGTCCAATCCCATGGCAGCATTCGTGGCAAATTGTGTGAGTGAAGAAAGAGTCAAAGTCTACAAATTCCCGTTGTTCCTTCATTATACATACATCAGCTATAGGCTGAAGAATAAGCTTGAACCTGATTGGAAGAAGTAGATCAGATTTATTAAAAAAAAATTCAACCCAATGTAAAAAATTCAACAAAACTGCCAATCAATAAATTTCTACTCATCAATGTATGTTAGAACGGGATTATAAGTTCTCCAAAAAGAATAATACTTCGCCTCTGAAACATTCTTAAGCATGACCATAGCTGTGCCTCGATCTTTTACTATACGCTCATCATTTGGAAGATTAAATGCAACAGTTTGAGGACCCTTCACATCCTGCCATACAATCAAATTCACAAACCTCAATTTCAGATCCAGATATATCCAGTAATTTTTAGTCGTAAAAGTGGAACACTAAAAGTTCTGATAAAAAGTATTTCACTAAAAATGAAGTACGTTTATGTGTCCTACATAATACTTTTTATATGTAAAAGTCAATTAACAAGTTTTGACTAAAAGACTCACTGATTTGTACACAGTGGCAGGTGAAGCTTTACCATTACCTTGAGGCGAGGTGTATGGCCTAAGGCACAAGTATCCTGAAGTTTTGATTCAGTAAAAAAAATTGAACTACTAGCCAAATAACAAAAATCCCAAGACTTTGAACACGAGAAATTTTGAAAATCTTTAAATATTACTAATTCATGAAGGTGTATAGATGTGGCAAAAGCTTTAACACCCTCCCTAATGCTGACTCAAACATAACCAGCTGCCAACCTACCCATAGAATTGACAGTGAGTGCAGAGACCCACTAGGCTCATATAGTAATTTACCAAAGCAGGGAATGGGACAAGTTTCAACAATGTGTACGTGAATTATGTAGTATTAGATATAATTACAATCTTACATGTGAAGATACTTCTTGTTAATGAGTCTATGGAGACTACCCTACTACTGGTATTGTAGGCTACAATACCTAGTAGCTCATTGCGAGTTACCCACCCATAGTATGTTGACTACTCATGGTTGATGTTTAGTTGTGGCACTTTACTACTTTGATAGTCATGCTGTTTTAAAGTGTATAACCACATCTTATACACCTTGAATTTAAGGCTTTCAACAATAGCCAAAGCCTGCCTTTATGATTCTTAGAAAAATATTTCCTACTAAGCAAAATATTAAGTCAAATGAATAATTAAACAGACACACCAATAAAACCTCAAAATTATGCAACCATAACAGCAGTATTTGCAACAATTGATTTCTATTTCTGACAACAAAAAATTTAGGATAAGAACTCTTTGTTCCATTAAAGGAAGCTTCCAGAAGCTGCCATTAAAGCAGGAACATAGTCTTACATCCAACCTTTTTAGAATGAGCAAATTCATTTCACGAAAAGAGAAAACAATGTACAGGAAATTATTTTTCATATATTTCCCTAGGACTCACCCCTGCATTATAAACAAGCTGGATGACACGAATAGGAGCAGCAATGACATGATCCGATTTGTAAACATTGTCCAATGGAAGATTTTGCTCCAATACCTATAGCAAATCGGTCTTTATTTGAACAAAAGGAATAGTAAAAAGAGAAAAGGGGAAATAGGTGGCAGAAATTTGAATGAGGATGAATTAACAAAGCACCTGTAAATGGTCCCCAAAGAGTTTAACTTGAGCTGTTGCTTTGTCATCACGAACTCCAATGAATGCCTCAAATGTAGCCTACAGATACACGATGTAAAATAAGCTACATATGCCACAATACCACATAAGAAGGAGAGAGAATAATAAGTTCTGAATCTGAGTTATGCTTTATATAGGCAAGCATCTCTTTGTTCAAAGTGTATACTTGTGATGTTTATGTTTACGAGTCTATTGGCCCGCTCAAGAACTTCAAAAGTTTACTACATGTCTTAACTTCCTTCATAAAGAATGCTTTCAACTATCCACAATAAGGTATGCAATTGTGATACTTGGTGTATTGCTACATATCCAAGGACATAGCATGCATAGATTCACAGGTTCTCATTCCAAGTTGATATCTTGGTTCTTTAATTTGGTGCCTTCAGAGCATATTATTTACTCATTCAAAGCAAAGGAAGTTTTTTTATAAGATACGAAAACTTTTATTAAAGATAGGAAACAGTAAAACTGTACAAATATGATGGACAAGAAATCCAACCACTGGTACAAATTACAATAAAGAAGAATCTGAAAACCAACACCCTTAGAGATTTATAGGTTTTGGCAGTCAGTGGTTTCTGCAACTTTCATGCACATGATAAATTGCATTCATTGAAACGTTATCCTGCCTGATGCAAAGGCACCATTATAGTCCTCAGCACATGTAAGTGTAATCATGACAACTCAATGACATTTTGAGTCTAGGTTTTGATTTGAGTTTTTAAACAATAGTATAACCTTGCTAGTTGTAACAGAACAGCATACCCATCTTCAAAGTTAAATAGATGTTTTTCTCCCATGCATATGCTACAGAAGAAAAGCTATGCCTTTAAATCAGATGTAAAACCATTTGAAACCATCAACTTGATGTTAGACCAAAGGATAATATACAATAAATTGTAAGTCATCCGGCGGATAAGTCCATTAAGCCTATCAATTGGCCATATCATTATGTGTTATCAAGAGAGTTAGGATTGGCACTAAAAATCTAGGCAACAAGAAAGAAAAATAAAATTCCATAAATTTGGAAGTTTCATATAAGGTCTGCACTGGCTTTATAAAGAAAATAGTAATTGGAGACTGAAATCATACCAGAACAAGGCTTACTAGCAATTGCAATCTAACTCAACTAATTCTAGTTAAGATATAAATAAGGGTGTAAAAGGAGGAGCTCGCCCATTTAACAAATACCTTGTATCCAAAGATGGCATCTTCATAAGTCTCATATGGGCCAATAGTAACATCCAATTTAGAGTCCTTGAAATAGAAAAGAAAAGAAAAGGTCATCAGATTTTTGCTTATAAACAGCAAAGAAGAAAGCACATAGTATTAAAAGAAAGGCAGCTCCCAGGATTGATCCATTTTTTAATCTCAACACTGATTTAACTGTACAACCAGATGCCATGGTTGGGAGTATTATGTCTTATGAGTTTGTCACTAGAAACAGATTGACTTCATGCTTTCTCCTTTTCTATTCAATCTACCATTGCCCAGACAAAAATGCCATTACTTCAATGTCTAAAATATGGAACACCTTAGGATATTAAGTGTGGTTATATGCAGCTACTAAGATAGATATGTAATAAAACCAGAAACCAAAAAAGATATAAGTAAAAATGAGTATAATCGTGAAACGGTGGAAGTAGCACCAACATGAAATAAATGAATAGAGAATCGACTTAGGTGGTTTAGACATGTTTATCAATTACTGCACTAGTGAAGAAGAGTGATGCTCAGCCTATTGACGATAATGCAAAGGGTAGGGGTAGATCAAAATTATGTTGAAAGAGACTGTAACAAAACTATATGATAGCTTATGGTTTGACAAAACATATGACCCTTTGAAGAACATAGTGACAGAACAAGATTTATGAAACCAACCCTAGATAAAGGAAAATGGCTTTGTTGAGTTGAGTTGAATTGTATTATTTAATAAAGTATTTCATAAATAAAACTAATAGAAAATATTTACAAGTCAAAAAATGCCCCAAGTCAGAATAGTCTCACAGACATGGCCAGAAACACAATTCTGGGGTGGAAGCACCAACAAGATTCTGAAATTTGATAATATTTAATTTAACGAGATTTATCATTGTAAATGTAAAAGGCATATCAATCATAAGCTCACCTAAGGGCAGAATTAAACCATTTTCATCAGAACACATAATAAGCTTCTATAAATAAACAACACTTAGTGATGCCATCGTATACACCAAACAATAGTGAGATATTGATTATTACTTTAGTAGCAATATACTAACCAATTCCATCCACGCTAAATCTGAGTCATAATAGTCATTTGAAAGGAAAGCATCAGCCTTACGATGTAGCAGCCTCTTCAAACTACACAAACAAGAATGATTCCATCAAAAGTTTGATAATTGGCAGTTGTCTATTACCACTAAAAAATGAACTACCAACAAGAAGGACCTCAAATAGTATACCTAGGTGAGCTGGTCAAGTCTCCGGCTTTATGTAGTAAATCAGCAGCTTTTGCAAGGAAAGTCTTATACTCTGAAGAGTAAGGAACCATAAAAAGATCATGACCATGACTAGAGCTGACTGTAGCATTCTCGGATAGTGATGCGTCCAAAATGAATTCACTATGCCTTTTGAAAACATTGAAGAACCCTGTTGCCTCTTGTTTTTTATCCTCTGTAAGACTGTCCTTCCATAATTGAAATTCCTATAGCAAGAGAGAAAACTAGTCTTCAAGCTGGAATGAATATCACATAACTATCAATGATGGCCAAAGTTGCAAATTCCAGGCAATGTCATACAACTAGATTAAGTTTGATGCTATGAAAGACATGTTTTTGAAGCATGTGACAATGTCCCAGCCTATACCATTTTGTCCATATCTGGAGGGTAAAAATTAGCACCAGGTGGTTTTAGCATTGGAAATGCAGTTCTATACTCAAGGCCCTTCCACCCAGTTATAGGCTTTGTAGCTTCAGGAAGCAGCTTAACAGCTGAGTCTGCAGTCGTCAAAAAAGCCACATTCTCATCAAGGCAGGACCTGCCAAAAGAGAAATTATGTCCACAACATATCATCTAACACCTTAAATGTATTGCAAATGAAATACACGGGTGCTACTGCAAATATACCAATATTCGGTAATGCTAGATGGACTTAATTTGGGGACTCAATCCATTATTGCCCTAGGATTTTAACCATGGATCCAATTATATTATTGCCAATTCAATGGCAGCAATAGATTAGGTCCCCAAATTAGGTCCAAGTAATCTTATTGCTTAGTAAAATAAACTAATTAAGATCAACTAATGTGACAGTGCATTCAAAACTAAAACATGACCATAAGACCCACAAAAAAATAAAAAATATAATACATCATATGTATAGACTCAAAGGCTAAATTCATAACATTAATAATGTTTGAATTACTCCAATATTACTACAATAATAAAATCGCTCTGATACCACTTTGTTAGAATCAAGAGGACTAAAAATGAAATGAAAGAAAGTAAAAGAGGATATGAACACTCAGAAAAATAATTTTCATACAAGTTAATTACAATTACATACTCAACTTGGACTCTTCAACTTTTACTCAACTATATTTCCTTCTAGCACTAGACTATATGTTTTATTTATATAGGTCATACCAATGTTATGAAAAGCTCGCCTAGGCGAGAAGCAAAACGAGGCAAGGCTATCTTGCCTTGAACAACCAAGGCGAAGCGAGCATGACTGAAGCGATTAAAAAGCGAGAAAAATAACACATTTGTTAAGTTTTTAAAGTTGTTTTATTTTTTAATTATGGACTGTTGGATTGTTTTATTTTTATTATAAACCACTAGATTGGGACAATTGGAACAAAATTGTGATATGCCCATACACCCAATTGCCCCCTTATCCCAATATATACTACACCCAAACCCTAATTTTGCCTAAAGGGTCAGACGACTACTGCTGCTCCTCCTTCCTCACTAGTCCACAAGTTTGCCGCCTCCTTTTCTTCTTCTCTTTTTAGTTTATCTTCTTCTAATTCTTTTCTTCTTCTAGCTCCACAGCTTTGCAGTTGCTGCTTCTGTCTTCTTCTTTAATAAAAAATGCCACACACTAGTACCTATTTTTTCTCTATTTCTCTCCTCCTATTCTCTTCTTTTACCTTTTTAATTCTTCTTTTTCTTCTTCTTTGACAGAAAATACAGTACGTGATGTTTCTCCTCTATTTATCATGCTTCTCTTGTTGCTTCTCCTGCTTCTACTTCGACAACAGAGGTACGTTCTCTTCTCTTCTCTCCTCTTCTCTTCTTCTGTTGATTCTTCTTCTTCCGGTTCTGCTTTCTCTCTCTTTCTTCTCCTCTTTTTACTTATGGTTTTGGTTCTTCTTCTCTGCTCCTTCTTCTTCTTCTCTCGTTCTGTTTCGGGTTCTGCTTCTGTTTCTTCTTCTTCTTCTTCTTCTTCTTTTTTTGCTTCTCTTCTTCTGATTTTGATTCTGCTTCTCTCTGCTTGATGTTGATTTGCTGTAAATGCTTATTTTGCTGATTCTACTTTTTTTTTTTTCTACTTTTGCTGATTTTCTATAATGCTTTTGCTTATTTTCTGTACTAATTATGTACTGTTGATTATGTATTGCTGATTTTGTGCTGCTTATTTGATTTTTGATTTTTGGTAATACTGATTCTGCTGATAGTAGCGCTGATTTTTTGTAATGTTGAATACTGATTTTTTGTAATCCTGAATGCTGATTTTTCTATAATGCATTTGAACTTGATGATTTATAAAATTAGAACTTAGATATTTAAAAGTAATTAAACTCAAATATTTACTTCTTTTTTTTAACTGTTCGCTTCACTTTGATGAAGTGTTTCGCTACGCTTCTCACTTCTCGCTTACACTTTGGGAGTCTTGATCGCTTCAGTTCGCTTTACGCCTTAAATAACACTGGGTCATACATATATATAACTCATAACATTACATTCACACACCACTACACCTATCAACTCTTCTAACTCCTAAAATATTAAGCCATCATTACTTAGGGAATTAATACCCACAAATAATAGTCTTCCATTACTTATATATTCCTTGCCCACTAATACACACCAAATTAACACACCTTAATAATATAATAAACTCTAAAACAAGTTTATTTTCCAACAAATAGAATAGAATCAATAATAGAACAAACAAAAAGTCTCAACACAAATAACGGTTCCATTCAATAAGAGAGAGAAAAATCACATAGGAAAAATTACTATGTCGATCGGCCGGCTATGAAACATGGACACTCTCAAAAATGTGGTGTATCCATATTAGACACCGACACTCTCAGATGCGTGTCCGATACTCTTTTATTCATATTCATAATTAAATAATAAAATTTGACTAACAAGTATCTTATATTATGAAGAACATATAAGCACCAAGACTAGGTATGTTGAAGTTGTAATCAAAATATAATAATAAAAGTAAAAGATACAAAAAATTAAAAAAAAGAGGAATTGAGAAAGTGAGAGCAAACATTTAAATTATTTATGTTGGGTATATGCTTGTCTACAAAAAAAAATAAAAAAATTTGATGATTATTGACTATTGATATTCCTTGGTCCAAAAGTCCACGCTAGATAACTTGACATCAAAGCCACATACCATAAAGTATTGATTTCTTTTTGAATGAGTCATTATCACTATATTTGCGAATTATATAGTTTTATCTAGAAAACATAACTATTTATAGTATGTCCCCAATGTATCCATGTCTTACTTTTATTAGAAATGTTATGTCGGCATGTCTGTGTTGTATTGTATCCATCCATGTTCATGCTTCTTAGCCGATCGAAGCACCAAGCAGAGTCGAGGAGTCACAAAGAACACTAGTGATCGAGGAGTTGCTTAATGGTAAAGAACCAAACAAGACAGCGAATAAGAGAGAGACTTAACTTCAATTTTGTAGGTATTCCTTCCATTCTTCTTTTTGTTGTCTTTTATGTAAGTGACTAATCTCTGCGACTGTATGCAAATCGTTTGAGTGATTGATCTATGCAACTCCATGACGAATCGTCGAACTCCATAATGAATCATCTAAGTCATTTATGAGTTTGTACAAGTCCCATGTAATTGAATGCGTTTCAACGATTCCATCAAGTTGTATCCAATTCAAGATTGATTTGAGTGAGACTCATGGATTTAGTGAAACGTCTATCATTAGCTTTTAGGATAAAGCCGAGTCAAATATGACTTGATTGACTAGTATCGGACATGGCTGATACTTTGAACCCTCATAACCTACGTAGCTAATACACTCAATGGTCCTATTGGCATTGAACATGGCCATAATATGCTTCCATGTTGTATTATTCAAGGAGTGGGCAAGTGTAATGGTCATAAACATTATAAGATAGTGTAAAATCATATACTATTACCCTTTATTTTAAGATCGTGTAATACCAAATTGAAAATGAGTGGAGAGCTCCCTTAAAGATACAAACCAATATTAACTAGCCCTCAACCAAGAATCAAAATTTTGTTTCGGTGTATTATTTCGGTCACCTAGAAAACGGAAACGTTTCGACGTGTTTCAGAAACATTTTAACCAGTTTCAAAAATATAATGAAAAAAATAAAAAATTGAAGAATTATTTTTTTAAAACATTGGTCGAAATATATTAAAATATCTTAAAATACCTTGAAACATTCTGAAATAATTGTACAAATACATTGAAATATTACAAAATATTTCGAAACATTATAGAATATTTTGAAATATTAGAATTTTGATTCCATCACTGATTCGTTCTTTTTACATCCTCCCACACATGGGACCCAAGCTCATCTTAGGGCTACCAAACAAACATGAATACCAAGATATTCAAATAGGTAAGAGACTTGGTCCAATAACCACCCAATGACCAACTTTGATACTATTTTATAGCATCCAACCAAAATTAATTAGCTTTGAGTGGAGAGACCCTTAAACATAAATATCAACATTAGGTGTCCGTAATCATTCAATGTGGCATATAACTAACCTTAAGTAGCCATAATCATTTGATGAAAAATACAAGCTCTCTTATCTCCTCACTCATATGGGATTCAAGCTCGCATGTGGGGGTTTCCAAGCAAAAAGAAAAACATGTATACTGAGAAATTTAAATGGGTTAGAGACTTGGCCTAATGGCCACCCAAGGCCCAACTCTGATATTATGTCATGCATCAACCAAAAACCCATTGGCTATGAGTAGAGGGGCTCCCTAAGTATATAAATCAACCTTAAGACACCATAATCAATCGAAGTAGGACACAACGTAAGGCCCCCTAAAGTTGATTTATATGCTAAAAGGCCTCTCCACTCATAACCATTTGGTTTTTGGGATGAATGCCCTAACACTCATAATCGCAAGATGTATGTGCATCGCCTCATTCAATAATTGTATGTTATTTTCCATTTATGGAAAGGTTAACACCATTACATAGATGAAAAGGGAAACAAAATGTGTAAGTTGCGTTTAGAGTCCAATAACACCAACCTCACAAAATGCTATACTTTTCTCATATTCATATTTGGAAACCCAAAGAGAGATTCATGGATACGAGTTTCAAGTGTCGCATGGAGGTTGTATGATGCGACAACCCTAAAACATCAAGGCACTTGGACATGGTTTTACTTTTTTGCTTGTTATCTGGTATTTATTTATGTGTTTACTGCTTAGTGTGGTCAAAACTGTTATTGTATAAAAAATTTATGGATAAATTTGCAAAACTTCTTCATAATGGAAGTAGATATATGAAATGTGAAAAAATAATGTTTGTTCTACAAATAATAAAGACTTGACAGATTTATAAATAATGAATAGAAAGAGGCCACAACATAAAATTTCGTCCTCAAACTAGTCTTATTTGAAACCCCAACTTATTGTCAAGCAATTTCTAAATGTTGTATATGACCTTTATGGTAAAATATATGGAAAATTAGAAGGATGGGCACTTTTTAAATTTTCAGATATACTTAAAAATATAAATAGAGAGCATTGTGAGAATGACATTTACTTTTTTTTTTTTTTTTTTTTGGGGGAGAGGGAGAGGAAGAGAGAGAGGGAGAAAGAGGGGGGCTTGAACCCTTGATCTCAAGAAAGCAAAACCTCCATAAGGTATAATGACATTTATTCATTCTCTCCTTCAGAATAATTTCTAACCTCTTCTTCTCCTTTCTTCCCTTTTCATATTCACAAACCCTAAAATTAGGACTGTCGTATTTCAACTTGGTCTTGGAGCTTCAATCAAAACACAAACTTTTTGATACCATGTCATAAGACATCAGAGAGAGAAAAAGAGTCCCAATTGTAGTATTGATGTCATGCTGACATCAACATGAGCAGATAACAAGCCCTTGGGCTAGGATTAGTTCTTCATGGAAATTCATTTGGTATTTTCTCATATTTGGTTTTCCATATTTAAAGTGTTTTTTGGAAAAAGGGGTCAATTTTTTTGATCTAAAGTTTTTGAGATTTCTTCAAGCTTTAGTAATTCTAGTTGCTTCTAATCCCTCCAAAGAGCTGCGACTAGGCTTGAGGGTGATTGTTTTGTGTAGCTCATGGCCATTCAAGTACCGATTGTGAAGGAATTTGGTCTCCAGATTAGCAGTCGCTATTGATGACTCTGCTGCTCTTGTTTGGCTTTGTTTTGGCTTCTGTTGGTGCTTAATCTTCTGTTTGATCTCAATTGCTGCACTTGTTTTGGCTTCTGCTTAATTTTACATTTGAGCTGACTTTGACCTCTATTAGAGTTATTTGGTTGTTTGAGTCTTCATTTGTTCTCTTAGATATGTTGCGACAATATATCTCAAATTTGCCAAAATTCTGGCAGCTTTAACAGTGGTTTATTGGGTTATTTTAATACCAAACTGAAAACTCTACGTTTCAAATTACAACTAAGATTAATGGCACAAATTGTCTCGTATGGTCTTGATCTTGGATCGATCAATTTTTCAATAAAAGAAAAGGAAAGATGGACTATTTTGATGGCACTATTGTTGAACTGAACAGTAATATTTGCTGTTTCGTAATGGCACACAGAGAACTCGTGTCATCGCTTCTTCATTCCATGCAACATGAGATCAATAATCTTTTTTTTTTTTTTCTCTTGAGAACAACCAAGGAGATATGGGACATTGTTACACAGACCTATGCCAAGAAGGTCAATGTCGCTCAGATTTATAACTTAGCTTGGAAATCATGAGCTTAAACAGAGAGATATGACTCTAGCTACTTGCTATAATATACTCCAAGGATTTTGGCAGGAGTTAGATCAATAGGAGGTGCAATAGGTGATTGCCCTCAAGATACCTATAAATTCAAAAGGATGGTGGACAAGGAAACATTCGAGTTCATAGTTGTTACGAATATCGAGTATGCTCTGATTCAAACTTGGATTACAGGATGTGACCCTGCCTTCTCTCAATCAGGTCTTATGTTCAAGACTATGATAACAAAAGGAATGTATGCTTCGATCATTGGTCAGGAGAGATCTGCCCTCACTTCTGCCTCTCAACAGTAAGGTAAAGAGACCTATCGAGGTCATCTGATACGTTGAACTTAACCAGGCCAAGTGTTGCTCGTGCTTGCATAGAGGTTAATCTCCTGAACGCTAATGCAACTAGAATTTGGTTAGATCTGGGTGGTTCCAAAGGTAGATGGAAAAAAATATCTATGGAAAGAATAGCAAGTACAGCACGCTTGTTCGAAACAAGGCCAGGAGGAGAAAAACTTATGAAGGAAAAAGTCTTCTGGAGCAACAAAAAAAAAAAGAAAAGAGACTTCAATCCCCTAAAAAGATGGAAACCCACAAGGAAGGAAGGACGCAAGCAATTGAATGCTCAGAATCTGGAATTCAAGCATTAAGGACAAGCAACAAGCTAAAGAGAAATTTGTTCAAGTTAGACACACCTTGGTGACTTAATGTAGTAAAAAACAGTCAATGGTTGTAAGATTGAGACCAAGTTTAGAACAATGGGACGTAGGGTGTATGAGCTTTCGTGGTTATAAATTATACCAATGCCTAAGAGAGCTATTAGAGAATCCAACTCAAAATCACTTGTCAATGGGTGAAGTTACCATTCAAGTATATAAACCAACCTCAGTAATCCTAATTATTTAATGTGGGATACATGCTCTTAACATCCTCTCTCAAATGGGACCTGAACTCACGCGTGAGGTCAAAAAACAAACAAACAACTATGCACATCAGAAATTTCAAATAGAAAAGAGACTTGGCCCACTAACAACTCAAGGTCCAGCTTTGATACCACGTTAGAGAATCCAACCTAAAACCAATTGGCAATGAGTGGAGTGACCCCTCAAGTAAACAAACCAACCTAGTGGTTCTAATTATTCAATGTAAGACACAAGCTCTCTTAACAAGAGCTTGGTGAAGATTCATGTGGCCCAATGAGACTTTATTGTGACAACAAAGCGGTCATCAATATTGCAAAACTAAATTTCATTTCGAAATGGCTGAAGTATTTTCGTTTTCATGACTAGAGAAATATGTGAGTCAAAAAGGGATGCTCAAATTAAGAGTAGAGCCCCGTATATATATCCAAAAATAATATAGAGTGACTTAAACATCCTTGTAGTTTAGGCAAAATATAAAAATCATAGTAAGGGTAAAAAAGGGAAAAGAAATCCTAATAAACTAGACTATCTATACTCCAACACTCCCCCTCAAGCTAGGCGCAAAAATGTCAACTAAGTCAAGCTTGACAACGGAGTCCCGAAGAATAGATAGAGTGACAGGTTTGGTAAAAACATCCGCAACCTGATCACTGGTCCCCATAAATGATGGACTAACAAGACCACTACTGACCTTCTCCCGAAGAAAGTGAACATCGATTTTTATATGCTTCGTTCTCTCATGTAGTACAGAGTCAGAAGCGAGCTGAATAACAGATTGATTATCACAATATAATGTGGATGGAGAGGTCACTGAAAAACCCAACTCGCCAAGAATCGATCGTAGCCAGATAATCTCACACGTGCCAAGTGCCAATACCCGATACTCTGCCTCTGCGGACGAGCGGGAGACAACTGCCTGCTTCTTGCTCTTCCAAGAGATAAGATGAGTCCCTCGAAAAGCACAGAAACCCGTAGTAGATCAACCATCACATGCTCTCCCATAATCTGAATCTGAATAACAGGCTAGAGAACCGGTCTGAGATCCTGATGCATAAAACAATCCAAGTCCAGGACAAGACTTGAGGTACCAAAGAATATGATAAACTGCATCAAGATGAGGCTGACATGGCCTATGCATGAACTGACTAACTCGGCTGACTGCGAATGAAATGTCCGGCCTAGTATTGGCTAAGTAGATAAGTCTACCTACCAATCTTTGATAAACTGTCGGATCTTTCAACTCCTCACCTTCAGCACTAAGCTTCAGGTTTGGAATTATGGGTGATGATGCCGGTTTGCACCCCAACATTCCAGTGTCTGAAAGAAGATCCAAAACATACTTTCTCTGAGAAAGAACAACACCCCTACTTCTACGGGCAACCTCAACCCCAAGAAAGTATTGCAGAAATCCAAGGTCCTTCACATCAAAGGCCTTCCCAAGGTCTATCTTGACCTGCGCAGTCCCAGAAACATCATCACCAGTAATAATAATATCATCAACATATACCAAAAGGATGACACACTATCCAGAAGTATTCCGTCGAATAAAACAAGTATGATCAGAATGACACCTGGTGAACCCCAATCGTACGACTACATCACTGAAGCGAGAGAACCAGGCTCGTGGCGACTGTTTCAGTCCATAAAGAGACTTACGCAGTCGACATACCTTTCCAGCATACTCCCCCTCACCACGAAAGCCCGGTGGTGCATCCATATAAATAATCTCGTCCAGATCACCGTGAAGAAACGCATTCTTCACATCTAATTGATGAAGAGGCCAAGAGTACTCCGCAGCCAGAGAAATAATCAACCGAACAGTAGTCAATTTTGCCACGGGGGCAAATGTAGCACCAAAATCACAACCTGGTACCTGAGTAAAGCCCTTCGCCACAAGTCTAGCCTTGTAACGATCAATAGTACCATCCGCAAGAAACTTCAGGGTGTAAACCCAGCGACAGCCAACAGGCTTCACCCCTAAAGGTAAGGAGACAAGATCTCATGTATGATTACGCTGAAGAGCGTCCATCTCTGTCTGCATGGTAAGAACCCACTGGGACTCCCGCATAGCTTCCGAAATAGAGCGAGGAACCGACGTATCTAATAAGGCCATAATATAAGCTCAAAATGTGGGAGACAGATCACCATAAAAAACATAAGCAGAGATCGGATATAAAATCTTGACGGTCCAACCATAACGATCAACTGGACGGCGATCACGCCTTGGATAACGACGCCCTAAATCACCATCCTCTACTGATAATGTCTCATCAGGTAAAGTAACTAGCTCAGCACCTGCAATCTCATCAGTACTAACAACAGGTGCATCAATATGCTCAACAAACTGAGAAGTATTACCTGCATCGCCTAAGGTAGAGGGGATATTAGCAGGGTGATGAGAGCGAGGACGACGAACATACACCTACAAAGGAAGAGAGACTGGTAACTCTGTACTGACAAGGATGAGTGACTCCCTTGGAGGAAAAACGGATAACCCTGTAGGAATAGTGATCAATGACTCTGACTCTTGTGGTAATGGAAAATCAAAGGGAGTATCATCAATTGGAGGGGCAGACAAAGGACTGAAAAGAAAATAAGGAATATGCTCAAGAAAGGTAACATCTAGACTGTGATACATACGGTGCCTAATAGGATCATAACACCGATACCCCTTAGATTGATGACAATAGCCCACAAAGATACAACGAATCGCTTTATCATCAAATTTATGACGAGTAGGAGACCGATCCTGAACAAAATATGTGCATCCAAAAATACGAGGGAGGACCGGAAAAAATGTCCGCTCAGGAAATAAGACCTATAAGGGAGCCTTATGCTGAAGAACACGACTCGGCGTATGATTGCACAGAAAGGTAGAAGTCAAAATAGCAAAATGTCAATAAGATTTTGGAACCTTCATGCCTCTAAGTAGACAACGTACCATCCCTATCAAACTCCTATTTTTTCTTTCAGCAACACCATTTTGCTCAGGAGTATATGGACAAGTGAGTTGTTGAAGAATACCCTGAGAAGAAAGGTGAGACACTAAGGCGTCAAGACACATATTCTTTGGCATTATCCGAACGAAGAACACGAACAATGACATCGAATTGTGTCTTAATCATCTGTAAAAACTGAGTGATTATAGGGAGTACATCAGACTGTCTATGCAAAAAGTAGACCTAAGTACAACGGGTATGATCATCTATAAATGTCACATAATATCTGGCACCTGACAGAGCAGTAACGGGAGAGGGTCCCCAAACATCAGAGTGTATTAGGTCAAATGGGTGACTGGTGCATGCGAGGAATATAATTGGCCCTAACATGTTTCGATAGGGAACAGATAACACAATCAAGTTTACCACCAACACAAGCATTACTCAAAGTAGGAAACAACATACATAAATATTTAAAATTTGTATGTCCAAAACGGTCATGCCACAACTAAACAATTTGTGACGAAAAATCATAACGACAACTACTAGGTAAAATACTAGCATGCAAGCTAGGAACAGAAAAAGACAAAGCAGGTGCAGGTGATGTAAGTGAAGGAATTGGTAAAACTGGAGGTGGATTGCCAAGATAATACAGTCCATCTTTCTCATGTCCCTTAATAATAATCCTCCTGGTACTCAGGTCCTGCAAATAACACGAATCAGATAAGAATACAACCGCACAGTGAAAATCTCTTGCTAACTGATGTACAGATAATAGATTCATAGCCAACTTTGGCGCATGAAAAACCGAATGTAATGTAAGGCCATCTGGGAGACGGACTGTACCCCTACTAACAATAGGGGCATATGTTCCATTTGCTAACTGAACATGTGTATGTAACGGCTCGTCAAAAGTGGCACAAGCGTGAAAACTGGCACAAGCGTGAAAGGCATATACCTGTAGTGGTGACAGCAGTAGTAGTCAGACTCTGAGAAGTCAGAGCAGACATAAGTATATCTAATCGAGAAGTGATAGCATCCATATCACTTTGCCAAGGAGAAGCAACAGCAGGAGTGGCGGTAGTACCTCAGCAATAACAACAGTACGGCTACAAGAAGGTGGCTTAAGCTCTGGATGGAGCTTCCAGCAAGTAGCCCTGAGATGTCCTGGTCGGCCACAATAATCACATTGACGGGAATCCCCCCGTCTGCGCTGATCTGGGGCGCCCTGACGGCGTTGGTCTGAGCGTTGCCCATCCCTGACTGAGGATTCTGAACGAGACCCTACAGTAGCTGCAAGGGCCATCTGGTCAACCGAAGGAGTCAAAGCTGCAACTGGAAGTGATGAAATACAAACTCGACGCTCATGCTGCTCAATCATCCCATACACCTCATAAAGAGAAGGAAGTGTCAACATCAACAAGATCTGAGAACGAGGTCCCTCAAACTCATCACGAAGCCCCATAAGGAACTTATGAATCCTATCCTCCTGCTCTCGAGTATGCAAGAATGCTACTCCCTCGGGCTCTATCTTCGAAATAGCAGCAAGAGGACGTAGAGTCTCATACTCAAGCCAGCGCTGGGTCAAATAGCCATAATAATCCTGAACGGTCATATCTCCCTGCCGAGCATATGAGAGCTCCTGAGAAAGCTCATAAACACGAACTCCCCGTCCTGACTAAGAATATATCTCTGATAATGCGCTCCATAGCTTCAGAACTGAGCTATAAAACTGGTGGATCCTGCAAACAGAGGGCTCCATTGAGCCAAATAACCATCCAAGAATGACACAGTTCTCAGAGAACCATGCAGAATATCCAAGGTCGGCATCAGCTGGCTTTGGGTGAGATCCCGTCAGCCAACCAAGCTTCCCTACACGGCCTAAGAAAAGCTGAAATGAGTGGAACCACTCAGCGAAGTTACGACCATTCAACAACTGTGCCGTAACTTTCTGAGATCATGCCCGGCAGTGCTGGTAATGCAACGGTGCTAGTAGGTACTGTATACTGGTCAAACATAAAAGTGGAAGTACCCATAGATGTCTCAACGGTAGAGGTGTCAAGAGTAGAGTTCTCAAGTCCCTCAGTAGTAGTCATATCAACAACAATACTAGGGCACCCGTGACAAAAAACAACTCTAAGATAAATAGAGGAATAAAATAAGGGAGAACAATATACCTTCAGTCGAACAATAACGACAAATAAAGAAGGTCCAAAAAGCTCCCAAATAATCAGGTCACGGTGCCCAGAAATCCAAAAATATATAAATTAGTGATCTACTGCATCAAGGACAGATTAACAGAAAAAAAAGGTTCAACCCCTCTTAAAAAAATATAGATGCTCTAATCCAGGAAAATAAAGACATTGGCGCGCAGAGATAGCGATACTATGACGAAGAGCGAAAAGCACGAAGGCGGGACAGCTGGGTTGGATTTGAGGATGGGCAGTGGGCTGAGTTGGGTTTTAATATGTATGGGTTGTGGGTTGGGTATCGGTTTAATATGGGTTGTCAGCGTTTTGACCGGGTGAGCAGTCGGTGGGTATTACTGATTGCTGGATGGGTTGCTGGGTGAGCAGGTGAGGATTCGGTGGGTATTACTGGGTTATGGCAGCAGTCGGTGTTGCATTTTGGAGTTTCAGTGTTGTCGGTGTTTCGGTGGAAGGCAGTCGGTTTCGGTGTATGTTGCTGGTTGCTGGTGGCAGCACTGGTTGTTGAGTGGAGGCTGCTGGTTGCTGGTGTAGGAGGCTAGGGTTAGGGTTAGGGTTAGGGGCTTAGGTTTTGGTTCTGATACCAACTAGAGAAATATGTGAGTCAAAAAGGGATGCTCAAATTAAGAGTAGAGCCCCGTATATATATCCAAAAATAATACAGGGTGACTTAAACATCCTTGTAGTTTAGGCAAAATATAAAAATCATAGTAAGGGTAAAAAAGGGAAAAGAAATCCTAATAAACTAGACTATCTATACTCCAAGATCAAGTAAATCAAATCAAATCAAATCAAGGATTGAATTTCAAAATTCCTATATTTTGAGGTTTTTCAAGTGTTTCCATCAATGTTTCGGAATGTTTTGCAAACAAATTTTTAATTATTTTTTCCATCATATTTCTAAGATGTTTCCAAAACAATTCTGAAACATTTCCATTTTTAAGCTAATTGCAACTGTTCAACACGATCGAACCAAGTGCAATGAAATTGCCTTCATTTCGTTAAAAAGAAGAGAAGCTCTAGCCTTATTTGCACTCTTTTTGTGGTTGGGGAACAGTTGAACGAGGTCTTAACTACATGGGTGTCGAGTAAGATGTTTCATAGCATTTTTTGTAAGCTAAGCATGTGTAATATTCATGAACTAGCTTCAGGGGGAATGTTAGATTATATGAAAAATTAGAATGATGGACCTTTTTTCACAGAGATAATCCATTTCACAGAGATATATAAACACTAAAGAGGACTTTTCAAGGTAAAAACTTACCATGGAGTTTTATTAATTAAGTAATACATCCATTTTAGCTTGTCCAAATGAGATTTGTCAGCATGCACCTTTAGCCAATCCCTTAAAGATGGATTGCTGTACCAAACCTGATTCAAGGGAAATCAAAAAGAAAATAAAAAAAGATGCAAAAATAAGAAGAAAATCAACTGCTAATCAGAATCCTACACAACTATATACAAATTAACGTGGACCAATTATTTCTATAGCCTAGCTCCATGTCATGCATCGCAACACAAAACAGTCAGTGGACATGGCTTTAACCCAAAAAAAGGGTAAAAACCAATATATATACAAGTTAGAAAATTTGAATGTTCATGATACCATCTTCCAGAAATGTAAAAAAGCAGCCCAGTAGTGAGACATAAAAACCCCAGGTCGTGTCTATAGAAAATCTAACCATGGTCCCCTTCCTGGCTAAGCACCAACAATTTTTCCTTCACGACAATCCAAATATTACCACTAATAGATGTTAGAAAGCCAGTGACAAGAAACATATTCATAATCACCTACGTTTATCTCATATATCTTCCCCACTTTATAACAGGGCAACTAAAATGAAGGTGTCAATGTCGTTATTATCAAGATATTTAAATTAATATATCCATTTGGTACATAAGATATCCATCAGTCTGAAACAATACAAGGGATGTCCCTTACATACACAATATCTCATAAAAAAATGTTAAGGCTTACAGGTTTACAACTTCCAGGTTATTATTTGAAAAAAACAAGATAAGTCACTTCATCAAATGAATATAACAAGTTGATTCTACAAATTTTACAACTTCCATATCATCTTGGAATTAAGCTGTCCCCCTCAACTTTGGTACCCATATAAGCACATATATAGAGTCATAGACAATCATGTGATGAAAACTATATAAGCATGTATAACAAGAGACAACTAAGCATGTATAATAAGAGATAACTAAGCGTTTATAATAATAAATAAGTTTTGAAATTGCATGTCATGGAGTTCTGGTCTAAGGATCAAAATTTCGTTTCAGAACATAGTTGTGAGCTTGGAAACGGAAACATTTCGGTAATATTTCGAAAACAAGATGTAAATAAAGAAAAATTTTATTTCCGAAACATTAGTCAAAACAACTAAAACAGTGGCCGAAACATGCCGAAACACCTCAAAACATCTCGATATATAAAAATTTTGTTATGCAATCAATGATTCATTTCGATTTCCATGGAAACGAAAACGTTTCAAAATAAAATTTAATTCCATGTTCTGTCTATCTGAACCTAGGCAGCTATTTTTGGATGTTTTTTTATCAAAAATAATCTTCTTGGGGTCAATAGGGAATTATATTGACTCATGTTTATGTGCAATATTTTCTATTGGCATCTATGGCTTTTATAACAAATTTTAGAAATTTAATTTTTAGCTCTAAGCCAGCTATGGTTTGGTTTGAGAAGTCAATCCAACATCACCTTCCAATCCATCTAGCACTGCATGTTGTTTGAAAAAAAACAACAGTTTGCTCCTATTTTTCCTACTGTGAACACCTGAAAATTGCCAAACATCAAGCATTTTCTTACACCTAACGATCTTTGTTCTTTAATTTGGGACATTACCCATTGTAACATGTTGAATTTTGTGTACATTCGGAGTTTTCCAACAATGTTATCCACAAAATTGTTTGTTTCAACATGCATCTACAAGGACAAGGATCAAGTGGATCAAACAGCATGCTACCAGAAAACTGAAGGGTTCACAGACTGACCCTTCCACAAGAAACACAGAGTGTGCTTAGTTAATGGAGCTTGAACAGCCACTGCTATCAGAAAAAAAATTCAAAAATATATTTTTTTTTTCATTTTTAACAACCTAAACCCTTTGAATAAAATCACATTGATTCAAAATAAACAATTTCCCTAAAACCTCATTGACTGATGTGGCATGAATACGTCTGCACCCTGCAATACATGAAACAGTGAGAGCCTATTTCTATCAACATAAAGACAAAACTAAGCACGGCCACATCCTGCAAATTTTGTGTGGGACTATCCAGTTTAAATGGCACGGCCATAAACTTTTTCTTTTTTACTTTCGAATTTCCCACGTATTGACAATTGAAAAGGAAGAGTTGAACTAAATATCTGAATCGAGGTAAAATATCAAGCAGTAATCCATCCAAGGGGCAGAAAAACATCTGCAAACATTGCACATGCATCAAGATATTCAGGAGCCTCTATAGGTGTGTGACAGATACAACCTGCAGGTGAAAAATTTCATCCATGATTGTTGCTGCTTTAATAAGTAGTGCCAGAGCTTCTTTATCAGCATCAGTGACCCCCATCAACTGTATCACAAAAAGTTTACAATAAGTACCATTTCCAGTGCATCCAGGTGACAAATTGTATGATGCAAATCATATGTATATATTTATATAACAAGTCTGGTTTCAGATTGTAAGCCTAATATGGCCTAGCTGAACTTTACAGGGGACATTTTTGGGTCTTTTTTTTTTTGTTTTGGAGGGGGGGTTGTAACAAAAGTGAAGTGTTTGGGGTGTTTGGAAATTAATTGCACTTTGGAGAGTTTATGTGCAAAGTATTGTAGAGGTTTCCTTTAGAAGCTTTGTCGTTAGTGTAAATAGAAAGGCTGCGTCTCTTTTCTAGTAGTTTTTGAAATCTTAGAGTGGAGAATCCTTGCATAAAACTACAACTCCCAAAATTAGATAGAATTTCAAGATTTGGAGGAGGCCAGGGTTTTGAATATTTGACCCTGAGACACCTACCAATCCCCCTGTCACCTGCAGAACCCATTGTTTTGGGTTGAATGCTTGTTCACCCATTACCAATTGGTTTTGGGTTGGATGTCTTTGACATGGCATACGAGTTAGACCTCGCATGATAAATGGGTTAAATCTCTACAAAAAATCATGGTCTACAAATCTGCATCCTTGGCCACAGGTACAGATGGGTATCAAAGTCAGGAAGTTCAAATAGAAGGGTCAGGATTGGAGAAGTTGATATACCATAACTTTGAGCTATATGAAAACTGTGTTCATATTATTGCCATCCAAAGAATCCAATAGCAGAGTCATATCAGTGAAAAGGAAAAGTAGACTAAATGGTGGACAACCTCTGCACTAAGGGAGATATGAGCATAACGACACAGCTTCTTCTGTAGAGCTAAACTCCGGGCTTGCAAATTTTCGTTGTACCTATGGCAATTACATTTTCAATTAAGTCATATGAGCATGAAGCCACTGTATGGAAATCCAAAGATCAATTGGGAAGATGTTATAACTCTTCTGTAGGGAGTTTTATTTTATAGACAACCACTATACAAATTCCCAGCAAGAGGCACAAAAACAACCTAAATGCTTCATTGAAACAAAAAATAAAGTAACTATTCATGTACACATCTATAAATATATATGTATATAAGCTATATGTGTATGTATATGTGGGTGTGTGGGAAATTTTAGTTATCAAAATACTTCTGTCTTATCCAATTAAGTCCACTAAAAAAAGTTTTTGAGTTCAAAAACATATTTTATAGATGCAACAAAGCAAGATACATTTATCAGGAAAAAAATCACAATTTTGAAAAAGTTATCAAAAGAAAAAGAAAAAAATGGAAATGAATCATCAAAAGCAACGCCCAAGCAATGGCTCCATTATTTCTTCTCTATTCTATAGCCAGTGTGTTGAAAAATAAGAGTCTCCTACGAGTTCTATATACCATACCTTTTTGCAATTATTTCAAAGAGCTGACCATATTGATCATTAACATCGTACGGGACATACGCAGGATCTTCTTTAACAAGCAAGCTTCTATACTCCTCGCAGGAGATATATTTGACAGCTGAGACTTCAGATTCCTAAAAGGAATAAAAAGGTCCAAAACAAGCTTTCAGACTCCTATGCCCAGCAGTATATCTTTGATTATGAAGTTATAATGCATGACAATTGATTAAAAAAAAAAGACAAGAAAAGCTAGAACACACACAGAGAGATATATGCATCTTTTGTGTAAGTTTTCTTAGCAAGGACCAAATTGCTAGCAACTGGGTATAAAATTCAGAGACCCCTAAACAAAAAACAAATTTGGGGCCCAAGGGCAGTCAATAGTGGGAAAACCCGCAATGCTAAAAAAAACCAGAAGTTCATGAGCCAAAGGATAAAAGGCTTCGAATACTCTACTGCACACATAACTAGTATCCAATATATTTTTTTGATCAGATTTACTATTATCCAATAGAGCTAATAATAGAAACTCCATATATCCATATCAAGCACTTAAACTATAGATTCGTACTGCATGTAGTCTGCTGAATAAATGAGAACTTTATTCTCGAAGTTTCATACTCAATGATATATGTAGATTCAAAAAGAATTAATGATAGCCTAAAATAAAACCTCATTTGATACTTTATAAAAGCAAAAATTTCTAGATATTAAGATTTGAGGACAGCCTTCCAACAAGTAATAAATGAGGAAAATTTAAAATTTAGCCACCCACATAAGTAAAACAATTCTAAGATCAACTTGGATGTCACATGGCAATACATGCCATACAGCCATCCCCTCTCCCTTCTCTCTCTCTCTCTCTAGGTTGTTATATGGCAACCCTCTTGGATGCCATCTAAACCATTCTTTTGTAAATAAGATAAACTTCCAATATATTAAACGGCGAATGGCACTTTACTCTCTGAAAGATTTTAAAATTTTCTCCCCCCCCCCCCAAATGATTAAAAGTCTTACATTGCACCCTGAGTTTCTTTAAAAATTAGCAACATGCTCCAATTAGAAAAAGAAGTCCCATTTTTTATCTGTTGAGACCCCAAGTGCCACACACAAATGCAACTTTAACATCTTTTAAGGGGCATAGTGACATTATGATATCTCTATAGGAAATCAAACACCGTCTAGGGGTTGGGGAACATTGCTACACTTTTGAGAAATTAAAGGACCAATGTGAGGGTTATTATCTTTGTGAGAGCAAAATCAAATTTTGAAATCTTTCAAGAAGCAAAATACCATTAGCCCTATATTAAATAAAGCTAGTGCAACTACAGCATCTGCTTCAATTCAGCTTAACAAAAAACACAATAACAACAGACACATGCATCATCTATATATGAGGACTAAATTTGAAACGGTCAGTATTCAAAGTAAGTTATATAATCATCTAATGACAGAAAGTAACTTCCTGACCTGAAGAGTAAAAGCCTCCAAAGGAATTGGAACTAATGTTGTCACCAAATATACATCATTGAATTCATTGTTGATGAATTTGCCATCATTTATGACACTGCAATAAATGCAAAGGTGATCCTACTTCATTGACAGATAGAAGTTTTCATGAATACACACCAAAGCTTAAACTAGTAGAACAGCTTATAACAGAAACAAGTGCACATGCACTTAATTTTTCGACTCAAATGATGGTCCACCAGATACACACAAATTTCAAGGAAATAATAATTAACGTATAAATCATATAAAATTCATCGACACAGACGTGTGCAAGAAACAATTGCTACATAATGCAGACAAGAGAGACAGGATTTTTTTGTAGCTTCGTATAAAAGAAAAGAAACAAACTTGGCAAGGACAAGGACCTGAGGTAAAGACTTCAATACTTTCTTATAAGTTGTGTCCTTTTACACCACCATCATGAGAATGGTTAAGAGATGGAATGTGAACTTGAATGAGGTTGTTCGATATCTTCAGTTAAAAATGCCATTTTTAAGGTGCATATGCTGGTAAGCAGTGGTATCTCTTGTTATATACCATAAAATTAATTGCAGTTATTTTGATAAGTTCATTAACAATAATAAGCTATTTATTAATTATAGGGGCTATTAACAATTATAAAAGAAAAAGGGGGCTGAAATGGCATTAAGGTTAATTAAAACAAAATAAAAAGGAAATTAAATAGGCAGTCACCCACACCATTCCAAACGCATGAGAGAGAGAGAGAGAGAGAGAAAGGAATTAGGGCAATTGGTCAAGCCTCGTCACCCAAGAGATGCAGATCCAATCGAGAGATGCAACTCAGAAGAACAAGAGGGAAGAAGAAGTTGAGAAGGAAGATAGAAGAAAACGGAAGGAGAAAAACCAACCTGGAGGCTAGATCTTCTCAGATCTGTGTTCGCGACCTTCGCGTAATCTGGATCTTTCTTCTCTTTTTGATATCTATAGCATTTTTCTTCTTCTCTCTCTTCTTTTATTTTTATGTTCGTTTATCTGTTTTGCTGAAGGAGTCGAATCACTATTTGCATTTCGGCCGAAACACCAACGTTTCGATCGAAACTCTTGATTTTTGGGATACTTACCTAGTTTCATGTTGGTGTGTTAAAAAACCAAAACGTTTCGTATGTTTCGAGCGTGTCGACACGACATTTCGATTCTTGCTCGTGTCCACACCACACATCCTAAAAGTAAAAATTAACATGGAAGGGGTTTTACATTACTTGCCAAAGAATATTCACAACCAGAACAAATTAAGTTATTTTCTTGTTTTTCACCTTTTTTTCCTTTCTTTTTATTCTTTTTGAAGTCTCTTCTATCACAGCTCAATCCAACAACCATGTCTCAACTACTTGGGATGTAATAAAAGGGAACATCAAACTCACAACATTCAGAGTTTACTGAAACTACTACTCTCGTGATTTCTGAAATGGAACATCACCCGTATTGGTTTAACATTATATTACATGGGAAACCCCCTCCATTAGTCAATGATTAGAGATGTAAAAATATTTTAGTATTAGGAATATTTTAGTCATTTTTCAGTATTATGTTGCCCAACTATATAAGCGCCTCTAGTAGGCATTTTCAATTAATGCTGTAATACAGCATAGTTGTGTTCTTCATAATATTTCATCAGTCTCTTTTCTCCCTTCTTTTTTTGATCCAAATTAACATAGTATCAGAGTGATGTGTCAATCCTAAACATATTAAGAAAGACAACATTCTTCATCAAAGAAAAATACTGAGTCTGATGTCACCAACAAGGATGATGATGTCATCAACCAGCAAAGAGGGCAGCCACCATCTTGATCGACTTTGTATGGGCTTTTGATATGGTGCAATTGGCTTTTGATTTCGTGCTCATCTGGAAGTTTTTTTATTTTTCGAATATTTTCTAAAAATATGACTAAAACTTTTTGATCTGTGCTTTCTGCAAAATTTCTTCAACTTTTCTGCTTTTAATCCATCTTGAAAGATGCAATTTGGGGTTATCTGTGATTGATTGAAGATTTTGAAGCAGCTTGAACGAAATCAGTGAACTTTTGTGCCGAAAACGTGGGAATTTCTGGTTCTCAGTTCTTGGTTTGGGTCTTCTACGTTGGGATCTACTATTTGGATTGCTATTTTTGTTGGCATGCTGTGTTGCTCTTTTGCTGATTTGCAGATCTGTTCCTGCTTGCATAGTATTACACTGTGTCTGTGTTGCATTGAACAACAGAAATAACATTATTTTCTTCCTACTTGTTGCTGGGCCTTGAAAAAGAAGTTGTTCTGGACTGGATTTGTGAAGTTTGGGCTGGGTTTACCTGCAGTTCTTCTCGGCTGGGCCTTTGATCTTCCAGGATTTTGTGAGTTGTGACTTTTGAGCTGTGAGGTTGCTGGAATTCTGGTTTGCTGCTACCTCTCCCATTGATGTGAATTGAGACTCAGATTGTTGTGCTACTATTATTCTGGATAAGTCTTTGATCTTTTGGGCTTTTGTGATGTGTGACTTTTAGGCTGTGAGGTTGCTGGAATTCTGGTTTGCTGCTACCTCTCCCATTGATGTGAAGTGAGACTCAGACTGCTGTGTTTTTTTGCTGGAGTTAGCCTTGGGACTTCTTACTAGTTTTGGAGGACTTCTATTACAATCATGACTAGTGGGAATTGTGATTCTCTTTAGACCATCAGAACCTCTTCTTTAATAGGTTCTTCACTTCAGGTCCTTCAGGTATACCTTGAACAACTAGTCTTTGAATCAGGTGCTACGCATCATATGACCAGTGAACCTCCTTTGTTTACATCTACTTTCTCTCCTCCATGTGTATATGTACTTGCAGCAAATGGTACTCATATGATATTGACCGGTATTGGGAGTATTATTTCCCCTCACCTCACGCTTTCATATGTTGATTATATCCCTCAACTTACTTTGACTTTGATTTTAGTTAGTCAGTTTTTTATTCTAGATTTTTAGTTCATTTTTCTTCTTATGGCTGTGCTGTGCTGTGCTGTAACCACGTTCTAAGAAGCTGATTGGGACAGGTAGTAGAAGGGGAGGGTTGAATGTGTTGGACGAGCTACATGTTCCAGATACTCCTACTTCTATTGTTGATTTGTCTTCTTTTCATTTGTATCCACAATCTTCTAGCTTTTATTTGTGGCATTCTCGTCTTGTTCATATTTTTCCTCCTTGATTGAAGTTCTTAACCTCCACTAGTAGTTTTGATAGTTTAGAGTGTCATGACATTTCTAATTGTAGTGGATGCAAGTTAGTTAAATTTACTACATTACCTTTTAATAAAAGTCTTACTAGCTCTCTTGCACATTTGATCTTGTTCATTCTGATGTGTGGGACCTGCTCCTTTTAATAAAAGTCTTACTAGCTCTCTTGCACATTTGATCTTATTCATTCTGATGTGTGGGACCTACTCCTATTCCCACAAAAGGAGAGTCCAGATATTATGAAGAGTCGTTCTGAATTTTTCTTTATATTCACCGAGTTTCGTGCCGTGATACGCACTCAATACTCCTTCGTTATTAAATGTTTTAGATGTGATCAAGGAAGAGAATATTCCTTTAATTCTTTTCGTGACCTATTAAAATTTAATTGCACTATTTCTCAATTTTCTTGTACTGACACACCAAAACAAAATGATATAGTAAAGCATAAACATCGATATATTATGGAGACAACACACTCTCTTTTATTGTCTGCAAATGTTCCCAGTTCATTTTGGGGAAAAACAATTCTTCCTGCAGTTTATCTAATTAATTGCATTCCCACTATTCTCACTTTTAGAATTTCTCCCTTTGAAAAATTGTGTGGTAAGTCACCTAATTATTTTTTCTTTTGTGTGTTTGGATACACTTGTTTTTATCTTACTTCCTAGTGCTCTTCGCACTAAACTTTCTGCTCGTTCAATTTTATATGTTTTCCTTGGTTATGATGAAGGTCAAAAAGGGTATCGTTTCAATGATCCTGTTACACACCAACTCTATGTTTCTCGTCATGTAGTTTTTGTGGAGCATATTCCTTTCTTTTCTATTCCACCAAGTTCTTCATATTTGCATAAATCTAATCTCATTTATATTGATCCATTTCCAACTGATGTTCCCACTTGACTCTTATGTTCGTGATATGACTATCTCTAATGTACATTCCTCATATAATTCACCGGTCACTCCTCCTATTGTGCATATCTATGTTCACAAGACTCCAGTTATCTCATCTACAAATGTGGTGCCTCCAACTTTCTCTACTATCACTCAATTAAGTTCTGACAATGTGGATTATGTTTCATGCTATCCTCAACGACCTCGTAAGCGTTCAGACTAGTTTGATTTTTCTAATTCTTGCTATTCTAGTAATTTTTGTTTTTTCTTAGCTTCTCTGAACCTACATCCTGTAAGGAAATTGTTCTTAACCCTATTTGAAAATAGGCTATGGATGAGAAACTTGCTGCTTTACATAAGACTGGTACTTGGAATTTGGTGTCATTACCCTCTGACAAACGCACTATTAGTTGTAAGTAGGTTTATAAAATTAAAATCAAATCTGAAGGTTCTGTGGAACGGTACAAGACCTAGTTGGTAATCAAGAGATTTGCTCAAGAATATGACATAGACTATGAAGAAACATTTGCTCGTGTTATTGTTCGCACTATGATTATAGTGGTTGCTATTTATCTGTGGAGTCTTTCTCAGATGGATGTAAAATATATCTTTCTTAATGGAGATTTGACTGAAAAAATATTTAGGGCCCCTCCCCTCCTAGAGTATCTCATAGTCTTCGTCTAGTATGCAAACTCCACAGGGCATTATAGTCTTAAACTGGCTCCTAGGATGTAGTTTGTCAAATTTTTCTGTCATTTGTAGTTTGGCTTTTCGTGCCAGTGACTATGATTCTGATCTTTTTCTGAGGTCCTGACCCTCTGGCTCTATTGTACTTTTATTATACATCGATAATATGATCATTACAGGTGATGACACTGTTGGTATTTTATTATTAAAAAATCAATTACAAGATTATTTTGAAATGAAGAATTTGGGTCAGTTCTGGTATTTCTTGAGTATTCAGATTGTCTTTTCTCTTAAGTGTTATCTCCTCTCTCAATCAAAGTATGCATCAAATATTATACAACGAGCCCACTTAACAGACACTTGAATAGTTGAGACACCCCCTTAGAGCTTAATGCTCGTTATTCTTCTTTTGAATACACTCTTTCATCTGATCCTACACTGTATCGCACTATTGTTAATAGTTTGGTATATCTTACAGTTACTCACTCAAACATCTCTTATGCAGTTCATATTGTTAGTCAAGTTGTTGTCTCACCTACCACAGTTCACTGGGCGACAATTCTTCGTTATCTTTGGGGTACCCAGTATCAAAGTCTATTATTTTCTTCTTCTTTCTTGTCGGAGCTCAAAGCTTACTCCGATATTGATTGGGCTGGCGACTCTACCAATTGTAAGTCCACTACTGATTTTTTTTCTCTTTCTTGGTAATTTCCTCATTTCCAGGAAGAGTAAAAAGCAAATTGTAGTTGTTCGTTCTTCTGCTGAGGCCGAGTATTGTGCTAAGGCTTCCATCATAGCTAAGATAGTCTAGTTGCGTTGGTTACTTGCTGATCTATCATGCTAAGGCTTCCACCACGGCTGAGATAGTCTAATTGCAATAGTTACTTGCCGATCTTGGTATCCATTTGTCTGCTCCCACACCTATGTATTGCAAAAACACCAGTATCATTTAGATCGCCCACAATTAGGTGTTTCCTGAGCGTACAAAACACATTAAGATTGATTGTCATTTTGTGCGTCATCATCTTCAGTTGGACACGATTTATCTTCCATTCATTCCTCCTATTATGTAGTTGCCAGATTTCTTAACAAAGTCTCACATCATTATGCGTTTTCGTTTTCTTCTTAGCAAACTTCTATTGTTTTCTACTGTCACATCACGAGAAAACTACTTGCTGATCTTGGTATCCATTTGTCTGCTCTCACACCTATTTATTGCAAAAACACCAGTACCATTTAGATTGCCCACAATTAGGTGTTTCATAAGCATACAAAATATATTGAGATTGATTGTCATTTTGTGCGTCATCATCTTCAGTTGGACACGATTTATCTTCCATTCATTCCTCCTATTATGTAGTTGACAGATTTCTTAACGAAGTCTCACATCATTATGTGTTTTCTTTTTCTTCTTAGCAAATTTCTATTGTTTTCTACTGTCACATCATAAGTTTGAGGCGGGTTGTCAGAGTAGTTTAGTATTAGGAATATTTTAGTCATTTTTCAGTATTATGTTGCCCTACTACTATATAAGGGCTCTAGTAGGTATTTTTGATTAATGTTATAATACTGATTAGTTGTGTTCTTAATAATATTTCATCCTACTCTTTTCTCCCTTCTTTCTTTGATCCAAATTAACAAGAGGATTTCATCGATGTCACTCTAATATTTCTCACAAACACTAATTCTATCCTAAGGAAACAAGAAAATAAAAGGTCAAGAAACCACGCACAAAAAAATATACAACATTTATGTCATCACAACATGGTTCAAAATCGCAGTATCGGTCATCGACTCAAAGGACACTAAGACACATCAGTCGCTGTGTCGCGGCGTGATATCAGCTGAGACGCTCAAAACGCCAGATAGAAGACCCAAAAAAATATTAAAAAAATCATGAAAAATTTTAAAAATATGTAAATATCATCATTCATGCATTATATCTAAAAAATACATTATTTAACATATTAAACATAATAAAAATGAATTATAAGAACGATACAGAAAATATTTATCATCATTTAGGTTGAATGTTTTTATTTAAGGAAACACTAAACTTTAAACATATGTTATTAGAATTTTTTTTACTTACTAGTACCTAATTTAAAAAAAATATATAAATAAAAACAAGAACAACAAATATGTATCCATCAATTATAAATTTGACAAGTACGAGTAGATCTCAATACTTTACATGAATAATTTTATGTTCAATTAATAGATTAATGAGTCATTGTTCTAATTTTATTTTATTTTTTTTTCTAATTATTTTTTCCAATAATTTACTAATTGAATTAGAGATTTTCCATACATAAAGAATAAGGGCCAATAAAATATAAACACACATGTAAAGACTAAAAGCAAAGGAAGGGGTGTGGCCCATAAAATATAAAAACCATGTTGAGTGGGTCTGTGTTTTATCGTTGCCTCTCGACCACGAGAGAGAGAGAGAGATAGAGCGAGTGAACGAGTAGCAAACAATGAAGGAAAGTTTTTTTCGATCTATAAGCGAACAAGAAGCGACTGACAATTTTTCGATCCGTAAACTTAGGATTCTTACTAGTATTGATCTGCTATGGGTTCTCCACCGAAAGAAGAAGAAGAGGCATTCTAGTCAAGGTGATTCTTCGATTTTCTACGTCTTCTTATACTTCATCTCACCCATTTTCTTCCTCCTTTTTCTGTTTTTTTTTTGTTTTTGTTGCCCAGATTTTTCAAATCTAATTGCACCATAGCGGTCTGATTTGGTTCGACTCGGTCGAGTCTGACCGATTTAGCTCCGAGTTGGGCCGATACCACTGAGTTGTAACCGAGTCAGAACCAATTCAGTTGAATCTCGTTATATTGGTGTATCGTTATCGGATTGGCAATTGCTGAGATGGATACGACTCGACCGAGTTGACCTGGTCTCGGTTGATACTTTGAACCATGTATCACAAAAAGGCACTGATTTGTCACATTGTTCCTCAAACCATCAAACCAAACAAGTCATCACACTCCAAAAACTCAACACTCCGTACCCTTTGACACATTAGATATCACAAAACCACGAGCAATTTATCAATTATGGAATCAAAATCCATTAACCCAATTCATCAATAGGGATCCCAAAACTTGTTCATAATCCAAGATCTATGTAATAGACAAACACACACATATATACAAAGTGAGGTTGTGGGTCAGATTGAAGGATGTAGACAAAATCGGTGGAGGGATAAAAAATCTCAGATGAAATGAACAGAGCAACTGGATGAAGAGAGGGCTCTATGTATTTATGTGAGAAGGGGAAGACGAAGAAGAAGAGAAATGGGACAGAGAGATACTTATGAGGGGAGAGAGAGAGAGAGATGAGTGTGCTTGGCAAACATGTTGCTTTTGTCATGCAAGACGAGTGGGTGTGCTCTGTTTATAATTTATAAGGGTAAAATGGTAAAAGAATTGGTGTCTTTAACCCCTGTTTCCAACAATTTCTGGTGTCAATGTAATTTTAGAAACCACGGGGATACCATCTGCAATTTCATCCATCTTAATATAAAATGCTTAAGTATCCAATACAACACCAATTAATAGGAGTTAGAAGCCTAGCTAGTAGGCTCATACCAATGTGAGACAAGCTTTATCCCCTTCTTTCCCGCGAAACCTGGATTCATACATGGGAAGACACGGACAATTAAATAACACTACCAAAATAATTTGTTGAACACACCTACTAATCACTAAAGATCATTACTCAATTTGATCCTGGCTGATCGAGGAAGTAGGATAGGTGGACTATATATAGACAAAACCTATGGCATTATTTACACATAGTGGTTGCCATCATATTTGAATGTAGAAGTGGTTATTAGACAAAGCATGTAGCCATTGCACTGTGTAATGATTCCCACCCTTAATTCCACAATTAAACAGATAAAACAAAAACAAACAACTAAGACTAGACTCACGACTTCTCAAAACCAACATGATATCATGTTATAACATCCAACCCAAACCACGCAGGAATGAATGGAATCTGGAAAGGTCCACTGGGCTGACATACTAATTTGAGAGACATTATAGCACTAGGGTAGGACAAGCTCCACACAAACAATAGCAGATGCAACAATTCACAATTCTAGACATACTATCAGTTTTTCTTTTTCTGTTAACATGACATACTATCAATTCAAGATTCAAGCTCAAAGAAGAGAAAAGAGGCAAGAGTTCACAGAATCAGTATTAGTGCCTCGCAACAATGTCTTCATTGAGCATAATTTTAAAATTAAGAGCATTTAGTAGCATCAGAGGACAAGGGGTTTTGATCTACCAACCACTCTTGAAGAAACACAAATAACAATTCAAATGCATCTTTTGGAAGGATTACACCCAGTTCTTCCTGAAGCTCCCTCCTGCAAGCACGCAAAACTTCATATCAAATATAAGCATCACTCAAGAAGCAATTGGTTTTAACACCCAAGCCACCAAAAAACACATCATTGCATCTAGCATAACATCTGTATCAAGTGAAGAACGCATAGAAAACCATATAAGCACAACAGATATGAAAAAATTAAAAAGCAATTCTGTTTAAGCAGTTATTCAAACAAAACATGAAATCCACTAGGCAGAAATTCATTTTAGCACCAGTGGTAATCAACACATACTCCCTGTGCTTCCTGGTAGTCATTCTTAGCGGCAACTGGACCACAACATCTTATAGTTCTTTTTTTATCAATTTTTCATTGGAACCATATGATAATATTGTCAATATACGTTAATAAAGAAGCAAAAACAATAATAGTATGGTGAATCAGTTTAGTTAGGGTGACTTATATGACTGTATCTACACAACCATAACTATGACAGGCACACTAAAGCTCATTGGTTAATCCATTCACCAAGGAATCTACTTCAAGATAGGATGACAAATGACAATGAAAAAAAATAACCAATGGGTAATACATCTAAAGCTTAAGTAGACTACAATCACAAAGTATCGTTGCTACAATATCTAGTGCATGGTTCACATAATCCGGTTGCTACCACCCACTCCTCCTATGGACTTATGCAAGTTAAACCGGACGGCAGGAAGCCTAAGTATGTGACACTTAAACTAAACTGTTACATATATGAATAGCAAAAGCTCTCAATATAAAGACAATAATAAGTTTTATCCATTATATTGAAGTAGTATAGAGATCAGAAACCCAAGGGAAATTACCCAAGCGCATATACATCCTTATAAAACAAGTTTCGGCCGAAAATGCATGTATGAGAATGGACCAAGTTACCTGGCTGTGATAAGGGATGAATCCCCAGCAGATATATGACCAGCACTGGAGATATCCCACAACCCAGGCCATGAATCCTTACAGTCAGCACGTCGTTGGAGAAGTAGTTCTTGTGTACTCTCTGCAAAAATCCACACATGAACAGCTCGATGGTAATCTCCATCTCTATGAACATCTCCCCTATACAGTAGCAAGATATTTTAATCCAAGGGACATCTAGTGTGAAGAATTCATGATAGTTTTCTACTGTTGCTAAAATAAATAAATACACCACTGTGCTGTCTAACAGCTCAAGCTTGAACTTTTATGGAAAAACGAGAGGTAGCAAGTTGATTGAATAATGAAATAATTTACAATGCATCCTATCAGCTTAAGCTTTTTGAGTAACCAGTTCTTCTCACTATCATGCTGATAAATCAGTAAAAGAATATTGGCTCAAAAAAGAGAGTAAAATTGTAGGTCATCAATATTTTCACCAAAATCTGGGTAATTTGGTTTGAGAATAGAGGTGAGTGAAAGTAAGATTTATGGGATCAGATCTATTTTTTTGGCTTCGTTGTGGGCTTCCACTTCTAAAGATTTTGATGGTATTCCACTCTTTTGTACATTGGCAATTGGAAGGCCTCGTATGCCCCTTAAGTCTTATGAGTTGATTTTTTTTTTTTTCCATTTCATGGTTGGACATCTTGTCCATCCCATTACCTTTTTGATGTATTACTCTAAATCAATAAAATGGTTGTGTTTCCTATGAAAAAAAATGACATTATAGTGAACAGGACGAAGAATCATGCCTTGGGTTGGAAAACAGAATTTTGTTTACAGACCTTTTAGGCTAAAGGCCCACTTGTTATGGTCCAGAATCAGTTGGATTGTCTTCGATACAAATTTGTTTCATTCAAGCTGAACCAAATATAATCACTGAATTTGCATAGCATGCCCCACAAATTTGGCCTGAACGTCCAACCAAATCATGATGTCCTTGAATAGACCTTACTTGGAGAGACATTTAATACATATCCCAAACTAGTGGGGGGGAAGAGAAAAAAACATCAATGCATAGTAGACCCACTTTTTTCTAAAAAACTCAATCAAAATCAGTCAGTTCTAAGCCTTTGTCCCAGCCACGTGCTGTTTTTTTACTTTTTTCCTTCACATTGTTCGACATTAATGAAAAACTTTATAATTCCTTGAAGAGTATGGAATCCAATAAAATATCACCAAACCATTGCACATGTTTGTGTGTAGGTGAATTTGGAAGGAAAGAGGGAGGGGGGGGGGGGTGCGAGTGTGTGTATAGAGAGAGGGGTATTCAGTTTTAATTTCTGACTATTGGCAAACCAAAGAAAGCAAAGATCTTTGCTTAACTGAACTTAGAGCAATTACATAATGTAGGCGAAGAACATAAAGACTGTCTCTGACATGCAACAATAACAAATTAATTTTTCTTTTCCTCCATTTTCTAACAAAAAAAGCTGACTAAAATCCAGAAACTCAGAACTAGGAAAGAATTGCTGGCATCGCTATCATATATCACAAAAACAAGATCCAAATAACAAATTGACGAATGCACAAAACATAAAATATAAATAATCAAGTACTGAATGCACAAAACATAAAATACAAATAATCAAGTACTGAATGCACAATTTTACTCTGTTTAGTTACAGAGAAACTTTGAAAGAAAGTTTAAAAAAATTCCTAATATTTTGATCCTGTAACGCTCCCAATTTAAAACCCACCTGGGTTTTAACATAGAAGTTCAGATTTTAGTTGTCTTTAAGAGCCAAAGAACAGTAGACATACAAGGTTCCATACTTTCCGTCCTTATATATTTTCTTTTCCGGCGTCTCTTAGCAACCAAACGAAGCAGATAGTGTCGCTCACCTGGGTTTGGATAGGCCAGTTTTCTGACCAGTTTTGGTGAGGACGTCGAAGTGCTCTTCGTCGTTTACAGGTTCAGGGTCGCTCATTGCTTGGTGTCCACGCTGAGAGAGAGAGAGAATGATCAAGCAATAAAGTATTTGTTTTGCTTTCGACGATTATTTGGGTTTTCCTTTTCTTTTATCGGAAGTAATGAATTGGAATAAATTCACCAGCGTGTAGTGAGCAGTGAGTCTAGTGACCGTGGTAGTTGGGTCCCACCGTCAGTAATGGAGCGTTCCATTTTTGTGTGTACATGTGTGGTGTTTGTTTTGGGGGGCATGTGTTTCAATTTCTAGTTTCTACCTTTCAAACCTCTATCTCTACCTAATTAAATTCTCTACCATCAAATAATTAAATTCACCTTATTATTTTCTCAAGTAATATTATATTTTTTAAATTATATTTCAAAAAATTTATCCAAATAAATTAACACCTTCACACATCATATATTGTGGGCCCCTAAATTAGCTTTCTCATAAAATATGTGATGTGCGAAAATATCAACTCATTGAAATGAATTTTTTGGGATATAATTTAAGAAACATAATATTTTTGTATATTCTGATCTTATTAGTAATTAAATTCATCATATTGTGTCTGTTTAGAGCTAGCTTAAATAGGTAAGTGACGAAAATAGACTCAATTGAAGACACTCCAAAAAACAATATTTATTGGATTGTTAATTATAGTACTAACTCTTTTTGTTGCTTTCCTAGCTACTATTATATGGATATTGGACAATTGGGACTCTAAGCCGCCTTAAAATATTTTTTTCCCAAAAGATAGTCGCTTTTAAAAGGTTTTTCTTTGTCATTTTCTATAGGGTGGACCCAATTTATGTATTTTTTTTAATAAATATGTCTTGATCTTATGGTTCTATGAAGTTTTAGAGTTTGTGAGAATTTGATTCTTTTGCTTTGTTGGATGTATCCGTGATGTGTGCCAACAACACATGTCTTGTTTTATTTAATTTAGTTTGAAATGAAATTTGAAATGTAAATGAAATTACAATCAAATGAATCTATTGTTTTGTTTTGGAATCTAAAATGATTGTTTAAACATATGAACCCAAAATAATATGGAATGATGGGTGTAATAATCACGTCAATGTGTAATAAGTATCCTAACTTTAAATTGGTGTTGGTGAGAGTGCTTGATAGTGGGTTCTAAATTAATATTAAAAATCATAATTATTTCAATCATAAATCAACAATTTATATCAATAACTAATATATAATTAAAATTATCTTAAAAATAAAAATGCTAAGTATCTATCTCATATTATAACAAGCAATTTGAATTTCATATTTATAAAAGCACAATAATAATTAAGATTAATCTAATTTTCATCCAATTAGAATCTTGTTCGAGATTGTCATAACTAATTGTCAATTAAAACAATGACCTTTATTTGGTATGTACAATTTTTTTTCAAAAGAAAGCCATTTTTTAAATGCATTTTTTTCCCACTTTATTAATGGAATTGGCCCATTTTACCTGTCGGACAAAATCCCACATCTAGGTGAGGTCAAACTGATAGCCTGTTAACTATATACCAAGTCTATTTATTACTTTCCTAGGTACTATGATATGGACATTTCAACAAAAAATCATTTTTAAAGGCTTTTCTTTTTGAATTTCTATGGGGTGGACCAACTTGGTGTATTTTTTAATAATAAGAAATGGGGGTGCAAGGAACTCATCAAGGGTGTAGAATGTGGCGGAGTCAAGAATTTTTTTAAGGCTAGGTAAACTTTAACTACAAGTTTTAATTTGTCCCATAATAAATAATAATATGGAATATTTGTATTTTTAATATCATATTTGATACTTAAAGGTTTACTAAACATAACAGGGGCCAAAAATCAGTATGCACAGCCTGATGGTCACCGCACCTTGCCGACTGTTGAGTCGCGAGAAAGAAATTCACTGTCTCGTCTCCTGTAAAAGTTCAAAACTGTGACCAAAAAACAATTTTAAAAAAAATAAAAAAAATTAATTATAACCTTTTGAAAAAAATGAGATTTATTACGGTCATTTACAATTGATCCTAACGAGTTTTTATATTTTCAAATTATTTGTATAATGACTTAATTATCAATGCCATCAAAAATAACTTTTTTTATATAAGTAATCAAGTTATTTGTTATCTATTGATCACCCATTTAATTATGCAATCTAATCTTCATAAACTTTATTGCTGAAATTGTTCTCTTGACACTGACACTTGCAACTGTTAGTATTAATGCCAAAGTCAAAAGTAATTCAAACATAGAATTGAAAGCAAGCCAAGTCGCACCGACTCAAAAAGTCCAAGCAATTTCATTGTAAATAGTTTAAGAGTGAAAATTATTGAAAAATGTGCGCTCACTCACTAGGCACAGCTCGCCAATATAATTGAAAAAGAACATTCATCAATTTGTTGCTGATTTGCGGCAAATGTTATGAATTGAAAAAGGTTGGGGTCAATTTGCACAAACAATCAAAATAGACATTGCTCTTTAGCATTTGGTGAGTGGGCTAGCTTTTTATTTTTTTGAAAAATTACTAAGCATTACTTTTCCGTCTAAACATCCATTAAGTCTTATATTTTTTGTTTTGTATCGATGAAGTCATACTCTTAGTAATTTATTTAAATGAAATCATAAATTCCATAAATACTATATTTTGTTTTAATTTTATTATTCTATTGACAATGGTGTGTTTCTTAGCTCTAGTAATTTTTCAACGAATGAAAAGTGAGAATAAAAGGGCAAAAAAAATTCTAATTTATAATCTCCACCGAAAAAAAAAACGCATCACAGTTGTTAAGCAAAAGGAACAAATAAAAAATGAAAAGTCCTACCAAGAGTATGTCGCCAGGGTTTTGACATATTAGAAAGAATGAAAGTGTTTGGTAACTAAAAATTAAGGATAAAATTGGAATATAATAGAATTAGAACGGCATTGAAAAAAACATTACAAGTAAGACTTCATTGAGATAAAACAAAAATAATTTGAAGGAAAAAATAATATTTATTGATAATTTTTCCTTTTTTTTTTTATGCAGACTCCAAAAGATTTGTCTTGAATGGAGTGGAGTATACTGGAATGGGCATGTATGTTTTTTTAGTGAAAATTCAAACTACGTTTAATATGAGGAACTTTTTTGTCAAGAGATCCAAGCACAATCTTTTTGAATTATTAGCTATGAAGCATGGATATGGATACGGGATACAGATACGATACAATATGGATACGGCGATATGACAAAAAAAAAAAAAGAATATGGGTACGGCTAGGATACATCCATAAAATATATATTTTTTTAAATTTTATTATTATATTTAATATAGTAATTATGACTTATAAAATGAATCACACATATACCAAAGATATATAATAATAACTAACCATTCTATCATTCATAAATCATACATTCTATGTCACATACATATTGCATAATATCAAGTCCATGCTTAAACAACACATGCATATTGCATAATATCAAGTCCATGCTTAAACCAAAAAACCCATGCGATTACAAGTCAAGCAACAAAAAGCTTGCAATTTAGAATATTATCCTATTACAAATCAAGAAACAAAACAGTCCTTCTTGTTACTAACACGTTTCTCCAAAATTATCTTCATTTTTATCCCTTCTTTCTTAGAATAACATAGCTTTCATCTCTGGCTCATCAAGTGAAAGACTTGCAACTTCAAATAACCCAGCACCCTCCAATGAATCAATACATCTCCACCAATGTCTCATAGCTTCGTATCTCCTTCCATGTATTGTTTACTCCTCCTCAATAAGAGACGAAGATTGTTGTGTACAAAAACCAAATCTTGGGCACGAAGTGGTGTCATTTTGTTCCTTTTCATGGAAGTACTGAAAGAATAAGTACTCCAATTTCTTTCACTGCAAGATGAGGAACAAGGTTGACTAAGTAATTTCAATGCTAAAGATTGAAGCATTGGTGCAGGAGACCCATGAGAAAACCATCACATGAGAGGGTCCATTAATCCTCGATGTACTCTTGAGTCGTGCTCTCCAAATTGATCCAAACAACCAGAGAACTTAGCATACTCAGTATTAGCCTTCATTCTCTCTTGTGGATTTGGGAAGTATCTGCATCCATGTGAAGAGGAACACGATTGAGATTTCATTTAGTCACTGTGCACTATAATACCTATATTGTAAACTTAGAAGCTATCAAAACCAACTCGATAACCAAAAAAAAAAGTAATTTAAGAGTAAAAACTAAGAAGAAAGTTGTCACATTGGATTTAAAGAATGTGCAAGACAAGACAATGAAGAGGTGTGTTACTTTTAGCCCATCTCTCAACTAGAACTTGATGTACCACATCATGAAAGATTGACCTTGCATTATTTGGCTTCCCTTCATGCCTATATATAGCTGTCTTCACCTTGTCAATCATTGTGTCCCACATTTCACAAACCAAATGAAGACATGGTATATCTATATCGCAAACCCTCAACATCTCATAAATGGCCAATGTGAAAGAAAATATATAATCTATTTATCCCACCAAATGTCACTCAAGATGTTTTCCTTCACAAATGCCACTTTGACAACATCATCTTCTTTGTAAGAAGACTATTTCTCACTAATTACCATTGCTTGAAGACCATGCTTGATGAGTTTAAATCTTTTCATCATTATAATAGCAGATGTAAAACGAGTGTCTGCAACGACAAGCAACTTCAAAGGCACAAACTCATTGAAGATAAACAACCTCAAAGAATGATTCATGATAAAATTTTTGATAGTTACTAAATCTCAAACAACTTCTGTAATCTAGTGACATTCCTCATAAGTAACTGCATTCTTTTCAAGATTTTTTGCTGCACAAATATTCTAAAGGGCAAGATTCAATGTGTGCACTACACATGGGGTCCAGAAGATATGTTGGAACTCATTTTAAATGATTAATCCGGCAGAAGAACAAATAGGAGCATTATTAGTAATTACTTGAACCACATTTTGAGGTCCAACTTCTGTAATTACTTGATTGATTAAGTTCGCAATAAAAACTTCATATTTGATCTCACCTTCGCAGTTGACAGCTTTTAAGAATATTGCCCAAGATTCTGATGCAACCATGAAATTGATAAGAGGTCTTCTTTGTGAATCAGTCCATCCATTTGTAAAATGCTCACTCCCTTTTCCTTTCATAATAATTTAGTTGGCTCCAACAACCTTTCTACATGTGTCATTTCCTTTGGAAGTAGCATGATCCTCAATGCATTGTAATCAGGTGGTACATAACCAGTAATCAAATTAGTGGCAACAAATGTATAAGAACTCACATAATATGGGTTCCTAGCTAAATGAAAAGGCAAGCCACTTGAATAAAACATTCGTGCAATATGGGAGTGCAATTCTTCCCGAGTACCCAAGTTAAAAACTTTCTGCAAAGCACTAGTTCCAGTCGCCTTCTTTTTTCTTGGTTCAAAACCTTCCATTCTAAGTGTTCTAGTTTTTGATATCCTCATACTCCTAGTTATAGGAGCTTCGAAAAAGGAAGGTGACAAAGAAACTTTCTTTGGCATAGTTATTTAACCCTATTCTCTGCTTCTTTAATTAACCTTTGCATCTCAATAAGTTTTTGGGGAGTCACTTTAGAGCACACTTTAACCCCATGACCAGAAATTTTCAATAAATGTGCCTTCACACGAAAATATGATCTACTATACTCATTCCGACATAAATTGCATTGGAATCTAGTATTTCCACCTCCTTCCCCCTTTTTTTCTAATTTAGTAACAAAAGCCCAAAGTGGAGAACTATCATCTTGAGTGGCCTTGTCACTTCCACCAGTTGAACCCATACTTTCTGTACTCGTACTCATTCCCTATAACTATTAATTTAATAAAATAAATCAGCAATGTAATAAAATTTAGTAGTAGAAAAATTCAAGGACATCCATCTTATTGTGCATCTAATTTTTTGAACCAGGCATTAGATCCCCCATCTCCATAGCAAAAGAATACATGGCAAAAAAATACAATCCAAAAGGAACAAAAAGAAAATACTGGGCATCAAGACATGATTAGCAAGATGAAGTACCAACCAGCAACACATCCACCATAAAGACAATGCACCCATAATGCCAAACTCCAAACAAAGCATAACACTAGAAGAAATAGAGAGTTCACAAACTCCCAAAGACCAGAAAATGGTTCCATAGAAAAGGCAGTCCAAGCAAGATGGCAACTACCAAACACAGTGGACTTGATCAATCCAAAACCAAAAACCCACCAAGACAAACAGTGCAAAAAAACCTAACTCAAGGCCCCCCCAAAAAAACCCTAGTTGTTGAATAGTATATCTGTATATGTATAGTTTGTTCTCCAAATTTCTCCAAAAAAAAAAACTCTAATTGCAAATCCTAATTCAAGGCCCCAAAAAATCCTCTAAATTGCAAACCCTAATTCAAAGCTCAAAAGGAGTGTTAATCACTGGTAAAAGGCAAAAGAGACGACAAAGAGACAGAAAAATAGAGAGAGGAGAGAGCTTACCCGATATAATTGGATACAGAGAGATAAGATGTTTTTTCGTCGTCGAGAGATGTTGTCGAGGTCAAATATAGGTCATTGGAGGTGAAAGTGGAGATACCCGTCGTCGATCAGTGTCAAATATAGTCAGTCGATCGTCGTCGATCGGTGTTATTTGTTCTTGGGCCCTATACTTATTAAAAATTTGAGTAATACCCCGATGTATCCTCGTGCGTATCCTAAGAGTATCTCACTCATATTCGGCTGTATCCGAAAATTAAATTTATTTTTTTAATTTTAGGATACTTCTCAAAAGCATTTGGTACATATCCGAGGCATATTCAACGCGTATCCGTATCCAAAAATATCCGATACGGATATTTTGACCTTTTTGAAGTATTCGTGCTTCATAGGTTATTAGCAATCCACGCGTGTACTGCACACAAACAAATTTAAATAATATGTATTTATAGAAAATGTGAATTATATGAGTAATTAAATTAAATAATAAGTTACGTGTCAATTAATTAATTTATATTTTAATTATTACTAAATTTAATTATTAATTTATTCTATAAGTCTTTGAGTATCTAATATGTCGTTGTAGGTATTTGCACATCTAATTATATTATAGAATTATTATATTTTATTTTATTTAAATAAATTGATTGGATAGTTTATAATATTATTATATTATTGCATACCAAAAAATAAAATACAACATATATTTGACTGTAAAATTTAATCTAGTAGCTACATGTGTATAATAATTTAATATATATGTATATAGGACTTTCCTTCTTCATAAAGATATATAAAATTGTATGTAATTATACTACTAATAAATGAGTTCAAAAGAATTTAAAATTCCTTATAAAAGAGTCCAAAATAAGTTAAAGGTCAAATAGAAGTAAAAAAATATTAGATGAAAGTATAAATGTGGGTATAATTGACTTTATTATATTAATTAAGGATAAAATAAAAAATTAAAATTTTTTTGCAGATAGTAACATTTATAAATAGTATAGATATAGATATAGATACAGATTAAGAAAACATGTTATATATTTTTCTGTAATTATGTCCAATAGACCCTTTACATTTCTTCTTATTTCTTATTTCTTATTTTGACTTTCGGTGGATCACGTATATCAACATTCATCTCTTTTGGTAGTTTCTCTCTACTCTCTCCTCTTTTTTTAATTTCTCTCTCCTCTCTCTTCTTTTAGTTTATTGATCTAATTATTTCTCTCTCGTCTCTCTTCTTTAATTTTTCTCTCCTCAATCTTCTATCCACTATTTCTCTCCCTCTATCTACTGGCCTTTTAATTTCTCTCTCTAACTATAACTCCAGCTCTAACGTTCTTCTCCAATATATCATTTATTTAGATTTTCATCTCTACTCTACGTTCTATAACACTCTTTTATTTGTCTTTATCTTATCTTTTTCATTCAACTATTTATGTTTCTCTCACTCCATGTATCTCTCATATCTTTATTTAATTTTTTGTCTGTATTTATCTTATCTTTTTTCATTTAACTATTTATCTATTCTCTCACTTTCTTATATTTTTTTTTATTTTATCTCTTTTTCCCACAATGTATTGTTGAGAGATTGTATCAATCATTGCCTTCAAAAAATCATCTATGGCTGTTATAAATCTAAAGGATTCATGGTGGTGATGTTGTTTGTGCAACTCATGTTGACAATATTTGACAGTGCACGGGGCCAACGCTCGTGTATATAAATAAATAAGACAAACATAGTGTCATTGTGGGTGTGTCACATTGATAGCTACATTGACACCGCATATTATGAGAATTTTATATTATTCCTTTCACTTTTTTGTATTCATTCTGCTTGTGGAATAGGCGTTTGAGTAACTGTTATTGTCCTGGACAGTAACAAGTGGCATTGTCACTATCCAGGGAGCAGTAATAGTGAAGTATTTCCGCTATCTTAGGACCATATCGGAGACACTGTTACTATCCCGAACAATAATAATGACATTGTCACTGTCCCGGAGACAGTGACAATAGAGAATTTTCACTATCCCAAGACAAGTCCAACCTAGCAAATTTTTTAGTCAACCAAATAGAATTAAAGCCAGTAGTAGATAGTCGGTTTGGTTTGCAACACTCCCGAGCAGGAGTTGTGCGTTGGGCAAAAGTTATGAAACTTGTGGTCAAGGATACTTCAAACAAATTAGTACCCGAATGCAACTTTGATTCCACAGTGTATGGGAAAAGGATAAAATCCATTCGAATAGAGGATAGCTAGATCAACGCTATACAAGATAATTACATATATATGTATAGATCATACATAATTGTTCACAAAATATGAATTTTAAATTTTTTTACGTCACTAATAATATTTTAAAAATAAAATTAACTAGATAGTTATGTGGGTATTATGACAAAACTCCAAAAATCAGAAAAAAGGCTTATAAAATCTCACACACATAGAGATAAATCACACACGCACACACCCAAAAATCACACACGCACGCGCGGAGACACTCATAAATTTGAGACACACAAAGACTCAAAAATCACACACACATCAATATAGATCTACACATCAACAACGATGGAGGTAGCAATGGAGAAAGGAAGAGGTAGCGATGGAGGGAGAGGGGGCAGCGATAGAGGCAAGATGGAGGCGGAGGCGGCAATGCTTTGTGTGATACAAAAAGCGGAGAGAGAGAGAGAGACGATGGAGAGGAGAGAGAGGTGATGAAGTGGATTTTTATTCTTCAACAAAACAAACTGTGTTTTGCTGCTAAGAAGACATGAAGCCTGGATCTTAATAATCCCCTCTAGCCCTTGTGCGTGTTGTTTTTGTTTTCCTTTGTTTCTTGGAACATTTTTTTTTATTCCTTGTTTTTGGGCTTTATTTTCAAAATAACTTATTTTATATAAAACAAAATATAAACTCAAACAGATTTTTATTTTTATTTTTCTCAAAAAATGAAAGCAAACACACGAAACAAAAATGAGAACCAAACAACCCCTAAAACTTGTAGTTAAAATTTGTCCACTGTTAAATTTTTTTTTGGCTTTACCTCTGCACCACATTCTACACTTCTCTAGACTAGTGTGTTCCTTACACCCCCGTTCCCATTATTTTTGGCTCACATGTTTACACAATTATTTTAGATTCTAAAATAAAAAATTTTAAATGCATTTGGATTTCATTTGATTTTAGAATATGTCATTTCACTATCAGACGTCTGTGACATGCATTTGCATTTCAATTGAATTTCACTTACAGTTCAAATCACATTGTTTGTAATTTCATATTTTTTGGGGTTAAGTAAGTCACAATTCAAACCATATTAGCAGTCAAAAATTAAACAAGACATGTATTATTGGTACACAGGTCAAGGCATATTATTAAAAAAATACACCAAGTGGGTCCACCCCACAGAAATTCAAAAAGAAAAGCCTTTAAAAATGACTTTCTTTTGGTAAAATATTCGAAGGCAATTGTCTGATATCCATATCATAGCACCTAGGAAAGTAACAAATATACTTAGTAAAAGTGGGTCAATCCCATTAATAAAGTGGAAAAGAAATATCTATAAAAAATGACCTTTTGAAAAGAATGGCTCAAGGTGGTTTGGAGTCTCCAACTTTCAAATGTACAAACCAGGATAACTAGAAGAGCAATTAGTTATTACAATCTCGAATAAGATTTTAATTGGATTAAAATTTTAATTAATCTCAATTGTTATTGTGCTTAGTATTTTTATTTTTAATATAGTTTTTTATGATAAATATTAATTTGGAACTCACTACCGAGCGCTCTCACTAACAACAATTTAAAGTTGGCACACTTATTACACATTGATGTGTTCGTTACACCCACCAGTTCATTGGACGCGCATCACTGTTATGCTGAATATTTACTATGTTAGTCGTTAAGTATGTTTGTCAAATACTTAATGCGACAACATGATTAATACAATTAAAGTTAGCATCAAGGCATAACACAATCAATTAAATGAGTCGGGATATGATGAAATTTTACGTAATCGACACAAATTTTTTGCTGTCATGGCAGCTGCCAATTCATGTCTGATAGCCTGCTGTTTTTTTTTTTTTTCATTCATTTGTTTTGTCAATAGTTTGTGTTTTCTCAATGATAAACAACCATCGTGTGTAGAAGCATGTTCACTTATAAGTAGTTTGCCTCAATTGAACTAATGGTAAGTGATCAATTATTGAACAAAATTAAATGCATGTGTACTGGATGGAGATCTTCTCTATTAATTCTGATATTCTTACATTCTTATCAATTTGATCCTTAAACTATTCCCTTAGCATGCCAATGCAACTAACTTGATTAATTTACCTCTTCCTTCATGTCTCCTTGGTCCTCAATTCCATATTCCTTAATTCATCAAAAAAAGAAATAAGAACAATTATAGGCAAATCTATATGGTTGTATATGATCACATTACAATCAATTTTCTTTGGGATTTAGAACTGCTGAAACTGCCATTTGAATCTCACATTCCTTGATTCATCACTTTGGGTTCAAATCAACATTGAATGCATTTCAAACCACATTACTCTTAATTTTATTTTTTATTGGGTACCTAAGCCATATTACTGGTAATAAAAATATTCATGACATGTACTGTGTGCAACAGATCAAGACATGTTCTTTAAAAAACACATCAAGTGGGTGGACCCCATCCAAGTAATTGGAAAAAAAAAACCCTTTAAAAAATGACTTGCTTTTGACAAAATATTTCAAGACGACTTGGAGTCAATGTACATATCATCACAACTAGAAAAGCAACAAATTAACGTCAATATTATAATTAACAATCAACTAAATAATTATTTATTTAAAAAAACATACACAAAGTGGGTTAGTCTCATTAATAAAGTGCAAATAAATGTGTTTAAAAAATGACTCCCTTGCGGAACGAATAGGTCAAGGAGACTTGTGTAGTCTCTAATTGCCCTATGTACAAACCATGACAATTAAGATAGCAACAAATACACGTTAGTTTTACAATTAAAAATTATGAGATTTTCTCTCTTCCCATGTGCTCGTCAATTGGTGCGGCTTAATCTATATCTATTTTGATGATGCACAAAACTGTCTTCGTACAAGATCAACAGTCAAGTATGTGTAAAGGTGTGATTAATGAGCAATCAACGACAATCAATGGATAAAAATAGTAAATAAGCAACAAACACAAAGATTTATAGTGGTTTGGTCCGGGTGACCTACGTCTACTTTCGGGAATAGCAGCGGCGGCCTGTGTTCTTTATTGATGTTGATGAATGATAGTACTCTGGAGAAATACAGTACTTTTAGGGAGACAGAGAGAAAACAATGAGTGTATGGTTCGGAGGCGTTCTTGACCCTTCATGTTGAGAGGACTTACATTATATAGCTAGGGTAAGGTAGTAGAGGCGGTGATGTGAGGGAGAAGAATTCTATTGCTTTGGCAAGTATTGCTATGGTAGGAGATCTTCTATATCTATCTCCATATTATCTTCCCTCGTGCTCCTATTCATCCGGAGGAGAACATTAGTTGGACCTGAACCTGGACTTGTCTTGGACTTGGACCTAGACTTGGACTTGTCTTGAGTAGATTTGGCTTAGACCTAGACCTGGACCTGGACCTAGACTTGTCTTAAGTAGGCTTGGCTTGGACCTGGACCTAGACTTGTCTTGGACTTGGACCTAGAGTACCAAAGTGAGGAGGATCAAGAGGAGGGGCGCCCAAGGGCTCCCTTGTCCTCCTCCTCCTTCGATCGTTGGCTTTTAGTGATGTCCTCTTGGTGTCTTCCTCGATGGGTCGACAATGGACGTTTCTTTGGGCTTTCTCGATTTATTTAAATTGGGTTTGGCCTAGTAAAATTTGAGCTTATCATTTGCCCCTCATGCCCTAAGCCTCTGACTTTCGGTGAGAGGAAGGGGTTGTGGGCATGTGCTACAACTTCACCTGAGTAAGTCAAATTTTTCTTGTATTTTCTTCAGTACCACAACAAGTTCATGGGAACTAGGAGTTCCAAGCAATTGTGGAGGAGAGAAAGCGAGGAGGAGTCCACGCCCTTGATATCATAGGAATCTCCCATGAAGGTGTTTTGGGCGGTGCCCACGTTGGCGATGGGAGAGGTGAAGAGGGCTTCAATGGTGCTCTCTTGGAGAACCAGCTAAAGAGTCCAAGGAGGGAGCAGTTGGTGGGTGACACCCATGGTGTACACGTGAGTTGCTTGGCGGTGCCCAAATGGTTGAGGTGGGCGCCTAAGACCATAAGGCAGCGCGACCAAGCAAAAGGTAGGCGCCTAAGGCAAGAGGTAGGTGTCAACGCCTTGCTGGGCGGCACCTTCTTTGCTGTGGACCCCGGTATGGCATCAAATGTAGGGGGAGACTTGGCGGGTGTCGCCAACTTGACAGACGAGGTAGGAGCATTGCAGACAGCTTTGGGCGCCTCTTCTGGGCGAGAGGGAGAGCTGGGCGGCGATGATGGAGGTGGAGGTTCTTTGTGTTGTCTTCTCCTCCTCCCAAGAGGGTGATGCCCCCAGTACTTTTCGACCAACGCTTAATGGTCAAGTTGTTTTTTGGGAGGCGAGATCTAGTGGTGCCCCCACTCCTTCCCCGACTATGACTTCTGGAGCTAGCCTTTGGAGTTGAGACTCCTGTGCGGTCTTCTATGGGGACTGTAGCTCCACATAACTGTCTTGCTTTGACCTAACTTTGATGAACGAGAGCCTTTGGACCTGTGGGATATGAGAGAGGCAGGCACAGGGGTTGCTGAAGGGCAAGTATGGCTCGAGTGGCAGGCATGAGAGGATGCCACGGAGCAGTAGGGCTCGGACGACAGGCACGAGAGGATGTCGCGGTGCAAGTAGGGCTCGAGCGACAGACACGAGAGAATGTCATGGAGCAAGTAGGGCTCAGGTGACAGGCACGAGAGGATGTCATGGAGTAGTAGGGCTCGGGCGACAGACACGAGAGAATGTCACGGAGCAAGTAGGGCTCAGGTGACAGACACGAGAGGATGCCACAGAGTAGTAGGGCTCGAGCGGCAGGCATGAGAGGATGCCGCGGAACAAGTTGGGCTCGGGCAACAGACAGGAGAGAATGTCGCAGAGCAATTAGGGCTCAGGTGGTAGGCACGAGAGGATGCCACAGAGTAGTAGGGCTTGAGCGGCAGACACGAGAGAATGCCACGAAGCAATTGGGGTTGGCTCATGAATGAGGAGCTAATCTAGTGATTGAGGCTGCTCGGGAGTAGAGGTAAAACTACGTATAGCTTAGAAGAGGGCTGTCGTGGCAAAGACTCATTCCATTTAGATGGAGATGATGAGGGCTTTCTCATTCCATTAAGATGGAGATGAAGAGGGCTCTGAGGAGTAGGGTGCCTGAGACTCATTCCACTAAGATAGAAATGAGGAGGGTGTTAAGGAGCTGGGCGCCTGAGGCTCATTCCATTGAGATGGAGATGATGAGGGTGCTGATGAGCTTGGCGCCTGGTGTCTGGTGTTGGACACCTGAAGCTGGCCGCCTGGTGAAAGGGAGCGAGACCCATCATGGGGGCACCCAAGGTAGAGATGGCGAGACCCCTCGTCTGGGCACCTGATGAGAGGGGGTGAGACCCATCGTCTAGGCCCACCTGGTGAAAGGGTGTAAGACCCATCGCCTGAGCCGCTTGGTGAGAAGGGGTGAGACCCATCCATCGTCTAGGCTATATCAAAGGAGGCGCCAAAGTGGAGAAGGCGAGACCGTCATGGGGGCGCCTAAGGTGGAGAGGGCGAGATCGTTCATCTGGACGCCTTTTAACTTTTTGTTTATCTTGTTGTTGATAGGTCGTAGGCTGTTTGAGATGAAAACAAGACAATTATGAAAGCCTTAATCTTGCAAAATTTTATAAAATAATGAATAACAAAATAAATCAACTGAAATTGTAAAAGATAAATAAAATCTTCAAGCGTGTTCCATAGGTGGGCCGATGTTTCCTAGGTGGAGTTGTAGCCCTCAAGAGATTGTTTGAATTTCTCCGAGGAGTTGTTGGCGTTCTCTGTCGTCTTCGTAATGACCAAGTGGCAGGGCTTGTCCTCTGCCAACAAAGTATTGCCTCAACTGACTACGCTGTATGAGCTCCTCTATCTGCCTCTTGTGCTCATTGCAATCATCTATGTTGTGGCCATGGTCGCGGTGGAAATGGCAGTACCTGCTGTGATTTCTATGGTTTGGGGCAGACTTTATTTTTCCTGGCCAACGGAGCGTAGGGTCATCCTGTATCTAGAATAGGATGTGCTCCACTGAGGCATTGAGTGGCGTGAAAGGTTGTCGGTCTCTCGAGGGGTACGGACCGAGACGGTCCTTCACAGAAACTCTTTCGGTTCTCTTTCTCTTGTTCTCCACCTCCCACTTGTCTTCACGGGTGTCTTTCCTCTTCTCCCCTCCTTGGGAGGACTCACCTCGATGGGCCTTGGTGACGTCCTCAACATTCATGTATTTCTGTGCCCTTGACAGCAGTTCGAGCATACTGGAGGGCGGCTTTTTGAGGACAGAGAATATGAAACTAGAGGTGCGAAGACTGACGATAAAGGCGGCAAGAGATACCTTATCATCTGGCTCCTCAATCTAGAGAGCCTCCTCATTGAAGTGGGCGAGGTAGTCTCGCAGGCTTTCATCCTTGTCCTGGTTGATGGTGAGCAGGTGGGTCACTAATCTCTGATGTCGGCGTCCCCCAATGAAGTGGGAGACGAAGGACCTGCCGAGTTCTACAAAGGAGTGGATGGAGGAGGGCTTGATCTTTGCAAACCATTGATGTGCGGGCCCCTTGAGGGTGGTAGAGAAGGCTCTACACATAATCTTCTCAGGCATGTTGTGTAGTTGCATGAGGGATTTGTAGGTGTCCAAGTGATCGAGGGGGTCTTTGGTGTCATTGAAGATCTTAATGGTAGGCATCTTAAACTTTGAAGGCAACGGGTAATTAACAATGTCAGTAACAAAAAGGAGTATCAGTGCACCTTACCAGATAGTCCATGGTTTCAGGCGCCTGCGCCTTGATAGCGTTGAGGGCATTACCAAGCTGGTCCTGCACTTTCCTAGTCTTCTCGTCCCACTGGTTGGGGACATCTTCGATCGGGTGATGGTATTGGCTCTCGTAGTCTCCATATTGACTTTCTTCTTCGTCCTCCTGCGTAGGCACGTGTGAAAGGGGAACATGTGTGCTCCCTACGTGTTGAGGAGGGATCGCTTGATGAGGGGCTCCCTGACGCGGCCCTAGAACATTCTGGTGAGAGACCTGGTGCCTAGAAAGGACAATTAGCGGCTCCTCTCCTATTGGAGGGAGTGGGACTCCTCCTACGGGGGTGATGGGCGATGCCCCCTTGGGAGAGCATGAGTTGGATGATTTGCTGGTTTTTGGTTCACCAGTAGCTTCATGGTCTGGAGGAGTTATTGTTGCTGTCCAGCGGCGGGAGTGGTAGTAGCGGAAGGTTATATAGGTGCAGTGAGAGGCAAAACCTCCTCTTGGTGAGCTGGGTTGTTGTCTCCCGGTTGCTGGCTCATCGATCGGGTAGTGATTGCCATGGACTGAGTGAGTAGGAAAATTAGTCGTTTCCCACAGACGGCGCCAAACTGATGATGCACAAAACTGTCTTTGTGCAAGATCAACAGTCAAGTATGTGTAAGGGTGTGATTAATAAGCAATCAACAACAATCAATGGATAAAAATAGTAAATAAGCAACAAACACAAAGATTTATAGTGGTTCGGTCCGGGTGACCTACGTCCACTCTCGAGAATGGCAACGACGATCTGTGTTCTTTATTGATGTTGATGAATAATAGTACTCCGGAGAAATACAGTGCTTTTAGGGAGACAGAGAGAAAACAATGAGTGTAAGGTTCGGAGGCGTTCCTGGCCCTTCATGTTGAGAGGACTTACATTATATAGCTATGGTAAGTTAGTAGAGGTGGTGACGTGAGGGAGAAGAATTCTATTGTTTTGGCAAGTATTGCTATGGTAGGAGATCTTCTATATCTATCTCCATATTATCTTCTCTCGTGCTCCTATTCATCCGGAGGAGAACATTAGTTGGATTTGGACCTGGACTTGGGAGGAACAAGAAGAGGGGCGCCCAAGGGCCTGCCATGGGCGGCGCCCAAGGGCTCCCTTGTCCTCCTCCTCCTTCGGCCATTGGCTTTTGGTAATGTCTTTTTGGTGTCCTCCTCGATGGGTCGACAATGGACGCTTCTTTGGGCTTTCTCGATTTATTTAAATTGGGCTTGACCCAATAAAATTCGAGCTCATCATATTCTATACTACTAATAAAAGTATGTTAACATAAAAAAAAATTGATTTACTATTTTACCCTTATAAAGAATTAAAAATGTCATTTTATTCTTCCACACTTAATATCTAAATTACCATAATATCTTTATGCATTTAAATCTCCAAATTACACCTAAGATTACTTTTAATTATATATTTCCTATATATAAATGTCAATTTTTATGAAATTTTTTGATTGAATATGCATCATTATAATAAGTTTTAACAAAATATTCAAAAAACCTTCAAAATTTTCATCAATATACTTTTACATACCTTATATATATATTTTTACATGATTTTTTAGTCATAGTAAACTATTCAGACTGTGTTAAGATTTTATGTGAAACTTGATTTTTTTTAAAAAAAAATTATAATATATATTATAGCATTGTATAGTAAATTTTATCACAATTGACCTAGATAATCCTAAATAAAGTAAGGTTCTAATATGATTGGTATATTAATAATTATTTTTATTTTATTCAATGATTTATAAGTGGAATTTTAATTAAATTAATTTTCTAATTATTTATTCTCTATTTATAAATGTCAATTTTTTATGAAACTTTTTAACTGATTATATTACTCTTAAAAAATATATGCATTATTATGAGTTTTAACAAAGTATTCAAAAAAACCTTCAAAAATTTCTTCAATATAATATTACTCATCTCATTTATAGATATAATATTATGACTATATATGTATATTTTATTTTTCATCTTTAACCATTTCATTTTTAAAATAAAAAATAATGTATATATAGTTTTACATGTTTTTTTAGTCATAGTAAACCTTTAAAACTGTGTTAACATTTTACGTGAAAATTTGATTTTTTAAAAAATTTTAATATTTTTTATAATATATATTATAGCGTTGTATATTCAATTTTATCTCAATTGACCTAACTAATTCTAAATACAGTAAGATTCCAATACGATTGACATATTGATAGTTATTTTTATTTTATTCAATAATTTATAAGTGAAATATTAATCAAATTAATTTAAAAAAATTTAATTTTTAAATAATCACTAAAAGATTACTTTTAATTACAAAATTATATAAACAAAATAGAACTTTAATTATTTCTTTTTTTTATTATTTTTCTTAAAGTTAGAACAATAAATCTTGAAAATATACAAAATCTTCAAAAATTCTATAGTGATATTTAATTCAAATAAATTTTGTAAATTTAAGATGATATTTAATTGAAGTATATATATACCCAAATATTTATTAATTATTTAAAAAAAAAAAAAAAATCACGTTCAACACACGTTTGATTGAAATGTCAATAGTGGTGGTTGCCCACCATTTGTGAAACTTCGAGCCACCTACTCTCACACAAAAGAAAAGGTTCTTAAAAAAAAAAAAGACTTTTTTGGGGTAAAAAATGCAGACGGCTTGGAGTCACAATTTTTCAATGGGGACTTTTTTTTTAGTCACTATTTCATTGCTTTATAGGTTGAACAACAGGTTGCAATGGTCATTAAGTCAACTGTAGATCTTCGTTCAATGAGGACCTTAGGTTATATGTTTTATGGTATCTAATTAGTATCAATTATGGAGTGTTGAACGTGCATGAAAAATTATATACACGGCAACAAACCGATACCTTTGATTGAAGTATTGATTTAAAGAGCTAAAAGTAGAAAAAAAGAATGTCAGAGAATCAATGAGGATCGATCCAAAATTGAAAAAGATCAATATACAAGATGGATAAAAGGTGGACAAAACAAATGGAACGATTGATTCAAGAATCCCTTGTTGAAGTTATCAGTGCTCATTGATTCCATGTCAAGAATCTCCATGCTGCAAAAGGAGATGGGGGAAAATCTCCTTTTGCATTGAGACAAAATCTCCTTTTGTTAATCTCCATCACTATTGTTGAAGTTAACACTTTGCATACATGATCAACAAAGTATTACCTTTATGAAGATTCCCGTGAGACAAATTTCAATTAAGAGATGGAGAAAATCCAATTTTAATGATCAAAATCCCATAAATTTATATTGAAAGCGTATAAAATTCAGATTCTTGAAACTAAATACCTAATTAGAACTAATGGTAGTTCCCAACAAGAGATTCTCAGTTCAAGAACTATCCTTCATTTGTTCAACTTAATGTCATCACTTTAGTGAAATAAAGTGAGTCGGAACACTTTCTTAGTTTCATTAGAAAAAATACAATTAGAAGAAAGTTTGTATCTGAATGCACTATGTTATACTAAACAAAAAATCGTCAATATTTAATCAAAATAATTATTGTTTATTCTTCTAAAAAATTTGGATAGAGTTTCTTTGAAAAATAGGACTCTAAAAAACTATCAACCGGTATAGACAATCTATAGAACGATAATTATATAATTCACATTTTATAAAATGTTAATTAAATAAATAAATTGTGACATCTGTACGACATTCCTCAAGTTATATCGCACAAATTCAATCAAATTGTGTTTGCCTAATGATGACCCATAAATCAATCTGTGTTGTCTATACAAAGGACAAAGTAAAATGTTTCAAAAATAAACAATATGCTCCTTTATACATCTAAAACAGAAAACTATTGTTCCTAAATGAACAACTAACCATAGCTGCATTATATGAATAATTGAAAAAATGAGGGGTCAAACATAAAATTGTGTAGTACAACCATTTTCTCATAAATTTAGAAAACACATAAAATTTTTCAGTCCCAGACAACTTCAATCACACAATAAAATGACATAAATTATTTCTAAATCAATCTCTACCTCAATAAATTAATAAAAATCAAGCTTTGCCTAATTCAAAATTTTGTACTTTTAGATTACATATTTGGATCAATCTAAAATTTGCCCAAATTCAAAAACCAAGCTTCCTTTGCTTTGCTTTAATGAGAGAAATTGACATCAATGTAGAAAATTTTAAAATTTTCGACGGAGTATCCCCGAAATATATGATCCATAATATATCAATCTGCTTACAAAATTTATATATTTTATAATCATACTCAAACCACACTATAGTTCTGCTTAAACACAACTATTTACCAACTGCCATAACAACATAATAGTTTTTACCATCGTCTTGCCCAAGCATAACATTTACCACAAAACATCATAATCGTCCTACCTAAACATAACTGTTTACCAAGTACCATAAAAACTCAATAATATTAACCATTGTCATGCTAAAACATAACTATTTACTAACTATCATAAAATATATAATAATATTAAGGGAGAATTACACTCAAACCCTTTGAAATTTGTCACTTAATTATTTCAATCTCCTAAAATTTAAAATATTATAAATAGACCCCCTAAGATTTATACATTTGTAACACTTAGACCCCCTAAGATTTATACGTTAGTATATCTATATAATAAAATACAATACAATTTAAATCTAAAAAGATAAACAATATGACTTTTGCTTTTTGCAGTTGATATCTTTATAAATTTTACTTTAAAATTAATCCGACGGCTATTATTAATACCCTAAATTTAATAAGGAAAATAGACGGGTGTGTTTGGGGTGATTTTTTAAAAGGACTTCAAGAATTATAATTTACTCATAAGTGCTTAAAAAAATAGTGTTTGGAACCCCCCCACCACCACCATGACTACCACCACCACCGCCACCCCCCATCACAACTACCACCACCCCTACTGCCCCACAACCATCACCACTGCTGCCACCACCATACCACCATCATCATCACTGCCACCACCCCCACCATCACCATCAGTATCACCACTACAACCATCATCGTCACAATCACCATCGCCACTACCACTCCCACCATCACTGCCACTGCCCAGTACAACCACTGTTGCCACCCCATCACCACCTCGACCACAATCACCATTATCATCATCGTCCACCGCCACCACCATCATCCGGCGTCACCACCATTGTCATCTTATTTTTATATTTATTACTACAATCACCATCATCCTATTATCACTGTCAGCACCCACCACTACCATATTTACCCACCACCACCCGTCGCTACCCATTACCACAAGGTCCACAATTTACCACCACTTGTCGTTACCCATCATTGCCGCAAGCCATTGTCACCTACCCTTACCACACCTATCACTACCACCCGTTATCGCTCACCACTGTCGCCACCTACTGTCACCCACACTCACCACACCTACCACTACCACCGTTACCATTCGTTACCACTGTCATTCGCCACCATCCATCACACTGTCGCCCAAAAACATCCATCGTTGCCCACCACCACCATCATCACCGCCCAACACCATAACTCACCATTGCCACCACCACCACCACCACTACCAACCATCATCATTGTTGCTTATCATCACCCACACCCACCAACACTATTGTTGTCACTCAAGACTGCCACTACCACCATCGTCATTCAAAATCTACAACCACCATCACTGTTGCCACCCACGACTGCTACCACCACTAGGGTCGTCTCTGCCCACCACCACCACCACTGTCGCCCACCACCATTACCACTGCTACCACCGTTCACCTCCACTACAATTGATACTTAAAATTCATTTCTCTTTTCTCTATAGTTGTGATTTGATTTTGAGTGTGAATACAAATAGTTTATTATTAACCATTTTTTTATCACTCTGTGCCCTTAGGCACCGGTAATAACTAGTCTATTAATAAATTCATCTAGACCCTTTGAAGTTTGTAGGTATATAATACTTGGACCTTTTAAATTTAAAATCTTACAATTAGACAAAAAAAATACTCAAATCAAAGATAGAATATCAAATATTTTAAATTTTATAAAAAAAATTCATATTCTAATGTATCATTTATTGAAATAAAATTAAAATTAAAAATTTAATTTTTTTTCTTAAAAAGTCATAATTAGTATACAATTATACTATCTATTAGAATAAAACTAAAAAATCAAATAAGGGGTCTAAGTCATTCATAATAGAACATGAATTTTACAACCAAAATTCATATTCTATTATGTCATTTATTGAAATAAAATCAAAAATAAAAATCTATTTTTTCTTAAAAAATTATAATTAGTATACAATTATACTATTTATTAGAATAAAATTAAAAAATCAAACAAGAAGTCAAACTATAATGAATACAATATATTTTAGCTTTAATTGAGATAATTTTGTAGTTTAATTTAATCGTTTAAGCAACCAAATTAAATTGCAATAGATAGTATAATTGTATAATAATTATGATTTTTAAGAAAAAATTAGATTTTTATTTTTATTTTATTTCAATAAATGTCATAGTAGAACTTAAATTTTGTTTGTAAAATTTAAAATATTTGATATTCTATCTTTGATTGAAGTATTTTTAGCCTAATTATAATATTTAAAACTTGAGGGGTCTAAGTATTATATACTTACAAATTTCAGGAGTTCTGAGTGTAATTTACTAATGAACATTGACGGCAGAGGTCTGATTATTACGCGCGTATAAATCTCAAGACATCTGTGTGTAATATTTCAAATATCATGTGGTCTGAGTGATTAAGTGATAAACTTTAAGGGGTTTAAGTGTAATTCTGTCTAATATTAACTATAGTCTTAATGCAACTATTTACCAACTACGACAACAACATTAACCATAGGATTAAAGAATCATCACTAAACTTAGTTATTATACAGTACACTTGCAAAATGAGTTATTCTTTAATATAGTTTACCAAAATGGGTCATCCATCATTTTTATCATCAAACTTTCTCTTTATCACCGTCCTGGATGTCCTTCTATCAATTCATATCCTCTTCCTCCAATTGGGAATGTATAACAATCTATTATCTACAAAAAGGAATAAAAATAGTGCACAACATGACTTATAAAAACAATAAACTTGAAAAAGAAAACAATAAGATTAGTTACCTTATTCATATATTCTTGTCGGGAAAGCTCGATTCTATTTATTAGGTTCAACTCCTACACTTCTTTTTCCCAATTCTAAAAAGATTGAATCAAATCGTAAAGATAAAATTGCATTAGTGTTATTAAAATGATTGTCTATGGTAGAAATAAACTTGCAAAGAAAGTATACCATTTATGTATTATAGAATATGAATTACCAAAAAACCTCAAAGCAAGTATAACAATTTAAGATGATGACCATAATTGCTTTCATGCGTCCTAACCTTAAAGTAAGAACTTAAGGGGCTGTTTGGTTGTTTTTTGGGAGGGGTTTGAACTGGCTTGTCCAAACCCTTCCAAACCCAAAGATGAGATTTAAAGTTGAGATTTAATATTTAATGTTGTTCATACTCATGTTTGGTATGCACACAGATATATGATTATTATGATAATATATTTGTATATAAATAACTATTGTGCTCCTTAACTAATTTAATCAAAACCCATATTTATTTACATACATGGAATATATGAGAATATAAATGTCATTTGCATGTTCAACCTTTTAACCCACATATGAAACCCACCCCCACCGGGTTTGATGAAACCCATGAACTTAGGTTTCATTTTTGGGCCTAAAGCGGGTTGGGTTTTAAATTCTAAACTAGCTATGTGTTTGCCAAATATGGGTTTGATGGAATTTGTTCCTCAAGCCATGTTCCAAAACTCTCCCAAACCCACTTACCAAATAAGCTCAAGTGGTTTTGTTTGGTCAACCATACTTGCCGACTAAGGCTAACCACGACTAAGGCTAACCTCGAGCTGGAATAACCTTGTACCGCTTGAGTTTAATTAATGCCAACTTCTTTTTTTTTGAGAATAATGAATGCCAACTGAGTGCAATCAAAAAAATTCCCACTGGATCACCAATTTATAGAATGTGTCCACGATTTCTTAGGTGGTACTCATTGCTAAGTTATAGTTGCATGAATGCATGGAAGAATAAATGAATTGGTTGAAAAACTACATTGTTAAGATCCCACACTTTTTAGAGATACTACATTCCAAATAATTGAAGCAATAACTCGGCATCAATTCAAACCTTTAGCTAAACTTGAAATAAAAAAAAAAAAAAAAGAAAGGAAAAAAGAAAAAGATTTAGAAAATGTTGTTGGCAAAAATCAGACCATTATATAAATTGTTGATTTACCATTTAAAACATGTAAGTGTGATGTCGAAACTCTTAGAACAACTGACAAAGTAACATATTCCGTCAAGAAAACATAAACACAATTTCTTCAAGCAATAACCACAATTGAGGCTGAGTTATTCTTAAGAGACTTATAACGACTAGAGTCCGTCAAGAAAACTTATTTGATTATAAGTCCGTTTTTTTATCTTACTAATAAATATTTAAGTCCACAATTTTTTAAAAACACCAAAATACCCTTTATATAATGTTTCAATAGTATTATATGTTAATTTTGTTTCCTAATTGTGGAATGTTGAGATTCTTTATCCCTTAATTTTATCCTTAATTGAAGCTCATAAGATTTTTTTCATAAAATTTGAAATTCAAATTCAAGAGTCCATTTTCTTGTTCTTGCCAATGGAAAACTTGGAAGAAATCTTCTTCCTCGTGCCACTAGCAAGTCTTCATATTATTCAAATTCATTCCTATTGAAATATTACGGTCACAGCAGTAATGCTCAAATCCCTTCGATTTGAGCAACAAAGTCGCCAGTGCCACATGGCACGAGTCCATGGCCAGCAAAGAAAATCTAGTGGCCGAGTAGTCGAAGTTGGTATCATTCACCAAATCCTTGATGGCCTTCATAACTTTCTTTGAAAAGACTTGTTTGGTGGAATCAACACACCACTTCCAATTGTTTAGTGGACTGTTCATATGACTGTTTTGTGAGCATGTTATTGTTTATGTTACTATTGTTATTTTTTTAAAATATTATTATTTTTTTATGTTTAAATGTTAATATATATATGCATGTATGTATGTGTGTGTGTGTGTATATATATATATGAGAGAGAGAAAAAAATAAATAGTGATATTCTATATATGGATATAGATAGATATGAGAGAGAGAATTTTAATGTTAGTGAAACTCCTAATTAGTTTTCAAATTTGTTTTAATTAAACATAACTACTAGAGGTATTTTGAATAATAGAGATTAAAATAGAATTAATATTAAACAAGTTTTCTTGATGGACTTATCACCAAATAAGTCTACAAAGGGGACTGGCCTCCAAATTTCTCAATTTTTTTTTATGCAAATGGTAATTATGTGATCTCTTGCATGTTTTGTCATACCTTTATATGAGATTCAGTCCATCAATAATAAAATTATCTATGATTTTTTTTGCTAATTTTCAACATTTCTACGCATTATTTTTTTTCCTTATAGTTTTTTTCATTCTAGAAGTGTTTTATATACAACTAGCAATGCACCATGTGCCTTGCACGTGACTAATTTTTTTAAAAAACATTAATAAATAAATATTTAGTATATTTATACTTAAATTAAATATCATCATAAGTTACCAAACTTATTTTTTCATCGTTCATGCTCCATTATAGAATTTTTTAAAATTTTGTATATTTTCAAGATTTGTTATTCTAATTTTAAGAAAAATGATAAAAAAAAAAGAAAATAAATAATTAAAGTTCTATTTTGTTCTATAATTTTGTAATTGAAATTATTTTAGTGATGTTTGAAAATAAAATTTTTTAAAATTAATTTGATTAAGATCCCACTTATAAATCATTGAACAAAATAAAAATAATTATTAATATATCAATCATATTGGAACCTCACTGTATTTAGGATAAGTTAGTTCAACTAAGATAAAATTTAATATACAACGCTATAATATATATTATAAAGCGTATTAAAATTTAAAAAAAATTCAAGTTTTCACATAAAATTTTAACACAGTTTAAAAAGTTTACGATAACTAAAAAATTATGTAAAATTATATATTCATTATTTTTTATCTTAAAAATAAAATTGTTTTGATGAAAAATAAAATATACATGTATAGTCATAATATTATTTTTATAAATGAGATGAGTAATATTATATTGTTGGAGTTTTGAAGGTTTTTTTTTAATATTTTGTTAAAACTTATAATAATGCATATGTTTTTTAAGAGTAATATAATCAATTAAAATTTTTTATAAAAATTGATATTTATAAATAGAGAATAGACAATTAAAAATTAATTTGATTAAGATTCCACTTATAAACTATCAAATAAAATAAAAATAATTATTAATATATCAATCATATTAGAACCTTACTGTATTTAGGATTATCTATGTCAATTGAGATAAAAGTTAATACACAATGCTATAATATATATTATAAAGCATTTTAAATTTTTTTAAAAAATCAAGTTTTCACATAAAATCTTAACATAGACTAAAAAGTTTACTGTAACTAAAAATTATGTTATATTACCTTTTTTATCTTAAAAATGAAAGGGTTAAACATTTTGATAAAAAATAAATTATACATACAAGGTTAAACATTTTGATGAAAAATAAAATATACATATATAGTCATAATGTTATCTTTATAAATGAGATGAGTAATATTATATTGATGAAATTTTTTTTAAAAAAATTGAATATTTTATTAAAACTTATAATGGTGCATATATTTTTTTAAGAGTATATAATCAATCAAAAATTTTTATAAAAATTGACATTTATACATAGGAAATATATAATTAAAAGTGATATTCGATGTAATTTGAAGATTTAAATACATAAGGATGTGATGATAATTTAAATATTAAGTGTGAAAGGATAGAATTACCTTTTAATTTTTTATGAGGGTAAAATAGTAAATCAAAAATTTTTCATGAAAAGACACTTTTATTAGTAGTATAAATATAAATAAACTGTGCAATTGATCGTTACTTTTATTATTTAGTGTTTTTCATTGTGTTAATTTTTTTTTGTGTATATGTGGATTTTCAATTTGTATTCTAAATTTAAACAAGAATTTATTTGCACTTAACCTATGACTGATTTTGAATTTTTGTAGGTCTCTCTATAAATAGATATAATTTATCATTTTACTAACGATACCCCGTGACTAAAGTCACCATATACTGAATTATTATACTATGCATGCATCGAAATGTGTGTATGTATGTATGTATGTATATATAGTTCTGTGTTGTGATGTGTGTTGAATTTTTGAAATTTGGGAGAAAAGTGTATGTTGGACGTGTGAAATTTGGGGGAAAAAATATATTCCCTATAAGTTCAAAAACCTATCTAATTTATTATATAGATATTTATTAATTAGAAAAAGTGCATGCCCTAATCACTTTAATATTGTATTTAAAGTGTATATCCTAAACTAGAGTCCTGACTCTGTCCTGGCTGAAGCCCACGTGGGTTAGGTATTTTTTGCCCACAACGTAGGGTACCCCTTGGGCCCAACTCAATGACTAAAAATCCCTACTATCAAATTATTAAATTCACTTTATTATATTCTCGAGTAATGTTATGTTTTTTAAATTTTATTTCAAAAAAATTATCTCAAATAAATTGACACATTCACACATCATATATTGTGGGCCCCTAAATTTTATGTGATGTGTGAAGTTATCAACTCATTTGAGATTAATTTTTTGGGATACAATTTGGGAAACGTGATATTATTGTATATTCTCACCCTATTAATAATTAAATTCATTATATTGTGTCTGTTTAGAGCTAACTTAAATAGATAGGGGTTGTTTGGTTAGTTTTTTTGTTTTGTGTTTTTGTTTATATTTTTGTTTTATATAAAATAAGTTATTTTGAAAATAAATCCCAAAAACAAGAAACAAAGGGAAATAGAAACAACACGCACAAGGGTTGGGGGGGATTATTGAGATCTAGGCTTCATGTCTTCTTAGTAGTAAAACACAATTTTTTTTGTTGAAGTATAAAAACCCACTTCATCACCTCTCTCCTCTCCATCGTGTCTCTCTCTCTCTCTCTCACAAGAAGCATTGTCGCCTCCGCCTCCGCCTCCATCCTACCTCTATTGTTGCCCCTCTCTCTCCATCAATACCTCTTCCTTTCTCCATTGCTACCACCATCGTTGTGGGTGTGTAGATCTACATTGATGTGTGTGTGATTTCTGAGTCTTTGTGTGTGTGTGTGTGTGTCAAATTTCTGCGCGTGTGTATTTGTGTTTGATTTTTGGGTGTGTGCATGTGTGAGATTTTATAAGCCTTTCTTCTGACTTTTTTGGAGTTTTTGTCATGAATCTCATATAACTTTTTGGTTAATTTTATTTTTAAAATATTATTAGTGACACAAAAAAAATTAAAATTCATATTTTGAGAACTATTATGTATAATCTATACGTTTACATATAATTATTTTTTTATTTTGACACAAAAGGCCAAAAAAGTTAGAAAGTCACTCCAAACAACTTTTTTAGCTTTTTAAAATAGTTTTTGAGAATTTTTTTAACTCTAACTTTTTTGTGAAACTTTTCAAACTGTAGTTTTTTACCTAAAAAAACCTAGCTCCAAACAAGCTCATTGTATATTTATCTCATTGGTGATTAAGTTCACCTAATTTTTACACACTATCAATCACTAAGTCCACCTCCGCTTGTATCACCAGGAAAATTGTCAATCCATCACCTTCGTCATCGCCACCACTGTCGCTGCCACAAAAAATATTATTCATTTTTTTATCCTATATATATATATATATATAACAAACACACATGAATCAAAGGTGTATTAAATACGTATTTATATGTATTAACAAACACACATGAATCAAAGTGCATTAAAGATAAGAGATTTTGAATTAAGTGACCTTAAAATGGGCATTTATGTCTTTTTAACTCACATTTTGTTCTATGTACTTTTTGCCAAATAAATTTAATTAGGTGTACCGGCTTCCAAAGAACCCATTTAAAGAAAACAAAATCTTCACAAGTCAAGGAATACCATTGGACCAAAGGCCCGTTGGTATTCCTCACCTTGCCTCGTGTGCACCAGGTTCTACCAGGTCTCCTTTCCTCTACTTGGCAAGGCATATGAGCTAGTGTTTGTAGTATATAATTTGGAACATTATTCTATCCACTTGAAAAATGCAAAGTAGCATCAATCTAACGAGAAAACTACAGAGTTTTCAACTATTTCATTGGTCTGAGCTTCCATTTCCAGCATACACAAGGTCTAAATATGATCGATCAACTTGAAAAATGTTTATCTTAAAGAACGGTCCATCTTTCATATCAACTCCAAAATAGGAGAGACAAGAATAAGCTTTTATATATTCTCATTATGCGAAAGGGTCATTCCAACGCATCTAAATAAATACTATGTTTACATAAGAATCTTCACTTCATCCACCAGCAAATCACCCTTTTTGAAGCTACATCATATTGTTCCATCCATCAAAATTTTTAGGGGTAGTTACAAAAAACACTATACTTAGGGGTAATACCAATGACCCCTCTCAACTCCATCTTTTGCAATAAACCTCCCTGAAATGGCTTTTTACTTAGCTAAACAGGCGAGATTTATTGAGAATTTTATTGTTTGGCAGGAGAGAACTCTGAATTTTGTAATGCCTCTCCTTTTTTATGATATTACATATCAATAAAACACATCGCCAAAAAAAAAAAAAATCAACATATGACCAAAATTAAAAAAAAAGGACATCTATTACATAATCTGTAAAATTACCAAAGCTCATTGTTTCACTTAACTTTCACTGCAATGCCTTCCTCTAGCCTTTCTAATTATTTTTTTTCTCAATTCTATCTACATACCAGACCACACTCACCCCTTATAATTCTCTCTCTCAAAGAGAAAAAGTACTGAACACTATTGAACACTCACCTCACGTGGAAATCTACATGTTAGAAGTGAATCATGGAGTATAGTCATCGGGGTGCGCATGCCAGCTTCAACCACCTCGCTCGTTACACGGATTCACCCCGCTCCCAATTAAAAGGGTGACGCCTCAATCAGAGCTCCTCGTAATGGCGCCTTAATCAAGGCTTCCTCTTAAACGCTATGAAATTGTACTCGCCTATAAATTGTAAGTCCGCCTACACATGGGGGCATCACATTCATCTCAGCACACATTAATAAAAATCTCTGACCACCGTCGCCATTCCCAGTAAAGTAGGTCACTTATACCGAACTACCTAATATATGTCTCTTATTCTATTATGCATCTCCAGCACGTTCACCATCATACACACAATCACACTCTTAAGTGATTTTGCTTTAACTCATTTTGTGCATCATCAGTAATAATACCAACTTCTAAATCATTCTTTGATTAATACATAGAAGGCATAAGGACGGAGAACTCGAGTACAACATATAGTCAAGTAAACAATAAGACACATGTTATAGAAAATATGTATATAATTAAATTATATTAAACTGTATAAAATCAAACTTATTCACTAATCTAAAAAGAATGTATAAGAATCAAAATCAGTGCACTTACATTGACGCAGAACAACGCATATAGTAAAATCCAGAAAATCAGAAATCTTATAATAAAAACAATAATCCGAGCCCTGAGTAATCATAGTTTCCTTAAGACAGATTTACTCCTTCTCGATGCTCAAGGTGAATGAGCAACTGTCTCCCAAGATAGAACAAATTTTTCTTCTTGAAAAACCAGCACTTCAATATTCAAGATTTTAGCGAACAAAACTTGTGTTTATACTTGAACCGAACTTGAAATAATAATGTAGCAATATGCACAGAGAGAGAGAGAAGAAAGACTGAATACTTAATTCAGTATTTTGGATAATTGAGAGAATTAGAATGAGAGATCAATTCTTGAATTATTCAATGGTATATTTTGGGAGGGCAAAAAATCACCTATTTGTAGAATCCCTAGTGGCTTTTCATAGGGCAATCATTTAGGAAAATGCTATTTAGACATAATTTGGAGACCTAATCTAGGGACCTAAGTCAATACAACCATTGGATTGGTTGTGAGCTCCATTTAACATTGGAACTCATAACTAATCCAATGATTGTATTGAAACCACATCATTAGGTCCCAAAATTAGGTCCCCAAATAAGGTCTCTATAGCATTGCTCTTTCATAAAGGGTGTAACTATATGTAATTGTATCTTTTAATCCAAAGGATATCAATGGTGACTTTATGAAAAGGTACAACCAGTTGAAATGGTGTCTTTTAGTCCAAGAGATATCAATTATGATTTTATGAAAAATTGTGACTATTTATAATGGTGTCTTTTAACCAAAAGTTGTTAATAGTGACTTTATGAAAAGATGTAACTATTTGAATTGGTGTCTTTAATCAAAAGTCACAAATTTTAAATTAGTAGCCTTTTATGTCTTATTCACTTCACATTTTTTCAATTGCTCTCAAAAGTCACAAAAACTTTAACAACCTTTTCTATTGCTCCAAAAATCACAAAGATTTTAATAATTCCCCATTCACAACTTAATGGTATTTAAATAAATATACCATTATTTTCAACAATCCCCCACATGAATGAAAATTTAATGTATGATAATGCAGACACTGGTTCAAGTACAGGTGAAAGATTATTGCATTTGGATAAGTAGTAAGTGGCCTTGAACTTTTCGTAGTGTCAAAATATCGGATTTACTTGGCTATCCAGTGGACATGATGTCTTTGAACTGTCAGCCGTTTATGTAAACCAAGACAATAGAATTCACATAGTAACCCTTCAGACACAGTTGGTTCTCATGTGTGTGTTCATTTTAGTCTTGAACACCACTTAGTTTCATAAGTAATTTTAGAGTAATCAGCCTACGATTATCATAGAAGTTACACTTTCTTTACCCACATAGGTGATTTCTGATTAAGAGTATCCTGATATATCCCACTTGGACATTTTCAAGTCATATAATATTATTAAAAGTGTTACTTACCCTAGTTCTCACGGTATATGTGTACTGTTTCATCATAGAAATGGGAATGAGTTTAGAAAATCTCCTTAGTGCTTATTGAGTTACACATAATTCGGTTGTCCCTTTGAACTTAGATCTTTGGATCTCTAGTCAACTAAGTTGGGTTGCCATTATGGTAACTCTTGGTTAAGTAATAGGCTTTAAGCTCATTCCCCTCGATGAACTTTCCACTTGCTCTTTAGTCAAACCTTTTGTAAGCAGATCCGCAATATTATCTTTTTACTTCACATAGTCAATGAATATAATACCATTAGAAAGTAATGTCTATGACGTATGTTTCTAGATTTACTGTTATACATGCAATTCTGTGCCCTTCCAATCGTAGATTGGCTATCATAATGAATGCATATTGCAGGCACAGACTTTGCCCCATTTGGAATATTCTCTAAGAAATTACGAGGCCATTTTGCTTCTTCTCCAGCTTTATCTAAAGCAATAAACTTAGATTTCATTGTAGATTTAGTAATACAAGTTTGTTTTGAGAATTTTTAAAACACGACTACACTACCTACGGTAAAGAAATATCCACTCGTAGATTTTGATTTTTAGTATCGGATATCCAATTAGCATCGGTATGTCCCTTGAGTATTGTTGGGTACTTGTGTAGTGCAAACCATAGTTTTGAGTATGTTTTAAATATCCCAAAACTCTAATAGTTATTTTTTAGTGGTCTTTTCCGGGATTACTTATATATCGACTTAGCTTACTCACTGAGTATGCTATATCCGGACGGGTACAATTCATTATGTACATTAAACTACTAATTATATGTGCATATTCTAACTGCGATATGTTATTACCCTTATTCATAAAAAGATGGATATTAACATCGATAGGTGTTCTCATAGGTTTTATCTCATGCTTCTTGAATTTATAATGAGATTGAGATAACATGAGTCCATCTGACATCTATAAATTTTAATTCCTAATATAATGTTAGCAACAACTAGGTCTTTCATTTCAAACCTATTTGTCAACATCCGCTTGGTAGCTTTAATGACATCGTTATTACAGCCTATAATTAGCATGTCGTCAACATAAAGACATACAATAGCGTATCCACTATGAGTACTCTTGACATATACACATTTGTCACACTCATTTATTTTGAACCCATTTGACAATATTGTTTTGTCATATTTTTTATGCCACTACTTTGGTGTTTGTTTTAAACCATACATAAATTTAACAAATTTACATACTTTCATTTTTTGTCAATTAGCAATGAACCCCTTAAGTTGTTTCATGTATATTCCTTCATCTAATTCACCATTCAAGAATGATGTCTTTATATCCATTTGATGTATTTCAAGACCATTCAATACAACAATAATAATTAACATCCGTATGGAAGTAATTCTAGTAACTGATGTATAAGTGTCAAAATAATACAATCCTTCACTTTATTTATATCATTTGGCTACAAGTCTAGATTTATACTTGTCAATGGATCTATCAGTTTTCATCTTCTTTTTAAAGATCCATTTACAACCTAAAGGTTTGTTACCTAATGGAAGATCCACCAACTCCCATGTATGATTTTTCATAATAAATTCAACTTCAGAATCGACAGCTTCCTTGCAATAAGGAGCTTCGGGGGAGGACATAACTTCTTTGAAGTTTTGAAGATCATTTTTTAATAGATAAGTTAGAAAATCAGGACCAAATGATTTTGAAGTCTTTGTTCTCTTGCTACGTCTAGGTTTATCTTCAATGAACTCTTCGTTTTGACCATTACTAGTCGTAGCCTTAATTGGTCTCTTTAATGAATTTGATTCATGTGACATATTAAATAAAAATTATTTTCAAAAAATGATGCATTTCTTGATTCTATAATAGTATTAATATGCACATTAGGAATCTTAGATTTGTTAACAAGAAATTGATATGCACTACTGTTATGGGCATAACCAATGAATACACAATCAATGATTTTTGATCCTATCTTGACTTTTTTAGGTTTAGGAACCTCCACTTTTGCTAGACACCCCCACACTTTTATTGTTTGCTTACAATACTCGTTAAATAGTTATTTTATGTTTACGGTTAGACACAAATCTTTTGATTGTCCGATCAAGTTAAAGTTAGATATGAATAACACAACTGTAGACAGAAAATAGTTATTCAACGAATATTATAGGCAAGTAATAGATATTTTTTAATTTTTTTTAAAAATATTAAATATTATTTTATTAATTGTTGTAAATGTCACAATGCAATTGATTCGACATGAAAATATTTTTTGTGTTAAAAATATTTTTTTTATTGACTCGAATACTACACCAAAATGTTATGACACAATACAATTGAGAGCTATTTAATGAGTATTAATGGATGAAATTCTTTTTTGAATCATAAATATGAAATATTAAAATTTTGAAAGGTGCAGTTTATAATTAACTCAAACTTTTTTATTGGCACAATAGATGTCAATAAATCTCAGATGTACATTAATACGTATTTATATTTTTAAAATATAAATTAATACTTTTAAATTTTGAAGGTAAAAATTGTGATTCGAATATTCTTTTAGAGTGTAAGTTGGGATTTTCCCAATAATTTAATCTCATATTTTAAATATTTACAATTTTTATTTCACAAGAGAGTTGTCGCTGACTTTTATCTACCATCGCCCTGGCAGATTGTAGATCTGCAAAATCTTTATGCTCTATTTGGTATGATGAAAAAATAGACGGATGAAAAGTTGGAAGAATGAAAAGTTTGAGGGATAAATAAAACATCATGTTTGGTAAGGAAGGAAAATACGAATGATGAAAAAGTGGAAGAATTAACTTTCCTTCCAACTCACCAAAATCAATTCCTCTAAAATCGGAAAGAAAGTAGATGAAAATTAATTATTTGTGTTGAGATATATCTTATTTGTTTATATATTATGTATACATTAATTTCATATAAAAATACAATGATAAAATATGTACTTATATATATATAATTTAAAAATATAAAAATAAATAAATTAATTAATTAAATTAAAAAAAAAATTATCTTAATTAGGGGTGAAAATTTTCGACTCAACACGATGACACAACTCGAATTTGACACGAATTTTATGATACGAATTTGATTATATCTCGACACGAACTTAATTATAACTTGACACGAACTTGAAAATGACCTGATACGCGAAAAAAAAATATAAAGGGCTCATAATTTTATGACTCAACATGAATCTGACATGACACGACTTGATTGTCACCCTTTCTTAGCTAGCACAAAAAAAATTAAAAAAAAATTAGTCATTTTTATTTTTTCATCCATCCAACGAAAGACAAAAGAAGAAAAGTGTATCATTCTCACTTTTCATCTGGAAGAATGGAAAGTGTATCCCTCCTATTTTCTATTTTTCCTGCCAAACGAAGGATTAGTCAAATATGCCCCGTGGGCCACATCTCATCTCCTCATCTCTCTCTCTCCCTCTCTCTACGTGTGTGTACATCACGACATGATAATGCCCGTTAATATGCTTTTTGAAGCTATTTCCTGTTTTATATCTTAACTTTTCTTTGTTTTCTTGAGTTGGGTTATCTATGTTGGAAAAATAAAATTAAACATGACTTTTCATGTTTTACGAGTTATTTTTATGCATTTAATTTTGTGTATTAGTGGGTTATCAATTTGGTATTAGTGGGAGACAAAGTAATTGTGATTTTTTAATTCTCCAAGTAATGGAGGAGTGAGGTCTTTATAATTTTTATTATTGCATTATGTAGTGAGCTTATTTTGTATGTCATGAGAGTCTATATATATCATATGTAATACATCCATTTGGATATGAATGAATACAAAGAGTTCTTTCAATCTTCAATAGTCTCTCCCGTTATATTTTTTTTGTGAATGTGTGATAGTCCTCTAGATTCCAACAAAGTGGTATTAGAGCTAGACTTGAGTGTTAAATGAGAGAGTGAGAGAGAGGTGACGAATGGAATACTTCCATTTCAAATGCCTCGATTCACCAAAGATAACTATGAAAATTGGTGTATCCGCATGAAGGTAATTCTTGGATCTCAAGATTTATTGGAAATTTTAACAATGGGTTACACAACACCGTAAGATGAAGCTTCTTAAGTCAAGCCCAAAAGGAAGTCTTGCAAGCTACAAAGAAGAAGAATCAAAAGGCTCTTTCACTCATCCATCAATGTTTGAATGATGCTATGTTATAGAAGGTTGCTAGTGCAACCACATCCAAGCAAACATGGAATGTTCTTAAAACTGCCCATAGTGGAGTGAAAAAAGTCAAGAAAGTTCGCCTTCAAACTCTACGAGGTAAATTTGAGGCTTTACGTATGAACGAATCCAAATTAATTTAAGATTATTTCACAAGAATCTTGGTGGTTGTGAATAATTTGAGAACTTATGGTGATGATCACTATGATGATACCCGAGCAATAGAAAAAATTCTCCGTTCATTGGACCCTAAGTTTGACTACATTGTCGTAGCTATTAAAGAGTCTAAAGATTTAGACACAATGACGATTGACAAACTCATGAGATCGTTGTTAGCTCAAGAAGAACGGTTAGGCAAGAAGAAGCAAGAGTCGTTGGAGCAAGTGCTACAAACCAAACTTTCTTTCAAAGAAAAAAGAAAAAAGGCAAGATGGAAGTCAAAGAGATAAAGGGCGTGGATGTGGAGGTGGAGGTCGTGGTGGACGTGGTCGAGACAGAGGAGAAAACTTTGGCCAAAATGCGTCCAACAAAGAAGAAAGAGGCCAAGAATCACATAGTGGAAAAGGACGTGGAAGAGGCAACAATTCAAAATCATATGGAGGGAGGTATGACAAATCTCATATTCAATGTTATAATTGTCATCGATATGGCCATTTTGCTTCCTAGTGTAGAAATAATTTTGTGGAAGAAAGAGCACACTTTGTTGAAGACAAAGTTGAAGAAATAGAGTCGGCGTTGTTGTTGGTATACAAAGAAGAGCAAAAGAGAGACAAGAACGTGTGATACCTTGACTCTAGTGCTAGTAATCATATGTGTGAAAATAAAGAGATATTTGCGGAGCTTGATAAATCGGTAAATGGAAAAGTCACTTTTTGAGATTCTTCTTAAATTCCATTAATGGGAAGATGTAATATTTTGATTTGTTTGAAGGATGGAAGTCACCAAGTTATTTCTAATATTTTTTATGTTCCAAACATGAAAAATAATATTTTGAGCTTGGGACAACTCTTAGAGAAAGGTTATGATATTTGCATGAAAAATCATAATCTTTCAGTAAGAGATGGAAACGGGAATTTGGTAGTTAAAGTGCCGATGACAAGAAATAGAATATTTTTGTTAAATATTCAAAGTGATATGGCAAAATGCTTGAAAGCATGTGTTAAAGATTCTTCTTGATTATGACACTTGAGATTTGGGCACTTGAATTTTGGAGGACTAACCTTGTTGTCTAGAAAGAAGATGGTGAACGGATTGCCTTCTATCAACCACTCGGATCAATTTTGTGAGGGATGTTTAATTAGAAAGCAAGCTAGAAAGAATTTTTCCAAAGAATCCATTTCAAGAGCAACCAAACCACATCAACTTGTTCACTCGGATGTTTGCGGCCCTATAGACCCACCATCATTTGGTAAGAATCGGTATTTTCTTCTCTTTATTGATGATTTTAGTCGAAAAACGTGAGTTTATTTTCTAAAACAAAAATCGGAGGTGTTTGGTGTTTTCAAAAAGTTTAAGACTTTGATTGAAAAATAAAGTGGGTATGAAGTCAAGGCAATTAGATTCGATAGAGGAGGTGAATTCACATCAAATGAATTCAAAATTTTTTGTAAAGAAAATGGAATTCACCATCTTTTAACGGTTCCAAGATCACCACAACAAAATGGTGTTACCGAAAGGAAGAACCGAACCATTCTTGACATGGCTCGGAGTATGTTGAAGAGTAAAAAAATGCCCAAAGAGTTTTAAGCGGAAGCTATTGATTGTGACATCTACTTGTTAAATCGGTGTCCCACTAGAAGTCTTCAAGACAAAACACCACACGAAGTATGGGGAGGAATCAAGCCAAATGTTTCTTATTTACGGGTATTTGGAAGTGTATGCTATGCACATGTGCCGGATGAGAAACGGACCAAATTAGATGACAAGAGTAAAAAGTTTGTCTTCATTGGTTATGATTCAAGAAGCAAAGGTTACAAGCTTTACAACCCAAGTAATGGTAAGATAATCATTAGTAGAGATGTTGAGTTTGATGAATAAGATGAATGAGATTAAAACACTCCACAAGAAGATTAAAATTTTTTTCCATTCTTTGAAGAAGAGGAGGAGCCCAATAATGAGATCATGGAGCTGCCTATTTATTCTCCTTCACCATCACCACCATCACCCACCAATGTGCAAGCATCTCCATCATCATCCGAAGCAAGCTCAAGTGAAAAGTCACCTCGCATGAGGAGTCTTTGAGATATCTATGAAGAAACTAAAGAGGTAATTCAAGGATTTAGTGATTTAACATTATTTTGTCTATTTGCCGATTGTGATCCCATAGGCTATGAGAAAGTGACACAAGACAAGAAGTGGAGGAGTGTCATGAATGAAGAAATTGATACTATTGAAAGAAATGGAACATGGGAGCTTGCCACACTCCCTAGAGGACAAAAAGCCATTGGAGTGAAGTGGGTGTACAAAACAAAGAAAAATTTCAAAGGTGAAGTGGAAAGGTACAAAGCAAGGTTGGTTGCAAAAGGCTATGGTCAAAGATCGGATATTGACTATGATGAGGTATTTGCACCCGTTGCTCGTTTTAAAACAATTAGATTGATTATTTCTTTAGCCACTCTAAATGATTGGAAAATTCATCAAATGGATATAAAATCCGTTTTTTTAAATGGCTTTCTTAATGAAAAAGTGTATGTTGAACAACTCTTGGGTTATGTTGTGAAAGGGCAAGGAGAGAAAGTCTTGAAATTAAAAAAAGGCTTTGTATGGTTTGAAGCAAACACCAAGGGCTTGGAATAGAAGACTTGACAAGTACTTTTAAGCGAATAATTTTACCAAGTGTCCCCATGAACATGCTCTTTGTGCAAAGGTGAAAGATAATAGTGATATACTCTATGCTTGTTTGTATGTGGATGATTTGATCTTCACAGGAAATTGTCCAAGAATGTTTGAAGATTTCAAGAGAGCAATGACTAAAGAATTTGAGATGACCGATATTGGGCTTATGTCATACTACCTTGGCATTGAAGTGAAGCAAATGAAGAAAGATATTTTTATTTCTCAAGAAGGTTATACTAAAGCAATTTTGACAAAATTCAAGATGCAAGATTGTAAACCGGTATGCACACCCGTTGAATGTGGTGTAAAATTGTTAAAATATGAAGATGAAGAGCATGTGGATCCTACCCATTTCAAGAGCCTAGTGGGAAGCTTGAGGTACTTAACATGCACAAGGTCAGATATTCTTTTTGGTGTTGGTCTTGTAAGTCGTTATATGGAAGCTCCTACCATGACCCATTTGAAGGCGGCAAAAAGAATTCTTAGATACATCAAAAGTACACTTGATTATGGATTGCTATATTCTTGTTCTAACAATTTCAAGTTTGCGGGTTATGTGATAGTAATTGGGCCAGAGATATGGATGATAGAAAAAGTACTACCGGATATATTTTTTTCATGGGAGATACTGCATTTGCTTGAAGTTCAAAGAAGCAACCCATTGTGACTCTTTCGACTTGTGAAGCCGAGTATGTGGCGGCTACATCATGTATTTTTCAAGCCATTTGACTTAGAAATTTGTTGAAAGAGCTTCATTTGCTTCAAGAAGAATCGACGGAGATCTTCATTGACAACAAATCGGCACTAGCGCTGGCAAAGAATCCGGTGTTTCATGATCGTAGTAAGTATATTGACACAAGGTTCCATTTTATTAGAGAGTATGTGACCAAGAAAGAGGTGGAGCTCAAGTTTGTGAAGTTTCAAGATCAAATTGCCGATATTTTCACTAAGCCCCTCAAAGAAGATGTCTTTTGTAAATTGAGAAGTTTGCTTGGAGTTGAGAAGAAAAATCATGTTTAAGGGAGGGTGTTGGAAAAATAATATTAAACATGACTTTTCATGTTTTAGGAGTTATTTTTATGCATTTAATTTGTTGTATTAGTGGGTCATCAATTTGGTATTAGTGGAAGACAAAGTAATTGTGGTATTTTAATTCTCCAAGTAATGGAAGAGTAGAGTCTTTATTATTTTTATTATTGCATTATGTAGTGGGGGTTATTTTGTATGTCATGAGAATCTATATATATCATATGTAATGCATCCATTTGGATATGAGTGAATACAAAAAATTCTTTCAATTTTCAATAGTCTCTCCCATTATATTTTTTTTTTGTGGATGTGTAATAGTCCTCTAGATTCTAACAATCTATTCTTAGACATGTTATCATCTTCTACTGTTTGTAACGTTTCACAATGTTGTTTTTGAAGTTTGTTATTTGACAGGAGTGCATTCGCGGTTGATTCGGTTGTTTTGGGCAGTAATACTATAAAACCTTAGAGGATAAACATAGATTATGTACATTTTATCTCAATGGTAAGTATGCGTGAGGTGTAGAGGGTTGACAAGATATTGATGCCATAGAATAGAAGCTCAATTAGGATATTGGTCGAGCACATAAAGTGGACAGTTTCTTTTGTTCTTTTCGATAAGCATAAAGTGAATAATTTCACGCAGTTGGGTCGGGGTGTGCCAGCTATAGGCTAATTTAGGCTAATCAAGCTTGGCTAAACTAGGCTAATCATTGGGCTCGAGTTAAGGTTCCACCATACAAAGCAATGGCCTACCGAAGCTGCTCTATCATTTTGCATCCATAAGAAAACCACAACCTTATAAAGATGAAAAGGACAATATTGTTGTCAGACTTGTCTTTTTCCACTGTTTTCAGAAAGAGAAGTCAGTGTTGGTGGTCAGCACCATGCTGAAGAGGAAATGACATGGATTTTGGGTGTCAATTCTTGTTGTTTGCGTGGGCCTCCACCCATTTGTTGTCCATACATGTGGGGCTCCACCTCCCAATTGCTTGCTGTGGTTTTCCAGCAATATTGTGTCTCATACATAGCTTTTTTTTTCTTTCAACTGGTCTCATACATAACTTCACCTATTTGGATTATGGTGTTAGCTGTCTATCTGTCATATCATCTCATATTTCCCCCCAATAATTTATCCCCATACTCTATATTTCATTCCTTTTACTGGTTTACTTAGGCTATGAACTTACTTGAGATTTTCCATAATACCGTTGGGAAAAGAGGAGTTTCTCTTGTGAATTACGTCAATTTGTTTCAATAACTAATTATTTACTAAAATGCTAATTTGTCCTGCAGCTTGTGTTATGCTCTTCAACTATATCCATAACTTGAATCTCCCAGCTCTGGGTTAGAATGTAGAAATCAAACTAAATCCAACATTTCTGTCCTGATTACAAAAATATAACTCACAGGAAAATAGCATAAAGCTTACAAACACCAAAAATTCATATGGAACCTCTATTCTGCTTTCTTTGGCTGCTTTTTAGCTTTCGTTATCACGTGTTCACTAAAATGTTTGGTCCCCTGAGGAATTTGCTTTTTTTGCTATCAATGCATCGGCAGGATCCTATTTATTTAAAGCAAATATTGGTTTCAATATGCTCTTCACAGTTCCAGAATCCAGTGCTGCAGAATGACAGCGGGCCTCAATGTCTGTTGCTTCTTCCTTTTTCTTCTAATAAAAAATAAATGTTTTTTATTCTGTTAATCGTAATGCATGTGTAATCAATTCAGAATGTTGCAAATTTATTTTGCAGAAAACTAAATTTACTCGTTTTTGTCATCTTACAATTGCCAGAAGGGAGAAAATCTGATTCTAAGACGGAAATATCAAAATCTGGCAACCCAAATATCTTCTAAACCTAGCATTATTCCTTTGATGAAAAATAGGAAACTCTTCAAACTTCCGTCTTTGCCGAAATGAGTCCTATGCTAAACTTGCTTCATGTTACTCGGCGCAATGCTAGATAAGCAACGAGCCGATAACCCACCAACATCAGTGCCATAATGGCCACATCTACCCACAAATTGTTCAGGCCTATAGATTTGACCGCAGGAAAATCTGCAACCCGACAATAGATTCCTTTTGAGCATTCGTAATAGTCGTCCTCATTGTACTGGACCCCAAGAAGAAGCTTGTAACAATAGTAGCTATAGCTCAAGTACTTTAACCAGACTATGAAAGGAGGGATTTGTTGAATATAGTAACCTCCAGCGATGAGGAACACAAGGGTTGTAACGGAGGCCAAAGTAGTGGCTTGTTTTACATCCATAAGTATCGCACCAATGGCTAAGCCAAGGCTTTGGGAGACAAGGACATTGTACAGGACCACAAGAAGGGAAAGGATGAAAGTGACAGGGTCAGGTTTGAGCCCACCCATCCAATAGATTATGAAGGTAAAGGCAGTTGGGAGTGCGAGTTCTAGTGGCAGGTCTCCGAATGTTCTGGCTAGAAAGTAGGAGGAGAGATGGTACATTCCAGAAGATCGTTCTTTTATTAGCATTCTTCGTTCTTGAGGAAAAGTGAACACAGCATTGTAAAGTGGGTAAAAGCCCCAGAATACGGAGAAGAAGAAAATCATGGCAATCTGCACTCAAGAAGCAAACCTTAGTATCCTTAACAATCATTGAATCATTGCATGCAGGAAATTTCAAGTGGGCGATGTTGAAATAAAATGGGGAAACTAGCAAAATTACCATGTTTTGGAAATTACAAATTCTTAGTTTTGTGGGAGTAAATGATCTTTCCATATATGTAGTGTATGTGAATAGTAAAATTCTTACACGATCTTCAATGTGGGATGTCGGGGTATGCCACCATAGGAGTCCACCGAGGACAGCGACACTTATGACTTGGAAGATTCTTAGCCTGTTGAATGCTTCAAACCGCCTCTCCCTCAGCCCTCTCAGAAGCAGCACCTTGAATTGAACCCACCAACATGTGCACCATTGCTCTGACCTCACATTACGCCCTACATCATTTCAATATGTCGGAAGATAGTTGTGATTAGCTATAAATTAGCCAGAAGAAATGGAGGACATTTGATGCTAAGCTTGCTGATTGTCTCGCTACTCAAGATTGAGAGGTATTATCTAACCCTAGCGTGCGGCCTTTATGAGTGGGATACTTACTTATGGAAGCATCTTTTGTGGAATTGTAGTTACTGGCATCCGAACTGCAAAGTTCAGCTTTCAACCCTGTAGAAATGTTATTGTCATAAGCAGAGATGAGAAGTTCCCTAATAGACTTCCACTCTTGCTCTGTGTTATCACCTTGCTCTACAGTGTTCTTAGAATCAGGTCCAATTCCTGCATTTTCACAAAATATCAGATGTAATATGAGGCTTTATTAGTGAGTTTGTATGTCAACTATTTTTTTCATTAGAAGATGTGGCTCAAAGAAAAATGAAGATGACCCTAACTTTTCTTTAGTCTACTTAGCTGAACATGGGGCAATCTGGGAGGTGGGGTTTCATCATTCTGCATTTATATAAAGGTACAATTATAATAACTACTTTGAGTAGGCCAAGTGATATCCATATTCATGTGAGTGAAAACAAAATATAGATGGAAGACATGATGAATAGAAGACAGCGTCCCCTTCCCTCATATGGTCCCTTTAGTTCAATAATCTGAAAAAGTAAAATTAAACCAAAATTCTATCTAAGAAAAGTAAGGAAAAAGAAAGGAGTTTCTGTTTACCATTAGCAAGATCAAGCAAGAGATCAGCAGGATTGACAGTGAGGGATGTGGAAAAACCAATTGAAGAGAAGTATTCCAAGGCAGTTGATGCAGGACCATAGTAGATGGGGTAGCCCTCGGAGAGTAAGACCACTTTATCAAACATGTGGTAGAGTCGGCTTGAGGGCTGGTGAATTGTGGTGACCACACTTCGACCTCCACTTGCAAGCCGTTTGACCGTGGTCAGAATTTTCTGAGCCGTGGTTGAGTCCAAACCTGAGGTGGGCTCATCTAGCAACAGTAAGCTTGGGTTGATTAGCATTTCTTGACCTATGCTAACCCTTTTCTTCTCCCCACCTGATATTCCTCTGAATAAGGGGCCTCCTATCATGCTATTCCGGCACCGAGTTAATCCTAACTCCGTGATCACATGCTCCACATGCTGAACTTTCTCGTCCCTGGTGAGACTTTTGGGTAGCCTGAGCAGTGCAGTGAATATGAGGGTTTCGCTTACAGTGAGATGAGGATATAGAACGTCATCTTGTGCAACAAATCCTGTTTGGCGTTTGATCGAACCTGAAAAAGGCTGGCCATTGTAGGTGATCTTTCCTGCTAGTTTTCCAGTAAGGCGGCCTCCAAGGGCTGTAAGGAGAGTGGTTTTCCCACTGCCTGATGGACCTAGCATTGCTAGTATCTCTCCAGGGCATACCATACCTGTTACCCCGTTTAGTATTATCTTCTCTCTAGTTCTGAGTGTTTCTCCGCAGCACATTCCTTTCTGCTCAAATCTAACCTTGTAGACGACCTCTTCAAACTGCCATGAAATGAAAAAATCAGCACAATACATTACACTTCATTACTGTACAACGATAATCCTAACAAACAGAATTTGTAATACTTGGAAAAACTCCAAATTTAGCCGGTTATGCTACTACGATTTTATATGTAAACATCACTAGGATTCTTTCTCGCTTATTTTTTTGTGCAAGAGAAAGAGAGAGAGACCTTTAAAGTTATGGGATATGAGGATACTTGTAGAAGGGACTGTGGATTGGGCCGTACAGGATAAGCAAGATAAGCCTTGTCATGGGGCTCCGACATATTAGGCACAGCTGCCATGGGATTGGGGTCAGTGTCAATATTTTCTGGTTTAGGCACTACGCAGTGTAGGGGCATGGCTAAGTTGAATCAATGTTGATTCTGGTCTTAGTGTTACTCTGTTGGCAGTGATTGCAGTGAGGGATAGAAATTAAGGAGTTTCTCTTGGCTTCCCAGTGTGAACTGGAAAACATGTCAATATATAAACAGAGCCACGGAGATGGGATCTCTCATGTGTTGCTAGTCTCCATGGTGGGTCCCGACCTTTCTGTGAAATATTCTACATTAACTCCTAATCCGTTATTTATACTGATCTCTTTTTGAGTTCCTCTTACCTTTATCATCTGATTGGCATCCTTCTCTCTCTCTCTCTCTCGATGCTTTTTCTTCCAATTAACTTCTTTTGAATCTCCCTACAGTTACAAAGGGTGCATAGGTCGTTATGTTTTACATCCAACAACAAGAAGTGGGGAATGAGAAACATACCACTCAACAAAATCATTTAGAAGCCTTCCCATGCTCATACTGCTGTGATTGAGAATCAACTTGTTGGACACAAGTATCTACATAATGATTCATGATGCAAGTTGTAACCCGGAGAACCAAATATAGCATTTCCCTAGGATTTAGGGATCATAGTCATTTTTTGATTGGTTTGTTTCTTTGTTTTTTTCAGCATTTGTGGTGTATATATATATATGCCATATATGTATGCTGTTTGCACTTGAATTTGGAAAGGATTGAATTGTTATGTACTTCTTCATATAGTGGTAGTGCTCCCCACCTGTTACTTCAATCATCGTAGTTATTTTAGATCTACATGTGGTCTTTTTGCAAGGGCACCCTTCCCCTTATATGCTTCTCTACACATTCTTGTGCTTTTGGCATTATTTCTTTTTGTTCATTCATGGACTCTGTCCCCCCCCCCCCCCCCCCCCCCCCCAAAAAAAAAAAACTCACTTTCCCATGTTCTCTTTATTTTGATTTAACAAACACCAAATAGATTCAAATATCATCATTAAATCTTTTAGTTTTTCGTAGATGAGTAATTTACAGTAACGTATGCTATTAATGCCCGTGCAGTATAACTGATAAAGATTTCATAAGATTAGGTCTATGGTGAATTCATAGAAAACAGTATTAGTATAACCAAGTAAGATTTCAGAACAATATGTCTATTTCATCATATAAAACAGAAGTAGGAAATGGAACATGCTATGGTTTGCAAGAATGCTTATCTTGCACATCAAAGTTTTTGATGATAAATATTGGAAGCAAGAAGTAGAAAAACAATGATTGTAAGGAATGTGAGCTGCTGTTCAAATAAAATCAGAGAGATTGTAGATCTCTGAGATGTGAATTTTGGGAGTGGAAATATAATAACACAGACGGGTTTGTGGAAGTGAGCATGAGATTCCATTCTAAAGTCCTTCAAGAATTTCCTAAAAAGGAAAAATTAGAAACTTGGATTTCTTATTGAGCTCTGGGATTTATATATCTATAATTGTAAAAGTAATAATGAACCTACATGCATGAGGTTCAACATATTTGATGCAATTCTTCGAATTTTATTTTTTTATGTTTGAATATATTACATTTCTGTTTCAGTTATGTAAGAGGATCTTGATGAAAGCTCTTCTTGTTTTTTTTTTGAGATATATGAAAGCTCTTCTTGAGTAGTCATGTTTTAATTTAGGACCAGGAATTAATTTTAACAAGGACCAGCTACAAAGCAAACACACAAAACTCATACACAGAGACAAACACAAACACACGCAGGGCGGGGAGGGAACTCCTGGACATGAACTGGTGTCCTTGGATTGCTAAGCACCATCCATAAAAAAACATAAATAAAACAAAATGCCATTGGACTAACAAGAGGTCTTGCAATCAAATCTCGCCACCAACCTATACTTAAAAAGATTTGCACGTGATTGGCTCAAAATGTAGTTTGCACTTGTGTGTGTGTGTGTGTTTGGGGGGGAGTGGGGGGGGGGGGGCGGCATTGGAAAGTTTTTCAATAATCATGTTATGCTCTCTAGAAATTAGAGTCAAATGTCTTTCACATTTGTTGGTGCACTTTGTAACTGCAGTTAAAGATCATTGGATATCCATTCCTTGGGTGGGAGCATTTATGCTTCCCTAGTAGGATAGAAGAACAACATATAAAAAAGGAGAAAGCCATAAGCTTGAGGAAGAAAGCTAAGGTGAAAACAAATGTGTAGAGACCAAGTAAATAAAAAGTGAAAGAATGGTGCTTTTCCTTGTAAAGCCAACTTATTCTCATATTCCATCCAGAATGATGCTGCTTTTTTTAACTGTAGTTTTCAACATTCCGATAGCCCAAATTCTATATGACCATTCTATGATTGCTTCTTATTATATCTCTAAATATTCATTAGAAAGTTGGGGATGAGGTTAGATGCTAAGCAAACTCTCTCTCTCTCTCTCTCTCCCTTTTTATCTCTCTATATATTTTTTTGACTGGATAAGAGAGATAAATGATTAAAGGAAGAACCCATCAATCGGATTCCAATTTCTCTCTATAAATATATTTTTGCAGGGCACTGAGATAGGAGCCATGGGTCCGGTGGAACCAGTCATTTTACTGTGTACGCTTGGCTACTTGACGCATGGTGCGCATTATAGCTTATGTTCACCCCCCCCCCCCCCCCCCCCCCCCCTCTTCTTGCCAACTTTTCTCTTGCTAATGCATGTTACCCCAAGTTGTTTATTCACACACTCAAGGAACTTTCTTTAACTAGTGCCCTTACTTTTTGACAAAATTTTACATATTCCCTCTTGCTTTCTAATCTTTTATCTATAGCCCCATGTTGCATTTTACATATTCCCTCTCTCTCTCTCACACATGTTGCCGACCTCGTTTTTGAACATGGAACCTCATGCTTGCTTAGATTTTGGTATTGTTTTGCAGTCAAACGAAGGGCATCTACATCTGGATTCTCGGCATTCCATACCAATTGATTTGTAATTGTTTTTCATGAAGTTTATATATACGGTTAGACTGTGACATATTCTAGATATATATATTTTTCCTAGTATATTTTGTTGTCGTTTGAGCAACTTTTCCTCCCGATTCGAACATAGTTTAAAAAACTTATTTTTTAACTGAGTTTAAATATTGTTTAAGTTTGACTCATTTAAAAAATGAGTCGAGTCCGAATGAACTTAAAACAAGTCGAATTGAACTCGAGTAGATTGATTTGATTAAAGCCTTACCCACGGCATGCCTACTACCTAGGGCCCCAACCCTTTTCTTCTTATTGCCCCACTCGGGTGATTTATAGCCAGTAGACATTAGACCATATTCTTTCCATAATTCTGTTAGCATTGGAATAACATTATACCAAAGGGAGGATAGAGCTGCGAGATTAAACTTTAAATATCGAGGGTATTTATTTTCATGTTTTTAAGTGAATTTAAGGTTTTTATGTTGTCCACTTGAGCAATTTACGGCGGTTAACGACAAGGGCTATTGAAGCAATAGACAAAATTGAGAGGGCAATTTGTTTCAATTGAAAACTATAGGGGGCAACATATCAAAAAAAAGAAAAGAAAAAGTTATATCATTTGTGTCAATCAAATCCCTGAACTACCCTTTGTATCAATTTAGCCCTTAAACTATCAAATTTATGTCAATCTGGTCTATCCGTCCAAATTGGTCGTTTGTTTGATAGCAGTCCTCATGTGCATTTACAAGCTTAAGTTGATCAATCTGATTATTAGAAGTTTGCTTAATGTATTATTATTGTGTAATATAGATACAATCTCAACTGACTGTTGAATGAGGTGGCATTCACATCAATAGGTTAGTGCTGAATACTATTATTTATATGTACAAATTATATATTAAAAGACAACCCATGTCTCTAAAAAATGATTACAATTTCACATAAAAAGTTGTCCAATCAGTTAAGGGATGGCCATTCAGTAAAATATAAGCCCTTGGCGATAGCGATTGGTCTTCCTCGAACAATCTTTATCTTTTGTATCTATGGTGGATTTGGTACGATGTGACCAAAAATAGACGATGAAGAAAGAAAGAAAAAATTTTAAAAACTTATATAAAAGATTTTTTTTATTATTATTATTTTACAATTTTACTTTTTCTTCCCTTTTCTATAATTATTATTAATTATTGGTGATAGAATATAGCTATCAACCCTCACCCATGAATCAAACTTTAGAATCATAACCTTAGTATTTTCGGCCCTTATTTTTATAATTAGGTGATGAGATTCGAATGTTAGAATTTCGGTCTTATTATTTTCGACCCCTTGTTTATAATTAAGTGAAGATACCATTTGCCCTTTCATCATTACTGGGTTGGGGTTTTTAAAATTGTAAAGCGATGCCACCAACACCCCCCACTTTCTAATTTTAATTAAATTGCTTTACGATAATGAATAAATATCTACAAACTTTAAGTTAATAAAAAAAAAAAAAAAACTTCATAAAACCTAAGAGAGTTAATGGTGGTTGTGAGGGGCCCGATGGTAGAGATTATGAATGGAGTTGGGAAGTTGACACGTGGCACGCACTCACAGGGAAGAATATCGGTACAATTTTATCTGCTCCCACGATGTTTAGTTTACACATGCCAATTCTATGAAAATCATTCTGGTGGAGGTACTCCACTCGTTTTCTATACCTATTATTCTATGTACTCGATCTAATCTCTCTTGCTTTTAATTTTGACTGTGCAATGTATCATAAAAACTCTCTCTCTCTCTCTCTCTCTCTCTCTCTCTCTCTCTCTCTCTCTCTCTCTCTCGCGATTAAAGGCGTTTGAACCAACTTGCGTGTATTTCAATTATTCCCTTTTCTGATCCATTCAAAAAGAAATTATCTGTGTCAAGATTAAGGTGTTTATGAGAAATTTAAGTTTTTAACCTAGAAATTCTAAGTTTAAATAACATCAAATTTCCTTCCTAACTACATAATACAATCACGTTAATAGACCACCTAAAGAGGGATCACAACGAGAGACAGAGGAGAAAATAGTTATTGTAACGGTGACACTATGTCATCAACGGCACATAGTGTCACCATCCAAATAGAAAACAATAAATCGACATGTGAGGCATGAATTTTCATTTAAATTTTCGAAGTCATTAATCGACATGTGAGGCAATGCTTTAGCATTTAGAGCCCTTATCACCTACTTAATGCTCATTCATATCACAATAAGACAAGCATTCTTAAATTATTTTAATCATGCTTTTTAGTTTACGATTTTAAAATTTATTTTTTGGGTTTTACTTTGCACTAATTATTTATTCAATTTTGTTATAGGGAATTAGTTAGTACAATGTCTCAGATTTTAATGGGATTTATGTAATCATTCAACCATGTATAAAAAAGGAATAAAAACTACAGTTATGTAAAAGATAACAATCACAAAACACGAGCAATGTTTATGAGCCACCTAATTTATTCCACAAGTTTAAACTTAGATTACAAGTTCAAAGTCTTATAGCTTAACTAATTTCATTAATAGACGTTTCTTCCTTTGAATCTTCACTCCGAAAATTTACCACAAACGTCTCAACAAATCTAACCGTCGACAACTGAGTGATTCCTCCATTAAGTGCATTTTAAAAGGAGCAAGCATCTACTAGCCGTCCACATTTTCTTTTTTTTTTTTTTTTCAAAAAAGAATATTACTTATAAAATAGAAATAAAATATTATTTGATAGAGTTTAAATTCTGGTGATTAGTAATTAATAATGCATCAAATCAAAGACTTCATTAGCATCGGAATAAGACTTAGGAGATATTTTTCAGTATTATTAAACAGCATCTCAAAATTATCATTAGCTTCTGCTTTTTGATATTCTCAACCATATCATCAAATAAGAACCTCTTCAATCGGCTTACTAGTTGACACAAACACTAATGGAGTACAATCATTTTACAATCCAAAGGAGAGAGAGAGACATAAATCCACACTTATTTTATTGTTTATACGATCAATAACTATAATTAATGCATACAATTTGAAAAATAATTTTGACACAATAACGGAAAATATTTTTTGGTATTATAGTGCTGCCCTAGGGATAGGACAAACTACTTTTTTTTTTTTTCGGAGGGGGGGGGGGGGGGGGGGCTGAACTGAATTTTGATGGCATGAATGTCACAGGGAATCATCTCAACACCCACTAAAGAAAAGAAGAATATCATCATCTTTGAAAAGTGCATGACTGACTGGTGCAGCACTTCTATGGTCCTAGATGGTGACCATTGCTTCTATTCTGGACGGTGACTACTAGAACTTCACCTTCCTCTACTTTTCATGGAGAAAAGATTATCTGCTGATACCATACCCAACCCTTCTTTTAGGAAAATTCTCTAAATTACGTACAGAGCTGGTAACCCCCAATTGGCACTAAACTTGTGGGAGTCCGAACCTTTGGCCACCTGCCCTTCATATATTTGAAGGCTTAGTTGCATTGTGGAGGTTGAGGCCGGATCTAAAGCGATGATAGGTATTCACTAATCAGGACAAATGATATGTTACGAGTTTAAATCCGGGAATTCTTTAAAATGGGATAAGAATGTTTACCATTTATATAAAATTATTTTCGGTATGACAATCAAAATTACTATGTTTACGTAGGTAAATAACAAGTGAAAAATAGAAAATAAGGTACTGTTTTATGCACTTGTTTGGAAAGAATTATTGTTTTATCACTAATGCTAATTGTTTTATATTTTTGTTTGATTCATTCTATGTTTCCAAGTTTAATAATATAAATAACCTCAATAAGTAGTTCAAGTAGTAACACAGATGAACTGTAAATTCAGGCATCTTGAGTTCGAATCTTGATAATTCTTTGAGGTCAGGCCATGAGGAATAAATCCCTTATAAATACTCTAATTTTAGCGTAGATGACTTGTTTTTAACCGGATTGAAGGGGGAGAAAGAAAATTAGTTAAAATGCGCATAAATTGACCCGAACACTTCCAACAATTGAAAAAATATATATGTCCGATGGATGAACATGCGCTGCTTAAATGTCGCAATTGCTTCAATCATGGTGGAAAGAAATTACGCTAGATCATGATTGATCCAAATCGAAAAAAATGATAGAAGATAAAGTAAATAATAATGATAATAATAATAAGAGCAGGGTTGAATTGAATGGCCATAGGTTCAAAACTGTAACGTCCACATCCAATTCAAACACGCATGAAGGTGAATCTTTGTGATCAGTTTGCGTCAATGTATATGATGTGTGTCATGAAGATCCAGTGGTGGACTGGTAGTGGAATTCATCACTACTCATCTTTTTGCTTCTTCTTCTCCTTTTTTTTTGGTTTTTGTTTGTTTGACGATGACAGGCCAAAACCAATGTGCTTCTAACTGGCATTATCTCAGCTTTCTTCAGCAATGTTATCTTGTCAAAAAAAGTTAGCATGATCAATACTCTAATGATGATGATAGACAATAAAAGATTTTAGAGATAATCATAATGTTTATGCAAGTTGCATGCTCATAAAGTGGGATTGGTAAAAGAAAGTTAAGTGCGTGAGATCTACTCTAATATATATATATATTTTTAAAATTTTACTTAAAGATAAATTACCAATCATGTATGATTGTGGGGGGCTTACTCGAAAATGGGTCGTACATAAATACGTGGTGGGTGGCTTAACCTTAAATGAAATTAAAGAGAATTGTATTGGAGGAGGTTTAGCTTAGTGATATAGAACTAGTATCAGTCATGGACCTAATTAAGGAAAGGCCAAAAGGCAAGACTAGGGGTAAGATGGTCTTGGAGTCAAAGTATTCAAAATTGAGCAACACAACCCCTTGGGGTAACCTAATGGAGAGAGATAAATTGTAAACTCTAATTTTTTGAACTTGAAGCTTAACAATTTGTATAAGACTAGGCACGAGGGTTTATCCCTCACAAATTCTCTAGTTTGTATATGGATGACTTGCATTTGAAAGAACATGAGAAAAGATTAATCACAGTGCAAATAAACTAACCCGAATATTCCTGACCATAATACCGACCATTGCCCTATAATTAGAAAAAATGCGACGATCAATACTCGTCATTTTTCTGGGACAATTACTGATTTCAGCAAAATTTAAACCTTCAAAATTGCAATTGCCATTTTGTACAAAAGTCTTAATATTCTAGGTCTGTATTCTTCAAAAGTCGAATTTAATTTTAATGCACTTTCCTAGACTCCATAAGGTAGAGGTTTTATTCAATTAGGTCGACTAAAAACTTACCATTTTTTATCGTTCTCTCGTAATGACGATTTTAATTCATAGTTTGGGAGAATTAGGGTTTTGGTATATTATATAATGCCTTAAAGATTTGGGCAGCCATAACTCACGAACAAAAATTTTATAAGTGTTTTTTTTTCCATATTTTTCTTCTAGATTCAGTATTGTATGTGTTACAGTGTCTGTAATTAAACGATGCATTAATTCTATAAGAAAAGCTTTCTTCTATAAGTCACATAATTCAGTAAACTTGCATTCTTATTGACCTTGAACTCCATTAAACATTAAAACTCGATATTGATTCAACGGTTATAATAAAATCACACTATTATGTTAACAAATTGCGTTAAATTTTTAGGTTGCAATAATATTATCCTTCATTTCTAGGTTCGAAGAATCTCTGATGTATCGGCATGTAGAGAATTTCGAATGGTTCCACAATTAGGATTTGGAATTTGTTCTTGGTGAAAAAATGAGATAATGGTGTCATGTCAATATAGCCAATTTAAGGGTATTCCTCTCTGAATGATCGAGTGATGAGGATTCCATTGATAAAAGAATGGATCAGAGATCTGGAAAAAGTCATTTTGTATGATACCCATGTTTTTTCATTGCCATATTTTGATGAAAAAGAACCGTCTGAACAACCCTTATATGGAGAAGAGTGATTCTAGCTAAGCTAGATGGTAGCTCCTATAGGGAGAGGCTCATTTACAGCCATTTGATGGATACCAAATTACACCACCAAAAGAGAGAACCTATATGGATAGTCCAGTGGTACACAATTAGTTTGGGGCGAATAATAACCTAAAACGTCTTAAATTCAACTCTTGTTAGTAACTGTCATATGTGAGTAATATATGGTATGCAAAGTGGGTCTGATATACACAGTTGGTGGAGAGATTAATAAAACAACGCCTAACTTTCAATGACATTCCCTGAAAAAATGGCCTAATTACATAAGCACTCTTTATAATTTTTGAACTATCACTATCATCCCATGTAATTTATATCTCCATTTTACATACTTCTCTCCTACCGTCAGAGACGTTAGTGACACTTTAAAAGGTGATTATGGCATAACCAATATTATTTCATAAATGATAATTTTACCCTTCAACTTTATATAAGTCTTGTACCCAAACATTTTTATTTTTTTTCCAAACAAAGTTAGTCCTAAAGCCAAACAACTCTTATGTTCTTTAATTTGATGAAATTAAGAATTAATTTGGTATTAAATTTATAAAATAAGTGTTAATTTAATAAAATTGAAGTTCAATACGATGTTAATTTAATGAAACTAAATTTTAAGTTAAAGAAATTGAATAATATTTTGGTGTTAATTTGATGCAATTAAAATTTTAAATATTAATTTAGTATTAAATTGATGAAGGGAAAAAAATGTGTTGGTGTGATGAAAGGAAATGTCAATTTCATGAAATTGAATGTTAGTTTGGTGAAATAAAGGTCAATGAGCTAAAACATAAATTTTTATTGTAATATATATATATATATATATATATATAAATGTGTGTGTGTGTGTGTGTGTATATATACATATGTATGTGAATATAAAAAGACTAGGATAGTGCAATGTGAATGTTTTTGATAGGGATATTGATGGTCATTTGATAAGTTTATTTGAGATCATCGAATGGACTTATTGAAATTTCTCTTCTATTATATTATAAAAAGGAGTTACTTTAACTATGATTAAATTATTTTATTATTTGTCAAATAAGTATTTAATCTACAGTCAGATTAAGTGATAAGCCTATAGGGCAAAGAAATGAATATTTTATTAGGGGTAGCAATGTTATTTAATATTTTCCGTTATATCAATTTGACAAAGAGTGACAGTGATATTTAAAAAAATATAGTGTCTTTGTAATTAGGTCGTGTTTATGTGGCGTCGGTTAAATTTATCCTAAAAAATCTAATGTAACTATGTGTGTGTGTGAGAGAGAGAGAGAAGGGCGAGTGGGTTGATGTGGAATAGAATGTCATGTAAAAATAAAAAAGGGCAAGCAAGCCTAGGATTTGAAGACAGGAGAACCCACAAAACCACGCGTATGCCTTGTGTTTTGATTCTTTGATTTAGTTGTACACCCACTTGTATATGTAGTGTGAGAATATATTAAAAAAATGTGGAGATAAAACCAAGAGAGAGAGAGGATGTGTCCCATATACAACTACTAGAGCGTTCATACCATGGAGAGATGTGGGATTTCCCTTTTAGAGGATGTCATGCCCCCTCTCGTACGGGACCCATTGAGATTTGGGCCAAGTAGATTTCATGAGAATGATTCCCACCACGTTTAATTATCACCATTCCATTGAACCCAGGTGCACAAGATAATGTACAAATCCATAGGGAGATGGTGTGTGCCATATAGAACTTGGTTGGTTCTTCATACCCGACTATTGCGGGATTTTAGAGGATGCCATGCTCTTTTGTATGTGCCCATTAAGATTATGGCGATACGGATTTCAAATGTATGATTTATATCTTGTAAAGTATCACCGTTCCGTTGGATTGAAGTGCCGATAGCTATAAAACTAGCGGTCGATATAATGAATGTGCAAAACTAATAATTATGAAACATGTCGTATATAGTTTATCAAACGATGTGAATAGATCATGACAAAGAGAGAATGGTTCACAGGCCTAAATGTAGGGGAAGGCTATAGGTGTAGAGATAATGACAGTTTATTTGTTCATCAGTGGTGATCTAAAAAGGGTGAAAGCAAAATCCAGCTCTTAGGCCGTTGGTACAAGTGGAAGAAATATATGATAATGGGTACATGATATGATTGTGTGTAGAAACTCTGCCAATCCTTATATGCTTAGAAAGCACGCTCACAAATCCCCTCTCTCTCTCTCTCTCTCTCACTCTCTCGTAAGCATGATCAATAATAAACAAACATCTCAATTATTAGCAGTGTTTTCACTGTTCAGGGCTTAAGTCACAGAATTAATGGAGGTCTTCTTTGCTTAATCAATCATGATGTTCTTCCTTCGGGAGAGGTCTAGAGTTTCGTATCTCTCTCTCTCTGCCAGTGTTTTCCTTTGGTTTTGTTGTTTGGGTCTCTCCTCACCCACCAAAAAATAGAAGTGAGAATTTCTGACACAATATGAAAACAGTACTCGAAATTAATACAAAATTAGCGTGTTCAGATTGATAATTTCTCGACATGAATCTATATATAACACGACTTGTTTATACGAATAATTAATGAGTTGGATTAGTGCATGATGGCCTAACCCAAGTAGGGACTCTAGACGAAAATGTTATGTGAGGGCTTATTAATATTTATTCAATAATAATATTAGTATTAAATAGTTATCAAAATGTTATATTTATTTAAAAATTATTTGTTTTGCCTTTTGAAGTATAACATACTACTTAAAATTTAAAATTCAAATTTTACAAATAAAAATTACATTAACCAAAGTCAAATCTAAAGATCAAATGCAATGATACATGCTATTTGTTTAAAATAAAAAAAAACATAATTGAAAATTAGTTTAACTAATACAATGATTTTTCTTTGAATGAATATAAAAATAGGAATATAAACAAGTTGAGTGATCCTAAAATAAATGAAACATTTCTAGATATTGTAAAGAAACAGTGCTATGTTTATATAATAAAATTTAGTAAGAGAATTATATTTAATTAATTTCAGACAGTGCACTACTTCTACTCACTATATTTTATAGTCATTCTATATATTGTAAATAAATTAATCAAAAATTGACCTCAAATTTAACTTACAGAATTGTAAAATTATTATTCATACCTATTTTATGATAAATAATTGATTTTAATAATAAAACTACAAAATGATAATACATATAATATAAACATCGGGTGGGATACAAAAATTAGGCTGAACTATAGGCCCTAAATTTTTTGTAAAAAGGTTCTAATATTACTTGTACTTGATTTGAGGACCAAATTCATTGGATAAATAGTGTATTTTGTTTAAAGTCAATGCTCGCCGCTAATTCAATGGTTAAAATGCATTAAGTATTTAAATTATATCCCAAAATTTAGACTGTATACTATATATAATTTTATTTTGGAGCCCCAAAATTTTCTTCTAATTTGGGGGCCCCAGGCAATACCCTTAGTGGTATATAGGTTGGGCCGACACTAGGTTAGTATCAAATACGAACAATACAAAATTGACACAATTAACATATTTAAATATTATTATAAGAATAAAATGTCAAATTTTTATTATATTTTATCAAGTAGTGACTTCATTCGTGTACGCAATAAAAATATTTTTGGTAATTTTTATTATTATATTTATTAAGTTAATTTTTAGTTTATAGAAAAAATATGAGTATATGTTCGATTAAGTGATAATAAAATTTTATACATAAAACTAAGCGTTACATTTTTTATTTATGAGCTATATGGGTCAACATGAGTACGACACCAAAATAAATAGATCGACACGATACAATACTACTAGTTAATGAGTACGATTGTCACCTCTAACCACAAGGATATGCTAACTTTGAGTAATTTCGACAAAAATATTTTAAGAAAAGAAAATGTTATTTGAATTTAATTTGTTATTCTTATTTATCAACTTAATGCATTATAGTTATTGAATTAATAACAGATCCTAATCAATAGTGAGACCCATTGTCAATCCAAAGATTAAAATAATTAAGTCAATAAATAAAATCAACAACTTAAGTTCAAGTAACACTGCTTGTAAAGGAAAATGTTATCTTGAGTTTTTAAATTCTACACCAGTACGAGAGTCAAGTTTATCCAATAGGTGTAATTTATGAAAGATTATTTGCATATAGTATTTACAATGTAATTGCAAGATCAAAAGATGTGATTAATTAGACTGCTTATCTATTATCGAAAAAAATTTAGAGTTATCAAATAATTAATTAGAATATTTATCTATTATCGAAAAATATTAATTATATTAGGACATAATTTGATGACAGGATTTAAGTACATCATTTAACTAGTTAATGTACTGTGACCATTAGATTGATAGTAAATCTAATTCAATAATGAGAACTGCTAATCCAAAGACTATAATTATTGAATTTTTTGATTATATTCCCATAATATTGCTCAAAGAATAATGTATAGCAGTCCATCTGCCTTCTTGTTGGGCCTAGACAAAACTGATCCAAATTTGACGTTAGACAGGTCCACATGGTATTGGGTCAAAAATATACGCCCACAACCTTGTACTTTATTTGGGCCAAGATAGGGCACACTTAATTCGGCCCACAAATATTGTTAATTATTTATTATATAGATGTACTCATTTTGACCAACATTATTTTCTTCCCAAACCATGGAACTACCGTATTACAATTTATCATCTATATTAGCTTATGTTTAGACAATGGGTATGTTTGGAGCTTGCTAAAATGTGTAGTTTTTAAGGATTTTACAGTAAAATAAGTTAGGTCTGTTTAGACCTTGACTTTTTTATTGACTTATGCAATAATTTTTTGGACCCAAAAAACATAATTCAAGGAGTTGATTTTATACATTTTTCTTCTGTTTTTTTGGTGTTTTATCGCGGGTTTTACGTAACTTTTTAGTTTATTATATTCATAAAATATTATTATTAACGTAAAAAAATTTGAAATTCATATTTTGAATATTATTATTATGCATATAATCTATACATAAATATTTTTTTATTTTGACACAAAAGGCCAAAAAAATTTAAAAAGTAATACCAATGGATTTTTTTAGCGTTTTAAACAACACCCCCAAGTAGTTTTGGAAAACTTTTTTAGTTTTGATTTTTTTGTGAAATTTTTTAAACTGCAGCTGTTCACTTAAAAAAAATCAGTTTCAAACAGACCCAATATTGTTCTTTATATTTTGGAGGATGCTAGTAAATGTCATGCTTCAAGTATGATGTTGGTAAGGGTATTCATCCTATCCTACGGGTATGAATTATGATATTTCATCTTTATATACGATACTTTGTAGAATAATTTTTTCTGAGCCTACCTTATCCAAACAAGTGTACTATTCTTACCCGAATTCCGTATAAAACAATTAGGTAGGGAGTCGGATAGAAAATCGGGTGAACACATATTTTTTAATTATTAATTTTTAGATCATTTTAACAATTTCATTAAGTAACTTACATTAATTAACTAACACAATAAACTAATAACACTAAAGAAAACACAATATATTCGATAATAAATAAACAATTACAATAAAACACAATAAGAAAGTCATAGATATCAATACATCATTTATAAGAAAGCTATAAATATCAATAAAATATTAGAGTTTTTAGATTTTTAAATTTTTTTTAGGGATTAACGTATATATATAGAAAGTTGAATTTTATCTCCGATACATTTTTCCTCCCAAAACTATCACATTACTCATTTATATTACGTGTTCAATCATTTAATATTTGATTAATTTGTAGTGTAACATAATTTTTATGTGAGATATTATCTATACACGATAGTACACATATGTTGAGAAAAATTTATCGAATTACATATTTAAAAAAAAATTGTCAATAGTTTTAAGAAAATATGGGTAAAAATAAATTTTGAATAATGTAATCAAAAAAATGAAAAAATATTAGTTAATATAGTGAGATCGATTTTTTGGGACTCAAATTTTATGTTATATCGTGTATTCATGCAAGAGTTATGACTAGTATGATGTCATGCTTCAAGTATGATGTTGGTAGGGGTGTTCACCCTACCTTATAGGTAAAATATATGGTCTTTCATTTTCCTATTCGCTACTTTGCGAAAAAAAATTTCTTGGCCTACCCTACCCGATCAAGTATAATACTCCTATCCGACTTCAGTCCAAATTAATCGGTTAGGAAATCAGGTGAAACACGTTTTGTAGTTATTAATTTTTGGATTAGTTTAACAATTCAATTAAGTAACTTACACCAATTTAACAACACAATAAACCAATAAATAATACTAAAACCTAAAATAATTACAATTACAATAAAACACAAGCAAGTTCAAGGCATATATATATATATACGGATAGGATAGGGTAGGAATACGAAAATTTGATTGACATTTTGCATTCCTATCCGATTTAATCGGAAGACCAAAAAATCTTCCGCATTCTCACTCAATTTTTTCGGTTAACCAATCAATAAGATCGAATAGAGTAGGAAATTGCGAGTAATCGAAATTTGAACACCCTTATTTGGAGGTCGGTCCTCTTTTGTGAACTTATTTAGTGGTAAGTCTATCAAGGAAACTTGTTTAATATTAAATCGATTTTGATCGTCATTGTTCAAAATACCCTTATTAGTTATATTTAATTAAAACAAATTTGAAAACTAACAACTCCTAATTTTAGAAATTTGGCTAACATTAAAATTCTTGTTCTCTTACAGAATAAGACTATTTATTTATCTCTCTCTCATCATAAATTGCCTTACTTGAAGGCACTACGTTACTTGTAAAAAATGGACAAAAATGAACAAAAAATTCTCCAAAGTAACAACATATATACAAATACATTAGAAAAAAAAATACTAATAGAACTAAATCAAACTTATAATTTTTAAGTAATAATCCCACAACATAGTTTCCCCAATATTGTCAAACCTGTGTTTTGTACATATACACAACAGAACGTTCCCTCATTTTTTCTATATTTGTCACGTCACATATCAATGTAAGATTAAACTTTGATATAAAAACTAATATTTGCACATGCGAACTAATTTGGAGGTCCATTACTCCAGCCTACACCAAAACACAATATAGGCTAGGGGAAGTTAGCTAGAATTTAAATGGGTCTGGCTTTGAACTACCAAGTTATGGACAACATCACGTCGGAGTTCACAAAATCTTAAGACAAATACGGGGAAACTTATAAAAGAAATATGCTCCTCGTCAAAGGTAAATATACAATCTCATATTTAGAAAAATAACAATAGAATAAGACTTAGATGCTTAATCAAAAGGCATAGAATTATACAAATGCATAAACAGTCATGGGCTTATACTCATTAAAGTTCATATCTGAAATCTTTGGCCCTCTGAAATAATGTGTCAGTATGATGCAGTGGGTGTGCTTGTGTGAGCAAGGAATGAGATCAGCCACTTAAAGAATTTCATATAGCATATGCAGTGGGTGTACAAATGCATTGTCGGCTAGTGAGAAGTCAGTTCCCAATTCAAACTGACTTTCTTTTGTTACATTGACTGCCCCATTTGGTACCACCGCCCCTTGAAGCATAATTATGGTAGTCAATTTCTTCTTAGTTGATTAGGATTTAGTAGAGATTAGTTTAGTAGTATATCTTTTTTATTTCTTTTTTCAGTTAGTATCAGGAAGAAGAGCTTGTTTCTTTTTGATTTTTGGCTATAATAAATAATTTTTTTTCCTTTGTTTTGCTAAATGATTCAATTTGTGTGGGTGTTTCTCTTTCTCAGTTTGTTTGAAATTGTTTATTTGCAGTTAAAAGATTAATGGTTCATTGAGGTAGTTTTCCAACAACAGGGTATTTGCTCTTGACATGGATAAAAGATTAAAGCATTCAGCACTAAAATAGAAGTTGAAAATCCTTTAATCCATCAAGGTGTATCACTTGAGCTAATAGTAACAGGATAATTATGTTAAAAGTGACAAACTCAACCATCTTTGTGTTTTCATATTCATTTGATTCTTTCTTATGTTTCAAGTGGGACTCTCCAGTTTTAGTGTCTGAGGATCCTCCAATTCTCTTTCGAATGGTTCGGATCAGAACTAATTTAAAGGGCATCCTGAATTTCTTGAAGCTAAAGTGTACTGTAGGTTCCTCCAGTTCCAGTTTTCTACATGTTGTTGTGTATAAGAATGTTGATTACATAAGAAGGTAAATGTTAGGTATCGACTAAATTATTGGATCATAACTATGATTATTCCCCGTAGAATCCCATCAGCTCAAATACAAACGAATATCAACATAGTTTTAGGTTCTTCTCTTTAGTGTTATGTCAATCACCTAGTATGAATTACCGAGTGGTCCCAATAAAGCCCAAATCATATTGTACAATTGAAAATGAAGAGACAGAGGAATACACAAACAGACATAAACTCATCACAAAATATATTTCAATATATCTCACTAAAAAAATTAAAACGGAGAGGAATGAAAACCAAAAGCAATACAGGAAAATATGTACTTGGGCAGCAAATTTACAATAGAGAGGAATGAAAACCAAAATCAATACAGGAAAATATATACCTGGGCAACGGCGTTGGCTGAGCTGTGACTTTGCTGGTGGAGGATAAAAATCCGATAATGCGGAACCCCGATACCGATAGAAAGAAGAAGAAGCCTCACTCACGCGTCACGCCTTGGCTTTTCTTCTTTAATTTCGAGTGTTTCAATTGAAAAACTATCTTTTAATCCGACAACAACTCTTCCAGACTTCCGATATTGCTTTGGGCAACCAGACCATTGTCCACTAACGATTCACCATTATCGTTCATCATCTTCTTTGTTTTTTAATCGAGGTCGGTATCTCTTCCTTTCTGTCTCTTTTTATATCTCTTATGTTATGATTTGTCTAACTCTTGAATGTTCATGTTGAATTTCATTATAATCCAAAGGAATGAAAACCAAAAGCAATACAGGAAAATATGTACCTGGGCAACAAATTTACAATGGAGAGAAATGAAAATCAAAATCAATACAGGAAAATATGTACCTAGGCAGCGGCTTTGGCTGGGTTGTGACTTTGCTGGTGGAGGATAAGCAACGACACAAAGATTGGGAGAAGATTTGAGATGGATTCCATGTGAGAAATTTTGGAAGGCAAGGATAGAAATGTGAGAGATTAGGAGAGAGAGGCAGAAGAAGAGAGAGAGAGAGAGGCCTAAGTTGGGCAGGAAAATAAAATTTAGTAATTATTGTAGACTGTTAGATCAAATTTTTTGAGATGATTTAAACCGTCTTTTATGTTGGGATTATATTATCCATTGGATGCATTTATGTTTCGTATCAAAACGATCTGCACATATCTTTGTCTCTAAAATTCAAACTCAGCTTTTATAGTAACATTTAAAACAAAAAAATAGTAACATTCAAAACAAAAAGTAGTATCACTTATAAACAAAAAAAATAGTAATATTCAAAAAAAAAATAGTAACATTGAATATTAATATTTAAAAAAAATAACAGTTGTAACATGGTCAAAAAAAAAAACGTAATTGAATATTGATATTTCAAAAAAATAATAACATTCAATATTAACAATAAGATGCTCAACACAAAATAGTAATATAGAAAAAAAATAGTAACATGCACAAAAAAAATAAAATAATAACATTCAATATTAAATTAACCATCTTCTTTTCAATAAATAAATAAATAAATAAATATATATATATATATATATATATAATCGAATCTATAATTTTTAATTGAGATCTGAAACAAGCCCTACAACCTGGATGTAGAAAATAAAGAACTTTTCGATAACATGAAATCAATGTATATGGGTCTTACATTAGATTTTTAGACAATGTAGTGAAAAACTTGTGGGCTAGTCAGAATATGTTGGCCCATACTTTTGTAAAAATGTATATAACATTCTTGATTTTCATGTTTCTTCTGAATCTTATTATCATTGTCGTCGTCTCGGGGGTTGTAGTATTGACGACTAGAATTTGCACGAAGTTGTTGTAGGAGAGATTGTTAGTAGAGGATGAGTCCAAAAAAACATATTGAAAAATATTTTGGGACCGTGAGACTGAAGTATTTGGTCGAGAAATAATTTGGGTATGAAGTTTTTTGGAGGAAAGTCACCGCACACGAGAGAGAGAGAGAGAGAGAGAGAGAGAGAGAGAGAGAGAGATGGAAGTGATGCTAAACTAAAATTAAAATTTTAGATTTTATGGAAAAAATCTTTCATTAAGTGTGCATCAAGGATAACTGTTTAGTAAATTAATTTAATGTTGAAGATTGTTTTTAAGTCATTAGAAATGTATTTTGGAGTTTTTCAAAAATAATGAACTTAATTATTTATTAATAAGATTAAAAATGGACTTACCCCCAAATAAGTTTCTTAACAGATCAAACTCATTATAAGTCCTTTAAGGAGGACTCAACCCCAATTTTTACTTATTTTTTTTATTTTATAACGTATTTTCTGCCTAAACTAGTAGCAGTGGGTAGGTTAGTAACGAACCGTGATACATTCGATTCATCTAAAGTATAACAACTTGCATTAACGTGTATTGAATCTCACATCAAAAATTTTGTAAAGTCCCAAATCCACTATGGAAAGTGGAAATATTACTATCTATGAACTATCCAACCATGAGAGCAACTAAAAATAATAATTAGATAATAAATCATTCATCCATCTGACAAAGAATAAATACTAAACCAATAAAATATTAAAACTTCTCCAACTCACAAGTAAGAACCAAAGAATATCTGGTAGCGGAATAATAAAAACTAGTAAAAACATTGTGTCACAAAAATCTCTCCAAATACAATAATTAGAACTAAAATGACGCATCTTTAAACCTCCACTTTCATCAGGATCTTATACTGATCCTCTCTAGTCTCGAGATCAACCTGCTCATCTAACTAACATCCTCCTCTCTGCCAAAATCTATAATATGTTGTAGGG
>CAUOFW020001269.1:0-126726 GCA_963454935.2 Ilex paraguariensis
GCAAAGCGGGAGAGCCGTGGGTTACCCCCTGCTCCTCCACAACAGCAGCAGCAGCAACAGCCACGACAACAGCAACAACAACAGCAGCAGACTCCCCTTCCCTTCCGCCTACAGTGGAGCCGCGGAGTGGAATCCCCGAGCCACTGATCCACATGAACCGAGATGATCAGGGTCGATGATTCCATTTTGCTGGATCCTCATGTCGCCAATGCAGTGAGTGAGACACTGCATTTCGAGGCTGACATGGCGGCTCATAGGGGGCGATCAACCAACGTGTTGTTCCGCTCCATCATCCAGAATTCCCTGGTGGTGAGTTCATTTTTGCTTTGGTTCCTTCTCTCTTGCTTTTCATTTTTGTGATAACACTTTTTTTTCCTCCTTTGCAGGCTACCCAGCAGATCTCCATAATAGCTGCTCGGTACCATGGGTCTAGGATGGACCTCCAGAGGGCCCGAGAGCAGAAGGAGGAGGCGGAGAGGGGCCCTCGCCCGAGCAATGGAGGATGTAGCTGCCAGGGACTCTACCCTGGCGGGGCAGGCTGCTCAAATCGAGCAACTCCTCAAGGACGCCAGTCGGCTAAGGTTGGCGCTGAAAAGCTAAGTGCTGCCCTTGCCGATGCTGAGGGAGGATTACCGAGCAAACGCGGCGGCTTTCTGCTGCGGAGGAGAGGGCGGTAGGCTCAGAGGAAAGCTGTCTGGCTCTTACCCAGGAGCTGGACAGGATCAGAGCCGAGGCACTGAACAAAAATCGGAGGAGCAACTTCGGAAGAGTTTGCCGATGACGTGCTCCTGCTCTTGAAGAAAACAGCAAGGAGTTCTTCAAGAAAGGGTGGGACGAGGCGCTCCAGTCTGCTGGAATCCCCTCAGACTCCCCCGCTCTTCCAAATGCACAAGTATGTGCCCTCGGCAGAGATGGCACGGGCCGAAGCAGAGGTTGCTGCCGAGGATGAGGTCCCAACACCGTGCAAGTGTCGGCGGATCCGCCCGAGGCAGTGATCGTGGATTTGTCCGAGGACGCCCCGTCGGACCATGCTCCTGATCCTCAAGTTGCCCAAAGTTCTCCTGTTGCCGAAGTACCTCTCCTGCTGCTCCAGAAGCTTCTCAACCATTTTTTGCTGACTCGCCCTCGGCTGATGTTCTGGAGATGCCTGGAGCCAGATGATAGCCCCTTTTTCTTTTTGATTGTACCCCTTTTATTTTCTTTTGTAGCCTTTGGGACGCAAAGCCCCTTCTTCTTGAAATGAATGAGTATTTTTCCTTTTTTTGCGCACATTAGTGTTTTTTTTTTTTGAACTGTCTTCGGGGCTGCTTGCCCATTCAGAGGCTTGCTCTTGTGTTTGCTTCGGGGACAGGAGTCCTTGAACTCTGTCCCCAGGGCCTTACCTTGCAGGAGGCTTGCTCCTGTATTTGCTTCGGGGACAGGAGTCCTTGAACTCTGTCCCCAGGGCCTTACCCTGCAGGAGGCTTGCTCCTGTGTTTGCTTCGGGGACAGAGTCCTTGAACTCTGTCCCCAGGCCTTACCCTTGCAGGAGGCTTGCTCCTGTGTTTGCTTCGGGACAGGAGTCCTTGAACTCTGTCCCCAGGGCCTTACCCTTGCAGGAGGCTTGCTCCTGTGTTTGCTTCGGGGACAGGAGTCCTTGAACTCTGTCCCCAGGGCCTTACCCTTGCAGGAGGCTTGCTCCTGTGTTTGCTTCGGGGACAGGAGTCCTTGAACTCTGTCCCCAGGGCCTTACCCTTGCAGGAGGCTTGCTCCTGTATATGCTTCGGGACAGGAGCCCTTGAACTCTGCCCCCAGGGCCTTGCCCTTTATCTTTGTCTTGGCAAGCATTTGAGGGAGAGAATACTTCAAAAGTAATATTTCTTTAGATTCATAACATTTCATGGTCGTATTACAAGTTTTCCATCCATGCCTTCTAATCTGTACGACCCGGCGCCCCCGATTGATATCACTTTGTAAGGGCCTTCCCAGTTAGGTCCCATTTTTCCCTCTGTTGGATCACGGGTATTGGCCGTTACCCTTCTGAGGACCAGATCGCCTATCTTGAATTCTCGTGCCTTGACCTTTCTGTTGTATAGTTGGGAAATCTTCTCCTGATACTTAGTTATCCTCAAGGCGGCTTCCTCCCTTCTTTCTTCCACTAGATCCAAATCCAATCCAGTTGACGGTCATTCCCCCCTTCGTCGAAAGCTTGGGTCCTTATGGTCGGGAGCCCTACTTCGAGGGGTATGATTGCCTCCATTCCGTATGCCAGGGAGTATGGGGTTTCCCCTGTCGAGGACCGAGGGGTGGTCCTGTACACCCACAAAATGTTTAATAGTTCTTCGCCCATTTTTCCTTGGCTTTCTCCAACCTCTTCTTGATTCCATTGATAATTGTCTTGTTGGAGGCCTCTGCCTGCCCGTTGGCTTGAGGGTAGGCAGGGGTGGAGTAGAAATTACGGATCCCGAGTTGCTCACAGAAAGACTTGAAGCGCCCGCCGGTGAATTGAGTCCCATATCCGACACCAGTGCCCGGGGAATCCCAAACCTGATGATTATGTTCTCCCAGACGAACTTTTTGGCATCTATGTCGCGGATATGAGTCAACGGCTCCGCCTCTACCCACTTGGTGAAGTAATCCGTGGCCACAATGAGAAATTTCCTATTTCCCGGAGCCTTAGGCAGGGGTCCAACCAAATCGAGCCCCCACTGGATGAATGGCCAAGGGCTGGTCAGGGGGTGTAAGTCCCCTGCGGGTTGCCTGATTGCAGGGGAGAACTTCTGACACTGGTCGCATTTTTGGACGTATGCGCGCATCCCTTTGCATTTGCGGCCACCAATATCCCTGAGACATGATGCGGTGTGCCATCGATCGCCCCCCAGAGTGCCCCCCGCATATTCCTTCATGTACCTCATAGAGAAGGTCTTGTACTTGGTCTTCTTGGACGCATAGCAAGTAAGGCCCTGAGAAAGACCTCCGATACAGCTTCTGATCCGGAGAGACCCAAAATCTTGGGCTTTGAGTTTTATCTTCCTTGCTTCCTTTGAACACTCCGGGAGATCTCCTGTTGTTAAGAACCTGACAAAGGGATCAATCCAACTGGGTGGCTTGTGTGCGTCCTGGATGACCATCGCCTCGGGAGCATGGTCTATGCAGGATGTGAGAAGGTATTCAATGGTGATCCTGCGCGACTGGGAGGAGTCCACTGCCGAGGCTAGACAAGCCAGGGCATCGGCATGCGTGTTCTTGTCTAGGGCACTTGTTTGATTTCAATCCGGCTGAACTTTTGGATTACGGTCGTCGCCTGGTGATGGTACGCCTTCATCCTAGGGTCCCTCGTTTCGAACTCTCCGTTGACTTGATTGACCACCAGCATAGAATCGCAATGCACGATCAAATCGGTAACTCCAGTCGCCTCAGCTAACCGAAGTCCTGAGATGAGTGCCTCGTATTCAGCTTCATTATTCGAAGCCTTGAATCCCAGCCGAACGGCCTGCTCCGCAATAATCCCATCCGGAGAGGTAAGCAAGACATCGATTTCGGACCCCTTACTATTTGACGAACCGTCCACACACAAAAGCCATGGCGATCCTTCACAATTTGTTGGAGACGCTAAGTCGGGAGGAGGCGGTCCTTCTAGAACAGGATGCTCCCCCGAAAACTCAGCTATGAAGTCTGCCAATATTTGACCTTTTATCGCAGTTCGGGGTTTGAAATGAATGTCGTGCTCCCCCAAGTCCACTGCCCACTTGGAAATCCTTCCAGAGAGTTCTACCTTTCTCAAGATTGCTTTCAAGGGCTGATCGGTCAGGACAGTGATTGGGTGCGCCTGGAAATAATGCCGTAGTTTCCTTGTAGTGGTGACCAAGGACAGAGCCAGTTTCTCCAGGGGTAGATATCTTGTCTCGGCATCCAGGAGTGCCTTGCTTATATAGTAAATCGGCTTCTGGCGGTGCTCATGCTCACGGATAAGTACCCCGCTCACCGCAAACTCAGAAACTGCCAAGTATAGGAACAGCATCTCCCCCTGGATGGGGACTGACAGGGTTGGAAGAGTCCTTAGGTATTCTTTGATCCCAGCCAGGGCGTCCTCGCACCCCTGGCTCCACATATTCTTCCAGCACTCTTGATTGCTCCAAAGAAGAGTTTGCATTTATCCGAGGAGCGTGAGACGAAACGGTTAAGTGCAGCCAGCATCCCTGTGAGTTTCTGGACTTCTCGGACAGTGCGAGGGCTTCAGATGTCCAGGATTGCTTTAATCTGATCTGGGTTGACTTCGATTCCTCGTTGACTAACCAGATATTCGAGGAATTTATCAGACTCCACTCCGAAAATGCACTTCGCCGCATTCTGCTTCAGCCCATACTCCCTGAGGGTGGAGAAGGTATCCGCCAAATCTGCCAGATGATCACAACTCCGTTTGCTCTTCACCAGCATATCGTCTATGTAGATCTCCATGGTGTTGCCGATCTGCTTTTTGAACATCCGATTCATCAGCCTTTGGTATGTCGCCCCGGCGTTCTTCAGTCCAAACGGCATCACTTTGTAACAATAAACTCCCTTCGGTGTGATAAATGCCGTCTTTTCCTGATCCAGGGGATAAAGAGGGATCTGATGATATCCTGCTCGGGCATCCAGGAAGTCCATTCATTCATATCCGGCTGTGGCATCTACCAGCTGGTTCACCTTTGGCAGGGGGTAGTCATCCTTGGGACATGCCTTGTTCAGATCTATAAAGTCTACGCAGACACACCATTTCCCCCCTTTCTTCTTTGCGCATACCGTATTGGACAGCCATTCTGGGAACTGTATATCTCGAATGGCATCGGCCTTCAGGAGTTTGTCGATTTCCTCGTTGACTGCGTTGGTGTGATGCGGGGCCATGCGTCGTGGCCTCTGCTTCACTGGCTTGTGCGACGGGTCAACATGCAGCCTGTGAGTGATTATCTCAGGGTCTACCCCTGTCATTTCCATTTCATTCCAGGCGAACACGTCTGTATTTCTCCTTAGGAACTCGATCATCTCCTCATGTTCGGCTGTAGGCATCGAGGTCCCACTAAGAAATACCTCTCTTCTTCTCCCTCTACCAAGGGCACCTTCCGGAGGTCTTCAACCGACCGTTTAGTTGGGTCTATCCGGGGGTCATCCATTCCTGGACGCCCGGACTTTAATTGCTATATTTCCATAATCTCTTCCGGTGCTCGCCCCTTCTCCTGGCTGGACGCCCCGGCTCGAACAACTGAATAAAAACAGTTCTTCGCGGACGCTTGGTCCCCCCGGATCTCCATGATACCCTCTGGCGTGGCGAATTTTAATTTCTGGTGGAAAGTGGAGTGCACCGCTCCCAACGCATGCAGCCATGTTCGCCCCATAATCACGTTGTAGGGAGAGTCCGTATCGGTCACAAAAAACTCGGTGTTGATGATAAAGGGACCAGTGGCAACTGGCAATGTGATTTTCCCCACGGGCAAGGCGAATGAACCGTTGAACCCGATGAGGGGTGTCTTGACTTTGGTGAGGTCTTTGGGGCCAAGACCCATCCGTTTCAAAGTTTCGAAGTACATCACTTCCGAGGAGCTTCCCGAGTCTATCAAAATCCTCTTGACATCGAATCTCCCTATCCTCAGGGTCAAGACGAGGGCGTCGTTATGAAGTGTCACCACGCCTGTCAAATTCGTGTCGGAGAATGTAATGCCAAGCTCACCCGTCCTGGCCCTTTTACTTGATGGCCCCACATCACCCTCGGCTACCTTCCTTGTAAAAGCTACCCTCTTGAGGTCGGACTCGAGCTCCTTGGACGTGGGGCGCTCCAGGGGACATATATGAATGACGTCTATGATGTTGTCCGGTTCCTCAGTCGGGGCAAGGGCTCGTCTCTCTTCTGGCCTGGGCTCTATGTACTCTTTCAAATGTCCGTCTCGGACCAAGCTTTCCAAGAACGATTTGAACACCCTATAGCTTTCGGTGCAATGCCCGAAATCCCGGTGATAGGAACACTTAACCTTTTGATCACGGGTGGAGGGGTCGCCCTGCATCCTGGGCGGCCATTTGAAGAACGGCTCGTACTTGATTTTATGGAGCAACTTGAAGATGGGTTCCTTGAAAACAGTGTGAACTCCTCTGGACGAACCCCCGGATGGGGTAGCAATCCCTTTCGGGGAATATCTTCGCGCTCCTTCTCCTTTCTCTTAGATTGGAGGGCTTGGCCTTTGTTGCTTCCCATCTCGTCCTCAACCCTCGAGTACTTGTTGATCCGGACCATCAGTTCCCCCATATCTGAGGGAGTCTTCTTGGTCAGGGATCGGTACAGGTCCGTGTCCCTCGCCAAGCCAAGCCGAAAAGATGCCGCTGCCATGACCTCCGAGCAGCCTTCTACCTCATTGACCTCTTCCCAGTATCGGATGGCGTACTGGCGAAGAGTCTTTGATTCCCTCCGTCTGAGGGTCAACAATGATCCAATGTCTTTAGGGCGCTTACTCCCCGTAATGAATCGAGCCAGGAACTGCCTAGTCAATTCCTTCCAGGACCCAATAGTGTTTGGGGGAAGCGTCTCGAACCATTTCATCGCAGAGTCCCCCAAGCTCATAGGGAACACTCGGCAAAGAAACTGTTGGTCCGAATGATAGAGGGACATCATCTGCTTGTATTGCCTGATATGGGCTTCGAGGTCGGACCGCCCGTCATAAGTTTTGAACCGCGGCACGACAAACTTTCTTGAGACCTCCATTTCACTGATCTCCCTCGTAAAGGGTGTTTTTATGGCCTCGTCCTCGGTCTCGTCCTGGACAGCCTTACCCTTCCTCCTGGAATCCAATCGGGTTCTGAGATCAACTTCTTCCCTGACGGGATGCCTTCTGAAGTCCTTGGGTTCATCGGTAAGCCCCTCATTTCCTGGGCGTCGTGTGGATTGGGTTGAGTCCTCCTCGGATTCATCTCCCTTCCTCCGTCTAGACAAACCTCGCCGGAGGTCGTCCAGGGCCAATGGCCTTGCTTTCGTTGAAAGGTTGTCATGATGATGCTCGCCGGCTCTAGGTCGCTTTGGGGCCCTAGAGCTTTCTGCTTTGTTGTTGAGATGGTTTCTTAGGTCCTTCGTTTCCTCCTTCCGGGTGGGAAGCCCACGGGAAAGGAATGAATCCCTCGACCCTCCACTAGAGGCGGCGAACTCGTCGAGCCGGCTTAGGACGTTTACATTGTCCTTTTCCAGCTGACGTAATCTATCGCCAAATTTTTCTTCAATCACCTCCGCCAGCTGACGGGCCAAGGGGGCTGATCCTCCTGACCTGATTCCCATACTAGTTTGAGGGGTAACCCCTCTTGACTGAGTAGAGGCACTTTTATTCGTATTGGCGGTATCCCTCCCTCCGTGATGACAGGGAGCTTGAAACTCGAGACTTCTTTGGTGGGGTCCTTTCCCTTTCTGTCGAGTGTTCACCATGGTCACTGCTCTTTAGAGAGAAAAGACTAGGAAAATTAGTCGTTTCCCACAGACGGCGCCAGATTGTGCGTGCAAGATCCTGCACAATATACAAAATGAGAACAGATCTCTCCCTTGGTGAACTCGAGTGAGCCAGTTGAGTGACCAAACACGCTGCTTGGAACAGCCTGCAAGGTACGGTGGTAACCTGGAACGGCAATGAGAGGTCCAGGGAATGGAAGAACGATCCAATAAGGCTGAGAGAGATTCCTGGAACAAAGAAGAACAAGTTAGAAGGGCGTCGGAGTGTTTTCCGGCGTATCCCCTCCGACGATCTAGTCAGTCTTTTAGAAAGAGAGAGGAAGGAGAAAACACTGAGAATGTATTGTAGTAAAAAGTTTGTTGTTGCATACCCGTCTTGCCTTTTGCAAGGAGTATTTATACCTTAAAAGCTCATGATTGCTGTCAGTGTGGTCAGTAGGTGACCATTAGGCACAGGTAGCGTGCGCATTGATTCTGATGAGGAATGTCTTCTCTAATTAACTGCTCGGGGTCCCGAGCAATCAATGCTGGGTCATCGGGATGCCGACGGTACAATGTGCTCCTCTCGGGGAGGATGCAATAAATGCTCTGTATTAGGAGCATTATATTGCCTTTCATTTTCAAGCCTTACCGCATTGAATGCGGTCTCATCAAGGGAATGGTGCAATTAATTGTTTGCTTTCCCAAGTCGCGTGTCAGCAACGGCATGCGGTTTGTCTGTCTTTGATGTGATATCATATGCCACGCGTCCATCCCCCATTGGCTGTGACCTCTGTATTCCAGTACGTTCTGACATTACTTGTGTAAGACGAGGTCATGATGAATAGCCTAGACTAGCCTAGGCTAATGACCTGTACCTCAATAGCTTATCCTGGAGTAGAGGAAGCGTCCGGGACGGGGTACCTCTCGGCACCGAGGAAAGGTTCATCTCGGGGATCGAGGGAGGTATGCCGACCGAGGTACATATCAGACCGAGGCCACGTGTCGGTTGTAAAATATACTGAATGTATGATCCTATATGACGGTACCTCGGGGGCGAGGACATTCGTGCGCCGATGGTGCTTGATCTTAGCAACAGTGTTTTAGTAAAACCGAGGACACGTGTCTTCATCATAGGGTATTTCAGAAAAGTCCCATCAATGTGCATCTATTATAAAAAAAAATCATCGTTTCTGTTCGTGGCGATTGGCTTTTTATTCTATTTGATTTGGGGAGTCACTTGCTGTTGGAGTTTTGGTTGTTCCTTTTCTATAATTTTAATATCAATTAGGTTTGCATAATATGGACATAATTGAATACATAACTTGCTTGTGAATCGATTGTGATGTCTATTGTCCGATTACACGTAGTTTGCCTCTTTTGTGATCTGATATCACCAAAATAAAAAAGAGAAGGAAAAAGAAAAGAAAAGAAAAAAAAGAATTGAATTGAGGCTAATCAATTTGCTTTAGGGCTGATTTTTGTTGAGATTTGAACAAAGATACTCAAAAGTTACTTATTCTGATCATTCACACATTTGTTATCCCAAAACAAGTCATCCTACTTGATTTAACCCATTTATTGATCCATTTGTTGCTTTTGAATCATTGTTTCGCTTGGTTTTCACCGAATTCATTTTTCTTTGCTTTGATGAATTTCTTTGTTTCTTTTTCTCGTTATCGTTGTTATTCTATGTTTTTCTTTGTTAATTGTGGTCCTTCCTTCAATATTTATGTCTTATTAAGTTGATGTGAATTGTGTGAATGAATGGCTTTTGGTTGAGTTTTGAATACGAAAGAACGACAAAGGTGAAACATTTGAGTGGTAAAAGGCTAAGTGTGTGAGCCTATCTTAAGAAAAGCCAATAAGAGTGTAAACATGAGGATTGAGTGACATTGAAATGAGTGACACACGTGAGGGAATGTTTGTGCAGCTATTTCTAACATTGTTTTGCAGGTTATAAAACATGACTTCCAAGGATAAAGGAGTAGCTGAGGAGGGTGGTATTGATGTGCTATTCACACTTTGGGCTATGCAACAACAGTTCGAATGTATGAATATGAGATTTAATGACATGAGAAATTAGTTGGAGGAGTAGACGAATGCGATTAATGAGTTGAGAACAAATGAGGGAAGAAGAGATGACATACAAGATAGGCATGAGGCACCGGTTGAGAGGAGGCAAAATAGGCGTCATCAAAACAATATCGATGATGACGAGTGTATTTCAATGTCATCTCTTCAGGGAAGGAAAGGTCAAATGCTTTTGAGGGTGATTTGTAAAGAAATGAAAATTGGAAATTTTCAATTTGTTTTGGTGAGTTGTGTTTTGAGAAAAATGCAAGAAAGAAAGGATGGCAAATCGACTCAAGAAAGAAAGAAATTTTCAATTTGTTTTGGTGAGGTCATTTCAATTGGAATGCCAAATCGACTCAATTCATTCAACCAATGGTGTCTCAGTGTTTGATTGATTCATAAAAAGTGAGGGACTAATTGTGGTTGTGTTGGATAAAAGCATACCCCGTGATAAGTCTACAGTGTATCAAGAGCCCACAACCACATCTGCACTCAACCTAATCAAATCAAACACTTTACACTATGAGGAAGAATGAAATAGAGTCAATGTTTCATACCAAAGAGGAAATTCCCCTTGGATTAGCCAATTAAAATTCTAGCTACTCATAGTAAAGGCAAGAACAAATATAATATAAAGAAACATGGCAATGAAATGAAACATGAAACTTGTATTGATGCAAGTAAAGGTTTAAACTACAAGAGCAAATCCATTCATACCCAAAATACAAAGTTTAAAGAGAAAATACCCAATTGTAGTGGATTGATTACAACTTGAATAAAAGAGTTTAGAGTGAAAGATGGAAAGATTACAAGTAAAATAAAGCTTACTACAATAAAAATGGTAAAGGAAATGTAAAAACCCAACTTTCTCTGTCTAAAACTTCATATACAACCTTGGAGCTTCTCTCTTTAAATGAATGTAAAATCTGAATAATGGAGTAAGACTCCCAATTTTCTTCCATCCTCTCTTGCTTTGCATGTGTGAACTGAATTAGAATGATTGGAGAGAGGTTGGACACTTGAACAACCAAAATTATCCAAGCATGCTTCTCCCATGCTTTCCCAACCACCCCTCTTTCCTCTATTGCTTCTCCTCTCTCCCTTGCTTCAAATCTAACTTTAGGGGTTAGGAGAGCATCATGGGGTGTCAAACATATCAGGGTATGGTTTGGAGGACGAGAAATGGGCCCCCGGAGTAGGTGGAGTCGTGTGAACTAGTGTTTGGCAAATTTAGGCCAAACCTACCGATAGAATGTAGAAAACCTATCGGTAGGTTTTTGCATTGCAGAGCTACTAGATTTCCAGTAGCATTTTCTACTGGTAGGTATTGACTCTTCTATCTATAGGTTTTGAATGACTTCTACCGGTAGGTCTTGGTTGCCTTCAATCGGTAGGTTTTGTCCTGCTTTGGGATTTCCTTAGTTCCTTGAGGTCCCAAACCATCCGTTAAGTGGTACCTTCTTCCTCATTGACTTTAAGCATTTGATGGGATTCTTTATACACAACCTTACCCGCTCTCTACCTACAATCACACAAATCTCCATTAATTGTGAATTTGAAACTATTTCCCCCAATTTTTAGCACAAAACAAGAAATATGGGTGCAATAGAGATGCATGATGTGCAATATTCTATAATCATCACAAGATGCACCGGCCCCTACATTATTAAACAAGCTTTTGAAAATAATGGGGCAATTGAAAATGAGAATCCATTAATTAGAAATATTTTCAAAGTGAATGGTCAAAGGCTTAAGTCATATCATGATGGATTTGTGTAAAATATGGATTCCATTAAGTCAATGGAACCTGAGTATATTCTTTGAAAAGTCTTTAAAAGTGTTTGATTGTAAATAGTAGTACTAACTGTTTGTTGTTTACTATTTGCTTTTACAGATTAGGGTTTTGCACTATGCATTTATTTATCCTCCAAATCTTATTAGCAGTTGTCTATTTTTTACTTTATAATGCCATACATTGAGGACAATATTAAATCTAGGTTGGGGAGAGAAAAAAATTCATATTCATCTTTGTGATCGGCAGATGTTAAAGAACCGGATAGTAAGTCTGGATAGAGAGTCTTTTCTGGATTTTTCAAAAATGGATGAAAAACTTTTCAGCTTGGGAATGTTATGTATTTTTCTAAAAGATATACATTCTTTGATCATAGCAAAAGCAAAGGTTGTGAGAAAATTAGAAATTTTTGACAATCAAGCAAAACATTTGTGTGGTAAAAGTTCATTTGCCAAACGCCGACGAGCAAATTGACTTGGTGATTGTGTAAAGTCTAGTCGATTAATGGATATGAGAAAATTTAATTTGTGTCGAATCAATTTTAGGTCAAGCATTAGATCGTCTCGACTGGATTAGGTATGGATAGAGTGAGGATTACCATGAGACGCCACTTACTCCAGTCCTATGCTTGCAAGATATGTGCGACATGAGATTAATCGATTCACTAATGTTTTCGATTTAGAAGATTCCGATTAAAATTAAAATGATCTAAGATGTATAATCTTAGGATTTGTATGAATGCATATAACTATATAATAAATTAGTGTAATAAGTTTGGATTTAAGTTATTAAATAGGTAAATGTGTAAAAGTTTGAATTTAAACTGATTTTCTATAATTATAGGCTGGAAAACCCAAGCTGGAAATATAGAGAAGATCAAGCATCAGCAGCCTGCAAGCCTAAGGAGACTCCAAAGGATCAACACTGCTCGGATGGTGCTAATAGCGTCTGGATGACATTGGCCAGTATAAAAGCTCCACTCTGTGAATAGAACAATCTAGCATCTCCCTCGTAGTAGAAATTAAAAAAACAATAGAACTTTTCACCTTTTCTCTTCATATTTGATTTATCCATCTGTTTTTCTTCAATTCTACTCCAATTAAACACTTACCCATAAATTTTTATAGGTTTTTATCCAATAAAAAAATCCTTGAAACCGTGCATGGAGCAAGAAATTCAAGAATCCTTGGAATCAAGAGCAAGAACAAGAGCTTTGTCGAGTCGAGTAAGGCAAAGACCCTCGTCACCACCTGAAGCAACCCCACATCAACAAGAACAACCCCAGGGGTCATTATGTATTTGATGTTACCATATTTGAAAACATTTATCATAAAGTTTGGTATGATACTTATTTTTATTCTAAGCCTATTATTGTAGAATGACCTGTGGTATATGAGGATTTTGAACAAATAGGGGTTAGGCAAAATTTAGCGGCACGAGGGTGGCTACATGATGTGAAATTAGTAGATCCTACATATGGATGTTTAGTTCGGGAATTTTACAGTAATGCAAAGGAAATTGGGCCAAGGCAATTTCGTGTTTATGTTAGGGGAGTTGTGTTTTAAGTTACACCAGCTATTATTGCTAATTTTTTGAATCCTGTGTCAAGGCATCAACATCCCTAATACCCCTATACCACATTGCCTGATATGACTGTCATTGGGAGTGAGTTGACTGGGAATCTAGAGTATGTCTGGGGTAGATTAAGCAAAGGGACGTAATCGATAAATATAGGATCCTGAATTTGATCACTCTAGACAATCTATTGCCCCCGTCTTAGAAAAATCAAATTTTCACTAAGAGCGCCTATTTTCTATATGCCTTTGGAATGGGACACACTATTGGCTTTATAACCCTGATAATGGATCAAATGATGGTGACTGTTAAGATTAAGAAGCCATCACTTCCATTTGTTGTGTTAGTATTTGAGTTATGTAAGGAAAAAGGATACATTGAAATCCCACATGGCCAACGGTGGAGCATTTGGCATCACTGGACAAAACCTCGCCAAAGAAGAGCCATGAATGGTAGGGTAAGGAGCAACAGGAAGCACCACCAAAACCGCAAGCAGATCTATTCACAGAAGGTGCAAACTTTCAACCACTAGAGGAGCCTCAACAACAAGAAGAACATCCTTATATTCCAATTAATGATCAAACTAACTGCCAAATTCTGTTAGGACTAGAGACTAGCATTACCTAGTTGGATCAAAGGATGACTAGCTATGAGGAGAATCAGAATGAGATCCTGAGGCTACTTGAGGACAGTGTGGTGGAGGCTTGTCAGGTTAGTCACCCGAGTTTCTGAAGTTTCTATACTCTTTTTACTTTCACCAAACTTTTTACTTATGCACTTTATTTCAATTTTATGTTTTGGATAGTTGTTTGGATTTGGTTTGGATTAATATGGTTGATTTATGATTTTGGTTTTGCTGTGCTAGGAGACTTATCTCATATAATTCACAATAAGAATTATGTTATTATTCTAACGCTTTGCAGGTATAACCCTAACCTGATTACGCAGGATTTTCATACATTGATTGTGCACTGTCTTTATATTTTCAAAGAAACTCAGCATTCTGAGCACGTAAAAATTCCTTATTTTGAAAATTTTATTTGAAATATTACGATCCTTTATAGAGCTTACATATATAGGAGAGATGTAACACTATATGTAGATTTTAAGCCATCTTCATTGGAGAGATTTTTCACATTTACTCAAATAAGAATTTTCGGTTCTGCAGTAATATTCCTTTGAATAATCTCATTATCCTTGTTTTGATTAGCACTCATTGAATAACATGGTTAACATTCTTTTATTTCTTAATTGGAAATTATGCAGGGGCAAGAATTCTGGGAAATGTTCTTAGGTCATTTGTGATTTTATTGAGACTCAGCTATTTCTTTTGCAAAAAGTATATCCCTAGTAAGCCATGATTGAGCCTAAATGGGAATTTCTTTAAACCCATCAGTTAACTAAGTCACAGAAAAAAATATATGGACCAACCATTGCTATCTAATTTTCTTGCACCCTTACGTAAGGAAAACATTATACAAAAAAGGGAGAAAAGATAATGGTGACTAAGATTCAAGAAAGAAAAGAAAAGGAACAAATAAAAGAATCTATGCAAGAATGCAAAGAAAGAAAATAGAAAACATGGGATTGAAAGGGGAAATGGGAAATACAATGTGTAAAATTATTGGAAAAATGGATAGATGTGTGTTGCACTAATCAAAAAGTGTAGCTCTTTGAATACCTTCGACATCATTTCTTAGAAACCCAATACCCTTTGGCCACGTTATAACCTTGATAAAGTCCTTTTTTATTTTAGAAGTCATGCATATGCATTATTTCCACCTATCCACTAAAAAGGAGAGTGTTGATAATGTTGTTTGATACAATGTTAATATTCTTTCATGAGATTATGCCAATTTTTAGTTTTATTCAAATAACTTTCTTTTAGAATATTACACGTGCTATTATCTTGCTTTGAAAATAGCATTCCTATCACATGCAATTTTTGAGTAATAGTCACTAAAACTTGAGTGTACTCTTTGCTGATTGATTTCCAAGAAAGGATTGGCATGAAGGCTAACTCTTGTATGGCTGAATGAAGGATTGTGATATTTCTTAAGTATTTTTGAAATAAAAAAATCCCTGCACACATACACGCATGAGTTTTTTTGAAAATATACAGAATATTGTTACAGTAAATGTTTGTTACCCTTGTAGTTATCAAGGAAGGATAGTATCCTGGTAATAAAATAGAATGGTAATTTAATCTTATTTGTGGAGAATATGAATTATGTAATCCTAACCTTTTGAAGTTTGTAGGTATCTTCACTAGAAACCTTCACGAGACAAAACTCATCCACTAGTGATCACCTAAGGGTTTAACGGCTTGTTGCATACCCTAACTGCAATTGTGAAATTGTAATGCCCCAAAACCCACCTTGGATGACATTATAATCAATAAACCATTCACATCATGAGAGCAACTAAATAATTTCATCATTAAAGAAATTTCATTAATCAAATATAAAATTTACAATAGTATCCCAAAAGAATAGGCCAACCATGGCCACTACATCCCAAAAGAATCACATTTAAACTTGCAGCGAAATAACAAAAGATTAGTCTTTACATAATCTCAAATGAAAATTCCTATTCTAGCACCTAGGAGAGTATAACTCTAGACATCCACCTCGGGATCCATGAGCCCATCTAGTGGAGCTACCCAATGTGTCGGCTCCTCAACCTTGAGCTCTTCCTCAAGACCACAATCTGAAAAATATAGTTTGTAGGGGGTGAGCACTAAGCTCTGTAGCAACATTCATCACAAACTCGAACAAGGTTTAGAAAAGCATATAAAAATGGCCGGTCACCTTTCACAAATAGCATATATGAATTTCTTAATAAAACACGGACATTTAAACAGATCTCAAATTTAAGCAACAACAGTAATTTACTGCATAAGTGAAACCAATATACAACTAATAGTCCATTCCATCATAAACCGTTTATCCCAAGTTCTTGCGGATTCACATACTTCACAAAATTCTTGTAGAAACTATTTATGGTAAAATGAACAATAACCCATACTGTATTCGTATCTTTGGTTTGAAGTAAGACCTCGCATGGATACCATTGAAAATATCATGGCCCATGTACAACCCACACAAATCTTTTTTCCACAATACCCCGTAAGCGATAATAGTTTAGTCCTCACAAGGCACTAACCCCATTACGAGTGGTAGGAAAAGTTCGTACCCGCACAGAGTAAGAAGGTGTCTACACACTCCACGATACCCGATCAATAGTAGCCCATGTTTATCCAACAACCACACAAGAGATACAATACCATCCATTTCCTCAAATCACAAACAATTCCATAAAACCCCAATTTCACATGTGATATTCCAATCGAACAATTTAAGAAAATTCAAGAGATCATCATCAATATCATTTTGATACACAACAAAAAGCACAAAAGTTTTCGAAACTAAATTTAAGTGAATGTAGAGGGGGAAACCCATATTTCCCCAAAAACTAGGGTTTTAAAGTAAGAACAAGAGATTTCCTAGGTATTCAACCCTAACTTTGTGTAAAACATGATAATAATTGCAAGAAGACCAAGAAACAAAGAACCCATAGCAAATACATATGATTAGGAGTCAAGAAATACATATATATCCCCCCTCGCATCAATGGACAAGAATGAAAGAAAACTCCCTACCTTTCTCCTTGGCTTTGGTGTGAAGAACAAGAAGATTTGATCTTGAATCACCCTTAAAATTATTGTTTTCCCTTTATCTCTTCCTCTCTAAGTCTTTCCATTAGCTTCTAAGAGGTTTGGGGTAAGAGTGGTGTGAAAGAATGGGAGCAAATGAAGTGAAAATGGGGTTTTAAAATGTAAAAATCTTGATTTTTCAACGGTGTACCGGTAGTTCGGATCCACGGGACAGCATACTACCTGTTGAGCTACTAGTAGTTCAGATCCACTGGCAAATTACTACCTGTTGAGCTACCGGTAGTTCGAATCTACTTGAAATTTACTACCTCTTGACTATTGGTAGTTCGAATCCACTGGACAACGTACTACTGGTAGGTCCTGTACAAATTTGTTTATTTCCTCTATTTTTTATTTCAAACCCACTCCAAAACCTTCCAAAATCAACCCAAACTTATACAACATCCATTTGTACATCAAACATACTTGGTATAAGTTCTATTGCAAACGGTTTCATATATTTACAATTCAAAACTAGGTTTGAACTAAATATTTACCCGATTCTACACTATTAACATTTTTATCTCTATGCTTACCATCTACTTAGTTCATGCATACCCATTACGTATATTAGCATTTTAAAAACATAATTACGTTACTAAATTTGATAATATGAATGTGGGAGTTTACAATCCACCCCCCTTAAAGAAAGTTTTGTCCTCGAAACTTACCTTAAGTAACGAACAAATGAGGATACTTCTCTCACATCTCTAGCTCTGGTTCCCAAGTAGCTTCCTCCTTCGCATGATATTGCCACAAGACTTTCCCCAGTTGGATAACTTTATTGCGAAACACCTTCTCCTTGGTATCAAGAATCTTCACCGGTTGTTCTTCATAGGTTGCTCCGTCTTGAATTTCAATATCCCCCAAATCCACGGCAAGTGTTTTATTCGATTGACACTTCCTCAACATTGGCACATGGAACACGTCATGTACCCCTGACAATTGAGCTGGTAACCGAAGTTGATATGCCACTTTGCCGACAACTTTAATCACTTCAAAGTGTTCGATGTTTCTTGGTGCTAATTTCCCCTTCTTGCCGAATCTAAACACTCCCTTCTTGGGTGACACCTTGAGGAACAAGTAGTCCCCCTCTTGGAATTTCAAAGGTCTTCGTCGTTGATACGCATAGCTTTTCTATCTACCTTGTGTTGTGAGTAGCGTCTCCCGGATGAGTTGAATTTTCTCCGTAGTCTCCCGAACAATCTCTGGCCCAAACAAACTACTCTCTCTAGCTTCTAGCCAACAAGTCGATGACCTATATGGTCTCCCATACAAGCCTTCATAAGGTGTCATGCCGATGCTAGATTGGAAACTATTGTTGTATGTGAATTCCACCAACGACATATGATCACTCCAACTTCCCTTGAAGTCCAACACACAAGCATGTAACATGTCTTCTAGAATCTGGATCACCCTCTCAGATTGGCCATCTGTTTGGGGATGAAAAGCGGTGCTGAAGTGCAACTCTATCCCCATAGCTCTTTGAAGACTTTGCCAAAATTGGGCTACGAAACGAGAATTACGATCCGACACAATGGATAGCGAAACTCCATGTACTCTCACTATCTCGCAAATATAGAGCTTGCTCAGGGTCTCTAACGTGTCGGTGGTCTTCATACTCCAGAAGTGAGCGGACTTAGTAAGTCTATCAACAATGACCCATACGACATTATGCCCTCGTGAAGTCCGTGGAAAGCCAGATACGAAGTCCATGGTGATATGATCCCACTTCCACTCAAGAATAGGCACGGACTACAATAATCCTCCGGGCGTTTGATGCTTAATCTTCACTTGCTGACACACCATACATTTTGAAACGTATCTAGACATATCCTTCTTCATTCCCTTCCACCAATACTACCGCTTCATGTCCCTATACATTTTGGTACTACCCGGATGTATGGAGAACTTGGAACGATGACACTCGTCCAACACTTCTTCCCTTACTTGGTCATCATCAGGTACACATAGCCTCCCCCGAAACCGTAACTCATCATCACTTATCACCCAATTCTTAACAATCTCACTCCTCCAACTTCGCTGTCTAATCGTTGCAACGCCACAATCTTTTGTCGAAGCATCGGTTGAGTTATAAGATTGAATAGGCATGGTCGATCCTCCTGTCTATTCACCCATAGATCAAATTCCCCCAAATCATCCATCATCTTCCACCTATTCACCACAAGGGGATTGATTTCACCCCGAGATTTTCTACTTAGTGCATCCGCTACTACATTCGCCTTCCCTGGATGGTAATTGAGTGTGAAATCATAGTCTTCTAAATACTCAATCCACCTTATTTGCCAAAGATTCAAGTCCTTTTGGGTGAATATGTACTTAAGGCTCTTATGATCTTAAAACACTTGGAATTTCTCTCCGTACAAGTAACACCTCCAAAACTTAAGAGCAAAAACCACAGCGGCAAGCTCTAAGTCATGGGTGGGATAATTTTGCTCATGAACCTTGAGTTGCCTAGAGCTATAGGCAACCACCTTCCCTCATTGCATTAGCACACACCCCAAGCCTCATAGCGAAGCATCGGTGTACACATCATATCCTTCCCCACTACTCGGAATAATGAGGACAGGAGCGGTTGTCAACTTCTCCTTCAAGATGCGAAAAACTAGTTCTCACTGTTGATTCCATAAGAATTTTTCTCCCTTCTTTGTGAGACGTGTCATCGGCATTACTAGCTTTGAGAACCCTTCCATAAACCTCCGGTAATAGCCTGCTAAGCCCAGAAAACTACGTACTTCGGTCACATTCTTTGGTGGTTCCCACTTCATCACTGCCTCAATCTTTGCGGGGTCAACAGCTACCCCTTGTTCCGACACAACATGGCCAAGGAATTTCACTTCCTTCATCCAAAACTCACACTTACTCATCTTCGCATATAACTTATGTTCTCTCAATGTCTGTAGCACAATAGAGAGATGACGTCCATGTTCCTTGTGAGTCCGGGAATAGATTAGTATGTCATCAATAAACACGTTGACAAACTGATCTAGATACGGTCAAAATACCCTGTGCATTAAATCCATGAAGACTGCAAGGGCATTAGTCAATCCAAACGGCATCACCGTATATTCAAAATGACCATACCAAGTACGAAAAGCAGTCTTAGGAATATCTTTCTCCCTGATCCACAATTGATGATACCCTGTGCGAACATCAATCTTGGAGTAATACTTAGAACCCCTCAACTGATCAAATAGGTCGTCGATTCATGACAAAGGGTATTTGTTCTTCACTGTTACCCGATTCAATATTTGGTAATCTGTGCACAACCGAAGTGTCTCATCATGCTTCTTCATGAAGAGTACTGGGGTTCCCCAAAGTGAAGTGCTCAAACGAATAAACCCAATGGTCAACAGATGATCCAATTGTTTCCTTAGCTCCTTTAACTCCAAAGGTGCCATCCGATAGGGAGCAATGGATATGGGTTCGATTCCCGGGTAGAGATCAATCTTGAACTCAATCTCCCTGTGTAGGGGTAGCCCAGGTAGTTTTTTTGGGAAGACATCCAGAAAATTCAAAACTATCAACAACACATCCCCATGGAATTTATCCCAATCATCTCCCATCAAGCTAGCTAAGAAACTCAAATGGCTCCCCGCCTTCGCTTTCAAGAATCTACTACCCGTAGTAGGAAATGGATGGGAGGAATTTCAGTCATTCATGAAACTGAATACTACCCCTCTCGGTAGTTGAAAAGAAATCCGTTTACGGAAACAATCTATTACTGCCCCGGAATGTGGATAACAAATTCATCCCAAAGATCATCTCATACCCCTTCATGTCTAAGGCAACCAAATCTACAATCAATTTGTGCTCCCCAATTTGAAACATGTAACCCCTACACACCAGGCTAGTATCCAACTGTTCTCCCGTACGCATATTAATACAAAACGCATGTTCTAGCTTCTCGAAGCCCAATCCCAATTTAATAGCATATGTAATACATATCAATGAATGAGTCGCACCTAGATCAAATAAAATTCGGGCCCAAGAATTATAGAGGAGAACAATACCTTCCACCACTACATTGAAGGCATCTTCCTCCGATTTGGTCAAAGCAATTACCCTTCCTTGGTTGGCGCCGCCTAGGGCCTAGGCTACTAAAGGTCTCTGTTGTAGTGGCTTTGGTGGTGGTGGCTTGTTTGCATTCACTTGCCCAGCTACTTGATTGGTTCTTGGTGGGAGCAATGGGTAGTTATTTCTGAAGTGCTCGACACCTCCACATGCAAAGCATTGACATGGGTCAGTGCCTACTCTCTCAAGTGAGCCTCCAGCTCCTCAGGCTGTTTGAAGTCTCTGTCTGCTTGCTTGGTCTGGACGTCGGTATGGTGCCGCTCGCTGCACTCCACTGGTGCTAGTGCCCCTCCTGATTGGACCTCCCCTTGTGAAATTCTATTACCGCTGGGTGTCCTCAATATCTCTCTCCACCAGTGCGGCTTGGTCAACAACATCCCCATAATCCTTGATCTTGAGAGCCATAAGCTTCTCCTTGATAGCAGGCCTTAGGCCCTGCTCAAAAAGCTTGGCCCCCTGGTCTCAGTAGATATAAACTCCATTGCATAGCGAGAGAGCTTGTCAAACCTACTCTCATACTCGGCCACTGTCATGCTACCCTGTCGTCAAGCTAGGAAATCTGCACTCATCATATTGCTGATTGATTCAGGAAAGTACTTGTCTTGGAAGATTTGGTCGAACTCCTCCCAAGTAAGCGCATCGGTGTTCCTCCTTCTCTTCACTGAGTCCCACCAATGGTTGGCCTCCCCCTCAAACAGATATGTGGCCAAGCCAACCCGAAGGTCTTCGACAACTCCCATGCCATCACACATCTTCCTTATTCATCGGATCCACCTATCCGCATCCAAGGGGTTAGAGCTCCATTGGAAGGTAGGTGGGTGTTGTCTCAGAAATTCCCGAAGGACGGCCATCCTTTGTTTTTTGTCCCCATTGCCTAGTACTTGGGCTAGTGGATGAACCCCACTGTTGTGGTTGTTATTCCTGTTTTGTTGTTACACCAAAGTGGTAAGCTCTCTTAAACATTGGAGGATGTCTTTCATGGCATCGGGAGGTGGTGGTGGTGGTGGGTTTGCTTGGCCACCACCACCTCGTCCACGTCCAAGCCTACCGTCCATCCTGCACATCAATTCACAATTTAGTTTTATTGATGTCAAAGACCTCCTAAATATCACTTTAGTCTAAAGTATAAAGTTCAAATAAAATTTCATCCAACAATATCGTTCAACCTAGTCCTATTTCCCTAGCGGTGATCCATAACCTACAGCTCCCATGAAAGACCTAAACCTAAGCTCTAATACCAAAACTTTGTAACGCCCCAAAACCCACCTTGGACGACATTACAATCTATAAACCATTCACATCATAAGAGAAACTAAATAATTTTATCATTAAAGAAATTTTATTCATCAAATATAACATCTACAATAGTGTCCCAAAAGAATAGGCCAACCATGGCCATTACATCCCAAAAGAATGTGATTGACTATGATAATTACATCCCAAAATAATCACATTTAAACTTGTAGCGGAATAACAAAAGATTAGTCTTTACATAATCTCAATTGAAATTTCCTAGTCTAGCACCTAGGAGAGTATAACTCTAGACATCTACCTCGGGATCCATGAGCCCATCTAGTGGAGCTTCCAAATGTGGCGGCTCCTCAACCCCGAGCCCCTTCTCTAGACCACAATCTAAAAAATATAATTTGTAGGGGTGAGCACTAAACTCTGTAGCAACATTCCTCCCAAACTCAAACAAGGTTTAGAAAAGCATATAAAAACGGTCGATCACCTTTCACAAATAGTATATATGAATTTTTCAATAAAACATGGACTTTTAAACAAATCTCAAGTTTAACCAACAACAGTAATTTAATGCACAAGTGAAACCAATATACAACTAATAATTCATTCCACCATAAACCGTTTCTCCCAAGTTCTTGTGGAATCCCAAAATTCTTGTAGAAACTATTTCTGGTACAATGAACAATAATCCACCATTGTATTTGTATCTCTGGTATGAAGTAAGACCTCGCATGGATACCATCGAAAATATCATGGCCCACGTACAACCCACACAAATCTTTTTTCCACGATACCCCGTAAGCGATAATGGTTTAGTCCTCACAAGGCACTAACCCCATTACGAGTGGTAGGACAAGTTCGTACCCGCACGGAGTAAGAAGACGTCTACACACTCTATGATGCCTAGTCAATAGTAGCCCATGTTTCTCCAACAACTACACAAGAGATACAATACCAACCATTTCCTCAAATCACAAACAATTCCATTAATCCTCAATTTCGCATGTGATATTCTAATCGAACAATTTAAGAACATTCAAGAGATCATCATCAATATCATTTTGATACACAACACAAAGCACTAAATTTTTTGAAACTAAATTTAAGTGAATGTAGAGGGAGAAACTCATATTTCTCCAAAAACTAGAGTTTTAAAGCAAGAACAAGAGATTTCATGGGTATTCAACCCTAACTTTGTGTAAAACATGATAATAATTATAAGAAGACCAAGAAACAAAGAACCCATAGCAAATACATATGTTTAGGAGACAAGAAATACATATATATTCACCCTAGCATCAATGGACAAGGATGGAAGAAAACCCCCTACCTTTCTCCTTGGCTTTGGTGTGAAGGACAAGTAGATTTGATCTTGAATCACCCTTAAAATTCTTATTTTCCCTTTCTCTCTTCCTCTCTTCCACTCTAAGTCTTTCTATTAGGGTTCTAAGAGGTTTGGGGTGAGAGTGGTGTGAAAGAATGGGAGCAAATGGAGTGAAAATGGGGTTTTAAAACGAAAAAATCCTGATTTTTTAATGGTCTACTGGTAGTTCGGATCCACAAGACAACGTACTACTTGTTGAGCTACCGGTAGTTCGGATCTACTGGCAACTTACTACTTGTTGAGCTACCGGTAGTTCAGCTGAAATTTACTACCTGTTGACTACTAGTAGTTCGATCCACTAGACAACGTACTACCGGTAGGTCTTGTACAGATTTGCCTATTTCCTCTATTTTTTTTTCAAACCTATTCCAAACCCTTCCAAAACCAACCCAAACTTATACAATACCCATTTGTACATCAAACATACTTGGTATAAGTTCTAGTGCAAACGGTTTCATATATTTACAATTCAAAACTAAGTTTGAACTAAATATTTACCCGATTCTACACTATTACATTTTTATCTCTACTCTTACCATCTACTTAGTTCATGCATACCTATTACGTATATTAGCATTTTAAAAACATAATTACGTTGCTAAATTTGATAATATGAATGTGGTAGTTTACAGAAATCTATGAAGGTGATTTTGTTTTATTAATAGGGAATAGTAATGTTTTGTTGGGGGAGTGATTAACCCTAAAAAAATGGGTAATTAAATCAGGGTTTTGGGTTAATTGTGTGCATAAATTAGGTTAAATTAATTAATTTATAAATTATTCAGGTTAATGTGTAGTTTGTACATTTTGCATGGTTTCAAACAAAAATACGAAAGTTCAAGAGGATCAAAGCACAAAGGCTAAATGAGGAAGGGGAGGAAAGTATAAATCACAAGTCAACAAGTTAACAAAGGAAGGCTGGCCAAGCAAGGAAACCAGAGAAATGCTACCATACAGATGGTGGTGATGGCATCCAGACAGTGCTTAAATTGCCTGAATTCTCTCTCCTTTCCCATTGGTCCAAATGAGCAACAAAACACCCTAATTGGTCTATCTGGGTGCCTGCCACCTTGAAGCACCTCTCTAGTGCCTATAATTACCCGAGTTCAGCAATTTTTTTAGAGGATTTGCCAAAGAGATTAAAAGAGTTCAAGACAGAGATAATGAGAGACTTCATGAGGAATTTTCAATCAGAAAATGAGCAAAGCCCCACCATAATCACTTCTCGGCTAGAATTTTCTCTACTTCTATTTTTTATTTTTTCTTTTTACTTGGAGGGTTGAACTCTCTCACTTTTGTGCCTTAGCTAGTAATAAGAGTGGCAATATTTCAGCTATTCCTCAGGGAAAGACTTTGTGTATTTTGTTTTCGGTTGTAATGGAGTTATATCACTCCTTTTGCTTGTCTATAGCAATGAGGCATGAGTAGTCCATTTATACTCTTCAGTAAAGGGTGAATGCTTGTATGATACTGTTTAAGTTATGAAAATGATGTTTATACCTTCCTTAATTGATGGATGGTTACTATTATAATATGCTCTTGGTTTTGAAGACCGAGTAGAGCTTAATACTATACACCATACTATCTATAATTATTATACACTTCATGCATGATATAGTTGATGAGTGTGGAATATTGCATATTATACATCTTTATTTCATAAAATTCAACTTGTTTTGTAGTGAATTTGTGGGAAAATGGATCCAAATTTATAATTAATGGAGATTTGTTTGATTATAGGTAATGGGCTAGAAAATGCTTGCATTAAGTGCCCCATTAGGTGATCAAACTGAATGGGGAGGAAGACATCTCATGACGGATGGCTCAGGAGCTCAGGATCAAAGAATTCCAAGACAAGGATGAGACCTACTTATAGAAGAGCTACCGGTAGAAGACCTAAGAAATACCGGTAGAAGAGCCTCTTGGAAAGCAGCTTAATTGGCTCCTTGCAAGACCTATCGGTAGAACCCTTATGAGCTACCGGTAGTAGGCCTTGCTGGAAGTGAGCTACCGATAGAATCCCTATGACCTACCGGTTGGAGTTGCCCAAAAAGTTCAGACACTCGTCCACAAGACTTCACCGACTATGGGGGCCCACCTTTTGTCCTCTAAACCATGCCTTGGCATTTGTAACACCCCATGATGATCTCGTAACCTCTATGTTCATATTGCAAGCATGAGTGAGTGGGGAGCCAAGGGAGAGAAAAGGAGTGGTTAGAAAAGCATTGGAGGTCCATGCCTTGAATGATTTTGCATCTTCAAATGGAAAACCTCTCTCCAATCACTCCAAGTCAATCACTCATGCTAAGAAAGAGAGGAGGGGGGGATTTCAGAAAATAGAAAGGGTAGAAGATGAAGTTTTAGAGATAAAAGTTGGGTTTTTACATTTTTCTTCACCATTTTCATTGTAGCAAGCTTCATTTAACTTGTAATCTTTCCCTTTTGCACTCTAATCCCTTTTACTCAAGTTGTAATCAAGTTTAGCTAAGTGTCCTTGTATTTCATTTTTACATTTGGGTATTTTCTCTTCAAGCTTTGCATTTTATGTATGAATGTCATTTCCATTGTAGTCTAAGCTTTTTTCTACATTTATACAAGTCTATATTTGATTTCATCACCATTTCTCTTTCATGTTTTTCTTGCCTTTATTACGAGTAGCTAAACTTTTAGTTGGCATAATCCAAGAGGAATTTTCTATTGGGAATGTAGAATCGACTATTTTTCATTCTTCTTCGTAGTGTAAAATGTTTGGTTTGATTAGGTTGAGTGCGAACGTAGTTGTGGGTTTTTGATACCCCGTAGACTTGTCATGGGGTATGCTTTTGCCTAACACAACTACATTAGTCCCTCATTTCCTATGAATCAATCAAACACCAAGACCATTGGTTGAATGATATAACTTGATTTGGCATACCTATTGGAATGAACTCTATGGATTATTAGCCAACACTCTCAAAACACAACTCTCCAAAGCATAAATCACAAGATTTTTCAATTTTAATTTCTTCAAAAATCACCCTTCAAAAGCATTTTACCTTTCCTTCCCTAAAGAGACGACATTGGAATACCCATTCCAAGTAAAATATGGCATTGCAAGACTCTCTCTATGCTTGGGGAGCAATTTTGTGCACTCATGTTTTTGTTCATCCATACATAATTTCCCCACTTCTTGCATTGACCTCGAGGGAAAGTGACACTCACCAATCTCTATAAGCCATATACACCCAATCGGGGTCCTGTTAGGAGGTTGGGGAAAACCATTAAGCAATAGTGATGTACGTAGTTGGGCTTTATGAAACAGTCAGGAGATTGGTTATAGACTGGCTAAATCTCGACATAGTCAATGCTTTTGGTTCAATGCGTAAATCAGAACTTCATCTTCATTTAATCATCAACCTGCCAATTGAATAGCTAGAGTAAACTTTTTGAATGGTTCACCTTCGGGTTTTCTAAGGTTATTTGATTGTTGCATGGTACATAGATCTTCCGGCTAACATAATCAGTTGTTGTGATATGGTTTAGTCATACATCAAACCTACCGGTTAGCTTTCTAGTGAAATAGGAGTTGATTTTTGTAAGGTGGCATTTTCATAAATGAACAAAAATGCTTGATCAATTTTTCCCAATCTCCAAACATGAACTCGAATTTTGTGTATATGGCCTATACAAGTTGGTGAGTGTCACTCTCCTTGGGTTCAAATACAAGAAATGGGAAAAATGGATTGTGTGAACAAAAATGTGTGTGTGTGTGTGCAAAAGTGCTCCCCAAGCGTAGAAAGACTTGCAATGTCGTGTTTTACCTATAATTTCTATTCCAATGTCGTCTCCCCAGGGAAGGAAAGGTTAAATTGTTTTAAAGGGTGATTTGTGAAAGAAATGAAAATTGGAAAGTCTTATAAATTGTGTGTTGGTAAGTTGTGTTTTGGTAAAAATGCAAGAAAGAAAGGTTGGCTAGTCCATAAAGGTCATTCCAATGGGAATCCCAAATTGACTCAATTTATTCAACCAATGATGTCTCGATGTTTGATTGATTCGTAGGAAGTGAGGCAATAATGTGGATGTGTTCGGCAAAAACATACCCTGTGAGAAGTCTACGGTGTATCAAGAGCTCACAACCACGTCTGCACTCAACCTAGTCAAACCAAACACTTTACACTACGAGGAAGAATGAAAGAGAGTCGATTTCACATAATCAAGAGTAAATTTCCCTTGGATTAGCCAACTAAAAGTTTAGGTACTCATCGTAAAAGCAAGAACAAACAAAATATAAAGAAATATGGTAGTGAAATGGAACATGAAACTTTTATTGATGCAATGAGAGACTTAAACTACAAGAGTAAAGCCATTGATACCCAAATTACAAAGCTTGAAGAGAAAAATACCCAAATGTAGAAAATGGAAATACAAAACAATTAACTAAGCATGATTACAACTTGAATAAAAGAGTTTAGAGTGAAAGAGGGAAAGATTACAAGTAAAATAAAGCTTACTACAATGAAAATGATGAAGGAAATGTGAAAACCCAACTTTCTCTCCTTAAAACTTCATCTTTGACCTTTGAACTTCTCTCTCTAAAAGCATATAAAAATTTGAATAATGGTGTAAGACCGCCTCATTTTCGTCCATTCCCCCTCTTTACCCTATGTGAGCTGAATTTCATTGAGTGGAGAGAGGTTGGACACTTCCACAAGCAAGTTCAGTCCAAGCATGGTCTTCCCTTGCTTCACCAACCACCCCTCTTCTCTCTCTTGCTTCTCCCCTCTCTCTTCTTTCTAATCCGACTTTAGGGGTTAGGAGAGCATTATGGAGTGTCAAATATGTCAAGGTGTGGTTTGGATGACAAGAGGTGGGCCCCAGAGTAGGTGGAGGCGTGTGAGAAGGTGTCTGGAAAATCTAGGCAAAACCTACCGGTACAACGTAAGACTTCTACCATTAGATAACTTCCAATAAGGTATTCTACCGGTAGGTTTTAAGGTTCTACCAGTAGGTCATAAGGGGGATGCTAGCTTAGGACCATCTTTCATAAATTTGTCATAACTTTTGATCCTACCATCTGATTGATCTTAAATTTTGACACAGGATAGAGGACATGCAGATCTACAACTTTCATGTTTTGCACATTTCACATTCAAAGTGGATCATGGTCAAGAATGCAAAATATTGGGGTACTACCAATTGCTACAGGTGTTAGTAACCAAATTCCAATAGGCTTAGATATCGATATCTATGATACCAAGTACCGCTACCTCTTTGATTTCTTTCACTTTAAAGCCTCCTAATCCTCATGTAATGTGTCCATCTTTTTACCACTCATCCACACTTAGTTGCAGGGTTCCAAAAGCCATCATTTACCATATGATTATCTACAACATCAAAATTTTCACATTATTTATAAATTTGACTAACATTAAGTAATTAAATGCAAAGTTGAGTTTAAATGCATGTAATGAGGCTGTTAAATATGCAATATTACATGCTCATCAGGTGGCATTTTCATAAATAAATAGTGTAATATATGATGGATCCCTACACTAAAGAGTACCTGTTTATCATTGTTATTCTAAGTTTTAGTCAAGTGATTATTTGATAATTCTAAGCTCACACCGCATGATGTTTTGTCGCACACTACACACACAACAATTTACCATTTTTTGTTTTGAATACTGAGAGTTAGCTCCCTGTGGGTTCAACCTTAGATTTAACCAAGAAATATTACAATTTGATCACTTATAATTGGGTAAATGACATAAATTAGGTCAGATCATTTTTTTTCCCTTTTTCTTTTCTCGAAACATAGTCACTATTTTTCTCCTTTTTTCTATATAATACGCTCTTTGGGAGAGGGTGCAAGAAAATTAGATAACAAGGGTTAGATAAATATATTTTTTGTGGCTCGGTTAATGCATAGGTCAAAGACAAGAAATCATACTTTTTAGACTCAATAATGGCTTACTAGGGATATAGTTTTGTTAAAAAAATGGCCATAGCCAAATTAATTAAAAATCAGAATTCATGCACCTACATAATTTCCATAATGATTTAACCGAAAATGGTTGACATGTCATTTGGCGAGTGCTAGTCAAAAAAAGGATAATTAGATTATTAAAAGAATTTTTACCGATGAACAAAATTCTTACTTAAGTAAATGTGAAAAATCTCTCCAATGAGGATTAGCTCAAAATTTGCATACAGGTTTTACATCTCCACTATATATGTAAGCTTCATAAAGGATTATAGAATTTCGAAAGGATTTCAAAATAACAAATTTTTACATGCTCAGAATGATGACTTTCTATGAGAATATAGAGATAGTGTACAAATAATATATGAAAATCCCACGTAATCTAGTTAGGGTTACACCTGCAACACATTTAGAATGATAATATAATTCTTATCATGAATCATATGAAATAAGTATCCTAACACAACAAAATTTTAAGCAAAACCACCAACTAACCAAATTAATTAAAAATCAACTCAAAACAACTATTCCAAACATAAAACTAAAATAAAATACATAAGAAAAAAAAGTTCAATAAAATTACAAAGAGTATAGAAACTTCAAAAACTCTAGTCACTATGCTAATGGGCCTCCATTGTATTGTCGTTGAAGTAGCCTCATGATCACATTCAGATTCTCCTTATAACTAGCCATATTTTAATCCAATTGAGTGATGTGAGTCTCTCATCCCAACAGAATCTAACAATCCATTCGATCATCAACAAGAATATAAGGCTGCTCTTTTGGTTGCTGGGGCTCCTTCAGTGGTTGCTTGAATTTTTTTGTTGTATGCCCTAATCTCCAAAAATCATCCCATGATATGTGTATGGCTTATACGAATAGGTGTGTGTCACTCTCCCTCATAATGATGCAAGAATTGGGGTAAACGTGTATGTGTAGTGAAATGTGTGTGTGTGTGTACAAAAGTGCTCTCAAAGCGTAAAGAGAGAGTCATGTTTTACTTGGAATAGTATTCCAAGGTTGTCTCCTCACGGAAGGAAGGGAATTATGTTGAAGGTGATTTTTGTGAAAAAGAAAAGTGTAAAATCTTTTGAGTGTGAGTTTTGGTGAATGAAGATTGATTATAGAAATGTAATGGAAATAAGTGTTGGCTAATCCAAAGAGGTCATTCCAATCTGAATGCCAAATCAATGCAAAACATTCTTCCAATAGTGCCTAGACATTCGATTGATTCGTAGGAAGCGAGGACTAAAATGGAAGTGAGTATTCAAGCATACCCTGTGACAAGTGTACGGTGTATCAAGAACTCACAACCACGTTCACACTCAACTTAGTAGAACCAAACCGTCGTACACTACAAGGAGGAACGAAAAAGAGTTGATTTAGCATACCCAAGAGGAATTTACCGTTGGATTAGCTAACTTAAGGATTAGCTACTCATATATAATGCAAGAACATAAACGAAGTAAAGATACAATGTGAAGAAATGTAGATTGGAATTTAACTTAATGCAAGAAAAGTTAAAGTATAAAGTAGTGCATTGAATACCTATTTTAAAAGCTTGAAATGAAGAAAATTCAATGCAAGAATGGTAGAATCTAAAATGTGTTACTAAACATGAAATGCACTTGTAATAAATGACATTAAAGGTAATAAATGAAGCTTACAAAAGTATTATAGAAGATTACAAGTGAAATGGATGGAAGAAATGCAAAAATCTAAGCTTTCTCTCTCTAAAACTACCTCTTCTTCCTTGAGCTTCCATGTCTACAATGCTCTACAACCTAAATAATGTCGAATAAAGCTTGCATTTTTGTCCATAGAGGTCCCCCTAGGTGTGTGACCAACCTCCTATCCATAGGAGGCTGAAGTGATGGCTTTGGCAGGCTAGGACAACCTACCTAACAACTCCTAGGCTTCCCTCTTCTCTCTCCTCCTCATAATGCTTGAGCCTTCAAAGTCCAATCCTAGATGTGGGGAGCCATGTCTGTGTGTAAGGGATGTCAGGGGACAAGTGGGAGACTCATAGGTGGGACCCCCATCTGGCAGAGCTTGATTTGCAGAATCTAGCATTTTTTAGCAAACATTATCGGTAGGTCGATGGCAAAACCTACCTGTAGGTTTTACTCTAGTAGCCAAAACCTTTCGGTAGTTTTCTAGTAGAACCAACTCCTATAGCCAAAACCTACCGGTGGTTTTATAGATAAACCTATTGGTAGGTTTTTACTTGTTTTACTCAAATCTTGGTTCTTTAACCTTCCATGTCATCGTCAATCCCCTCTCTCATCTCCATGGAATTTTAGCACTACGATGGGGACTTAACATACACCATTTAAGCTCTTTTACCTGCAAACACACCAAAACTTCATTAATAGCTCGAAACATTGCAATTCCTCTCATTTTCACCACAAAAGCAAGTATAAAAGGGGAAATTGTGCAAATGATGTGCAATATCTTGTAGTAATCACACCCCCCAACTTGAGTTGTGCTAGTCCCTAGCAAACTTTATTTTCAAAGTATAAAACTACAATAACCTATTTACATAAGTATATTACCAATCAATCAAAATGCAAAAATCACAATGCAAATAAGGAAATGAACTTGGGCAAGATGGGACAAACAACTGTGGCATTTTTCATTAATTACTTTCAAAAGTTAAGTACATAGAGTTAGAATTCAAAAAGAAACAAAATGGCCCAAAACTCCTATAGACTCTTCTACTAGGACGATGATTATACTCTTGCTATGTACAACCCAAAATCAAAAGGGACAAAAAGCAAGAGCATCCTACTCATCAAATTCATCCCCTCGTCTTCATCATCGTACTCTCCAGCATCCTCCTCCTTTGTGTCATCCTCAGTACCCTCCTCCTCTTCATCATCATCGTCCTCGTCTAAATCTCCCACCTCAACAACAGTGGAAGTTGAGGGGGCAAAGGTGGAAGGTGTAGCAGCCAGAGATGATTGTCCAGAGGGGATCGGCTTGCCAGAAAACATATGCTGGAATAGCCTAGTCATCAATGCCAGTATCCCCTACAGTGTCTCCTCCAACACATCCAGGCGCTGAGATACTATGCGCATAGGGGCAGAAGTGGACGGCCCAAGAGCAGACGACCTTATGGAGCATGGTCCTATAGCTGATGACTCCGGTATCGGAACCCTAGCTCGCTCATTTCAACTTATGGACGTATTGTTGCTTCTCGCCTTCCCTATGGCTATGATCTCGGGGGGAGTCATCATGTCGAAAACATATCCCTTGACCTTGGTGTAGTCGCACATACGGGTGATGAGGTTGCCAAATGTAAGGTCCGCCTTTAGCTTTCTAGCCTGGACAAATTTCTTTATAAACTCCTATATCAAGAGGGCTACGTCCATGGCCTTCCCAGTCATAATAGCATGCAGAAGGGCCAGCTGTTCCACGTTAGGGTTCTTCCGGGCTCCTCTGGGGAGCAAGTTGTAGTGTACCACCTTATTCATCATCCTATAAGCGTGCTTGAGGCCCCCGACTTGAATCGTTAGCTCAATAAAAAATCTAATTGAGTCTCAAATTCAATTTAAAATTAAAATTAAAATTGTACACCACTTGCTTTGGCAACATGAAAGCATTTAGCTTATGCAATACACTATTAAACCCCCTAAGTTACTTCTAGCGGAAGAGCGTTGTCTCGTGAAAGTTTCTAGATAAGACACCTACTAACTTCAACGTATCTATCTGAAATTTATACTATTTTCCCATAATCACCATGATATCAAAGTCATACTAATGAGAGCCAAGGTTGGCCTACTCTTAAAGATCCTTTGCATGCCCAGATGGGCCAATTACAAGATCAAGACCCAAGAAGATCAAGGAAGCAATGCAAGGATTGGTGCAATCCACTTGGGATGAAGCTAGCAAGAGCCCAACACTCAAGATGGGCTTGAAAGAAGGAGAACCAATTTTGATCCACTTGATCCAAGCTGTGGAAGACATAAAGGCATGATTTATAGATAGGGCGTTTTGTTGTTAAGTCTTTCAATTTGTTTAAAGGATTTTTATTATTAGTTTAGAATAAGTGGGTTGAGGATGCCTAGCCCACATATGTCTTATTATTTTATTTGAACTAGGGTTTAGATTAAGTTACTGTAGCATGGTAGTGTTCATGCTACAGTACCGTGACACTATTCACTCAAGGGCATTTTGAGAGAAAAGGTCACAAATTTTAGTCTTTATTTATTCCTATTTAGATTAGGATTTCTTTCCTTCATAGATTAGGATTTGTATCCTTGTAATGACCAACCTTATAAATAGGCATTTATTCAATGAAAAAGGGGAGACAATATGGTACACAATATTGAATTTTAATTGTGAGTTGAGTTTACTCCTCTTGTTCTTGAATGAACTTTTGAACTTATCAAAGGTAAATCACAACCTTTGTGGCATTCCTCCTTGTAATTTGGGTTCTTGAGAAGGGTTATTCCACGGGTCTAGATTTTAATATAATATAGGTTCTTGAAACGAGTTCTCAACGGGTCCAGATTCTCCATCCATAGACCTGAGTTTGGCTTTATTGGGTTGTATTTCCAATATTTTTTTTGGGTCTCAAAGCAATTCGATTGGGGTTAACATCACATACCATATCTACTCAATTTAGTTCACACACGGCTCTACTAATGGTTCAAAGGCTATGCAGTAGTATTCACAATCATGTTGGAACCCTAAACTCGTGTGTATGATAGGATCGGGCAATTGAAGAGATTCATGAAACAAGGTTCATATTCCAATTAGCTATCCAAAGTTAGTTTCATGGCAAACAAACCATGGTTTTCACACTCAGAAATTGAATTCTTTGATTGTCATGACCGTGCCACTCGTAATTAGACGTGAGGATCAAATTTATGTAATCAAGACAAATTTTACTCACATGTTTCCAAATAATAGAGACATCTACCAATTGGAACGACCTGTGCATAATCCCATGAAATCAACATTAACCAACATGACAATAATGCAATTGGCATATCTCATAGCTATCAATGCATGTGCACTCAACCATACCACCTAAAATCAAATAGGGCTTTCTATGTTGTAATTGGACCTTGCGTAATGGATTAGGAATGAAAGGATTAAGGTTTCAAAATAAGTTAACCCTTAGACAATGTCTATATTCAAAAATACACTTAATACTTCTTTTGATGCAACATGAATGCTCATATCACTCATTCTTCCTTTATAAGACTTTGGCTTGAGGTGTCCCTTGGACTCCATTTGTTCTTGCCATCTTTGGCACAATCATAGAAGCCATGGAGCTAGATGCAAAATCTTTCGTGTAGGCATTCCAAAAATCAATGATAAAAACAAGAATCTAGGGGAACTATAGAGAATAAAGGATTTAGAGGGCCTCCCTTGGGTTTATCATAAACAATAGGAGAGGTTTGAGGGAGTGGGTCTAAGGGGTTTAAGAGAATGAAATATTTTTCTACCGATAGAATCTATTATAATTTTTTGGAAACAATAGATACCAACCGGTAAGAAGCAGCATTCAACATGGCAGTAGCTCAATCCAAAATTCAAAAAAAATTTCCAATTTCTTTTTCTTTTTCTTCTTCGAAAGTAAATAAAACAAAAATAATTAGAATCCCAAGTCCTAAAACTCAATGTGTATCCATTTAAGTCTTTAGTTTCTTTCCATAGTGTGACAAATTCTAAGTATTTGCACTTTAAAAGCTCAATAAACAATCTAATTGAATATCTAATTAGCACAAAATATTGCACATCATGTATACCTTTGCATCCCTTTTATACTTGCTTTTGTCATGACAATGGGATAAAATGCATTTAATCTAACAATTACTGAGGTTTTGTGTGATTGTAGGTAAATTGTAGAAAATGGCTTGAGTTAAGCTTCCATCATAGTGCTTAAAGACAATGGAGAATAAGGGGAGGCTTAACGGGTGGATTGGAAGGTGAAGAAATCAAGAAAAGGGCAAATCAAGTGAAAATCTACCAGTAGGTTTGCTTATTGTTCTGCCAGTAGGTTTTGCACATTGCAATTACCGTACTGAATCATCTGCCAAAACGTACCTGAAGGTTTTACTTACTGAAAAATAACCTACTGGTAGGTTTTTTCATCGTTCTACCAATAGGTTTTAAGTAGAAACTCTAGAAGCCAGCAATTCAGACTTTACCTACTTGGGAGGCCCACCACTTGTGCAGGTGTCCAATCCTCCCCCAATCATGCAATGTCTATGCTCACAAACCATAGGAGCCCCACGTACGAAAATGGAGGGGGATTCTACACCATTATTTAGCTTTACATAGTTTTAGAGATTGAAACTCCCAAGGAAGAAGACAATTTTATAGAGAGAAAGTTTGATTTTTGCATTTTCTCACCCATTTCACTTGTAATCTTTATTTCTTGCACTTTAATCTCATGTATTTCAAGTGTAATCTAGTTTAGTTTCATGTTCTTGAATTTCTATGTTTTCATTTGGGTTTTCTTTCCAAATCTTTGTTGTTGACTATGAAATGAATTCTCTTTTGTGGTTTAACTTTTTATTGCATCAATAAAATTTTAAGTCTTTACTTTATCTCTATTTTATCTCTAGTTCAGCTCCATGTTTCTTTATAATATGTATGCTTTTGCTTTGAATATGGGTAGCTAAGCTTTTGTTTGCTAATCCAAGGGGAACTTCCTCTTGGGTATGCTAAATCAACTCACCCCCAATCTTCTTTGTAGTGCAAAGAGCATGGTTTGACTAGGTTGAGTGCGGACATGGTTGTGAGTTATTGATACACCGTAGACTTGTAACAGGGTATGCTTAATCCTACTTCTCATATTAGTCCCTCACTTCCTATGAATCAATCAAACAACTAGGCACCATTGGTTGAATGAATTGAGTTGATTTGGCAATCCCATTGGAATGACCTCTTCGGATTAGCCAACCTTGTTTTTCTTGCATTTTATCAAAAATCCTCACTCACCAAAACACAAACTCACAAGATTTTAAACTTTTCTATTTTTACAAAAATCACCTTCACTACAATTTAACCTTCCTTCACTGAGGAGACGACCTTGGAATATCCATTCCAAGTAAAACATGACACTTACAAGCCTCTCTTCGCTTGGGGGAGCATTTTTGTTCACACACACATTTTCATTCACACCCATGTTTTCCCCATTTATAGCATCGAACCCGAGGGAGAGTGACACTCATCTACTCACATAATCTGTAAACACACAACCAAGATCATGTTCGAAGATTAGGGCAAACAACACATTAGGCCTTTTTGGCGCTGTTGTAGGAGAAGGCTAGCGTCAAATTAGAAGGTGATTTCGGACAACAGAGGTAAGTCTCATGATTCTCATCATAGGCCAAGGTATGTTGCTCCTTGTATACATATGTGTTCACTTTTTCCTTTCAATTGTAGTTAGTGTTTTTGTATGTATGGATAGGACAACCAAAATAGACTTGTGAGACTTGCCATAGACCCAAACATGAATCTTGACCAAGACTCACCTGAGGATTTCGGTGAAAACTTTGAGGACAACGATGCTAATGTTTCAAGGGGTGGGGGAATGCAAAACCCTACAATACCAAACCCCCAAATGCATTTTCCCCCTCCTAGGAATGAGGGAAACAATATCCAAATTGATCCTCCGGCGAGGTCAATGAGGAATTATCTTCAACTAACCCAAAGCACCACCCCCTCTTGCATACTTCTACAGGTCCAAGCTCATCCCATCCTTGTTAAACCGGGAATGTTACAACTTCTTCCTCAATTCCATGGAATTGAAAGAGAAAATCCGTATTTGCACATTAAGGAATTTTAGGAAATTATTGCAAAATTCCTCACAAATCATGCCATGAAAGACATAGCTCGCATGAAATTATTCCCCTTCTCCCTTAATGACAAAGCCAAACCTTGGTTGAACTCATTGAAGCCTCGATCAATAAGTTATTGGGCATAAATGCTTTCCAAATTTTTAAACAAATGTTTTTGGGTGCCCAAGACCACTGCTCTTAAGGAACAAATTCAAAATTTTTTGGAGAAATTTAATGAGCAGTTTTATCGATGTTGGAATCGATACAAAGAGTTGTTACAATTCATTCCACATCGTGGATTCGAACTGTGGCAATTGGTTTTTTTCTTTTATGAAGGAATTACACCAGCCCACCAACAATTCATAGACATGATGTGTAACAGAGAGTTTCTTAACAAAGATCTGGATGAAGCCCTAGAGTACTTCAATATATTGGCACAAAATGCTCAATCTTAGGATATCACAAACCCCAATGATGTGCCAAGGTCCTCTTCGGGGAGTCAACCAAGTGGGGGTTGGATGTTTGATTTGCGGGATTAAGAAGACTTGCTTACCAAAATCACCAAGTTGTCTCGAAAGGTGGAAAGACTAGAGGTGAATAGGAGGTATGAGATTTATAATGTCACAAAGGCCAAGAAATTTTGCTCTATTTGTGAGAGTGGTGAGCATTCCATATCAGAGTGTCCAAACATTCTGGCACTCAAAGAGGTATGCCATGAGAAAGTCAATGCCTTCAACTAAAGTAGGCAATCATTCTTTTCAGAATCCAATACATACAATCCAGGTTGGAGTAATGACCCAAATATTAGTTAGAAGAATGAGAATCTCATTTCTCACGGGCCTGGTTTATATTCACCTCCCAATCCACCCAAGCAAAATTAATACCCTGGTGAAGGTCCCTTGTCTAGCTCCTAATACCCCTGATCCAACCCACAAGGGTTTTCAAAAAACCCGCTTCTATAAGTGTTTGGTCAACAAGGATCATCCAACCCACCCATCTACCAACCTTCCCACAAAAGAAACTTGGAGGATGTCATGCACCAATTGATCCAAAGCCAAACCACTATCAACAATCAAATCACTGTCACTTTCAATGATATTCGGACTCAAATCACAAAATTGACCAATGCTATATGGTTGTCCCAAGAAGAGAAAGGAAAATTCCCTGTTCCACCCCAAGAAAATCCAAGGGGTTAATACGTGATTGAGTCATCTGAGCCCACCAAGGAGAGTTGTGAGAAACTCAAGGCGGTCACCACCCTTAGGAGTGGCAAAAAAATTGACAGGATCATTTTGCCAAAAGTCCCACCAATGGCTACATTACTGAAAGAAACAGAGATAGAGGACAACTCCGAGGGGGTGAGACAAATGAAAAAGAGAAAATTATTGATTTTAATGTGCGTGCATGTCCTATTCCGGTCTCTTTTCCCCAATGTTTGAAGTCACCAGCTGAGACAACTAATTATTTTGACATCATTGAAATGTTTAAGTAGGTGAAAATCAACATTCCTCTCCTCGATGCCATCAAACAAATACCGTCATGTGCAAAAATCCTGAAGGACTTGTGCACTATGAAGCATTAGAACACCATGGGGAGTACTTGAGGATGCCTTAGTTCAAGGATATAATTTCTATTTTCCTGTTGATTTTATTGTATTTGTTACTCATGCAATTGCTAATCATAGTTCTCAAATTCCTATCATTCTAGGTAGGTCTTTCCTTGCTACCTCTAATGTTGTGATCAATTGCAGGAATGGTTTAATGAAGCTTGCTTTCGGGAATATGACAATGGAACTTAATGTATTTAACTTGCGCAAGCAACTAGGGGATGATAAGGGAGTGCATGAAGTCAATCAAATTGACACTTTGGTGGAAAATCATATAGAGCTAATGCACAATTAAAACTTGGAGGAAGAATATGTTGATTATAAGGAGCTGAAAGCTATACAAAGGGTAGGAAAATTGGGTCCCGACATTTGAGAAGCTTCCACATTAAGAGAAAAAAATTTCCCATCAACTGTACAAACACCCAACTTGGAGTTGGAGCCACTACCTTCTACACTCTAGTATGCATTTCTCGGGGAGCACAAAACCTTACCGATGGTCATAAGTTCCTCTTTGGAGCCGAACCAAGAAGATGATCTACTAATAGTGTTGAGGAAGCACATAGGAACAATTTGTTGGACGACTGTTGATATCAAGGGGATAAGCCCCCTCATTTGCACACGCCGAATCTACCTAGAAGAAGACTACAAATCGTCCCGACAACCACAAAGGGGGATAAATCCTATCATGAAGGATATGGTGAGGGATGAGGTACTCAAACAACTTGATGTAGGCATCATCTTTTCAATTGCCAACAGTAAATGGGTTAGTCACACTCAAGTAGTGCCAAAGAAGTCGAGGGTCACTTCGATAGTGATTAGCACGAAATATTGTATATCATGTGTACATTTGCACCCCTTTTTATGCTTGCTTTTGTGGTAAAAATGAGAGGAATTGCAATTTTTTGAGCTATTAATGAAGTTTCGGTGTGTTTGCAGGTAAAAGAGCTTAAATGGTGTATGTTAGGCCCCTATCATGAAGTTTAAGGTCAATAAAGATGAGGGGGAGGCTTGACGATGGCCTTGAAAGGTGAAAGAATCAAGAATTGAGCAAAACAAGTTAAAACCTACTGGTAGGCTTTGGCTACTAGAGTGGGTTCTACGGGAAAACTACTGGAAGGTTTGGCTACTAGAATAAAACCTACCGATAGGTTTGGTCATCGACCTATCAGTAGGTTTTGCTGAAAAATGCTAGATTCTATAACTCAAGCTCTCCCATATGGGGGTCCCACCGATGTGTCTCCCACTTGTTTCCTAACACCAATTACACACAAACATGCCTCCTCAACCCTGGCCTTGGACTTTGAAGGCTCAAGCATTAATGAGGAGGAGAGAGAATAGAGGAGGCCTGAGAGTTGTTGGGTAGGCTATCCTAGCCTGCCTAAAGCCATCACTTCAGCCTCCTATGGATAGGAGGGTTATCACACGCCTAGGGGGACCTCCATGGATGAATTGGCAAGCTCGATTCTCCATTATTGAGATTGTATTACATTATAGAGAGAGAACCTCCAAGGAAGAAAAGATAGTTTAGAGAGAGAACGCTTAGATTTTTACATTTTCTTCATCCATTTTACTTGTTATTCTCTATAAGACTTGTGTAAGCTTTATTTATTACCTTTAATGTCATTTATTACAAGTACATTGCAAGTTTAGTTACACATTCTGGATTCTACCATTGTTGTATGGAGTTTTCTTCATTTCAAGTTTTTAAAATGGGTATTGAATGTTTTTATTCATATTTTTTGTTTTCTTGAACTAATCCAAGTCCCAATCTTCAGTTCTTTACAATGTCTCTTTATTTCATTTATGTTCTTACATTAAATATGAGTAGCTAAGTTTTAGGTTGGCTAATTCAAGAGAGAGTTTCTTTTGGGTATGCTAAATCAATTCGTTTTCCATTCATTCTCGTAGTTTATGATGGTTCAGTTTCACTAGGTTGAGTGTGGATATGGTTGTGAGTTCTTGATACCCCGTAGACTTGTCTTGGGGTATGCTTGAATCCTCACCTCTACTTTAGTCCCTCGCTTCCTATGAATCAATCGAGCATCTAAGTACCATTGGATGAATGTCTTAAGTTGATTTGGCATTCCCATAGGAATGACCTCATCAGATTAACCAACACTTGTTTCTATTACAATTCTAGAACAATCTTCACTCACTAAAACTCAAGCTCAAAAGATTTTTACACTTTCCTTTTTCACCAAAATCACGTTCGACATAATTACCTTCTTTCCCTAAGGAGACGGCCTTGAAATACAAATTTCAAGCAAAACACGACCCTCAAAAGTCTCTCTACGCTTGGAGATCACTTTTGTACACACACACATTTCATTCCTCACACACGTTTGCCCCATTTCTCATATCAGTCCTAGGGAGAGTGATACTCCCATATACACATAAGCCATATACACATTTGAGGGAGATGTGCGAAGATGAGGGCATAAGAATAAAACAACTCAAGCATATAGCCAAAGAAGAGAATGGGTTGATTCTGATGAGAGCAGTCACCGGATGGAGAGCTTGTATCGACTATCAAAAACTCAATTCTTGCACAAGAAAGGACCATTACATTTTTCCATTCCTCGTGATGTGTAACCCGCCAAGAATAATGAGAACCAACAACGAAAAGGAACCCAAGATCGTTGTACGATCAGATTTGATGCTAGACCTCGACTCGTTGTTTACAACAAACAAGAACCTTGGTATCTAAACCTCAATCCACTGTTTGTGAAACAAGAACCTTGGTATAAAGGAAGATGCCACAAACGGTGTGGAAACCCTTTGGTAAGTCGCTGGTGAATGTCATAGAAAATCCTGATAAGTTTGTTTAGTTCCTCAAAGAACCGTAGAGAATAACACTCTCACAAATTGCTGAATAATAATCTGCCTTTTCATTGATTTGAATATCTATTTATAGCCTGGTCATTACAAGGATTAGAAAACTTCCTAAAATAGCTATCCTATTTAAGAAATATCTCTTACTTGTTGGTAAAGAAATATCTCTTACTTTCCTTAGACTCTTGAAGAAAAAGAAAGACATTTAGCCATTTAATTGGCTGATCACATGCCTAAATAGAAAAAAGGAAAGTACTTGCCATACAAGCCTTACAATTAGACCCCAAAAAGAGTGAATAATGCACGTTATTGTAGCATGAACAGTGCGGCGCTATAGTAACTTTGAAAACCCTACTTCGTAAGAAATAAAACATGTGGACTAAGCATCCTCAAGCCCACTTATAATAATAATCCTTTTAAACAAATTGGAGGCATGAACAACAACATGCCAATTTAATCTTAGCCTTAGCCCCTAGCTAGAACTTGAATCATGTTGATGAATCTTTGTTGCCCAAGTGGATCATGGTCAATGGGCCTCTACGAAATTGCTTGATTCCATGCCTCTTGAATCAGTCCATTGAGTACCTCTTTAAACTTCCTTGCTCGTGCTCTAGTAACTGGCCCAATTGGAACTTGAACTAAATCCTTTGAAGTTGTGCTATGATTTGCATCATTCCCCTCCTCTTGAAAAGGATTTGCCCTCAAATCATCACCTACATCAGAAGGACTCAAATCAGTAGCACTTACATTGTACTCACCACGTAAATCTAGCTTGTAGGCATTGTCATTGATGCGCTCTAAGACTTGGAAAGGACCTTCTCCCCTGGGAAGCAATTTGGAACGTCTTTCTGCCGAAAATCTCTCTTTTCTCATATGCAGCCAAACCCAATTTCCGAGTTCAAAAATTAGCTTGTAACGCCCCTTGTTGGCTTGCTTTGCATACTGCTCCGTTCTTCGCTCAATGTTGAGTCTTGCTTTTTCATGAATCTACTTGACAAAGTCAGCTTCCTTCTTGCTAGCTAAATTAATATGCTCAGTCAAAGGTAAAGGAGATAAATCCAATGGGGTTAAAGGATTAAATCCATACACAATTTCAAATGGTGAAAATTGAGTAGCAAAATGAACAGATCAGTTATAAGCAAACTCAACATGTGGTAAACATTCTTCCCATGTCTTGATATTCTTTTTAATGATTGCCCTCAACAATGTAGACAAGGTCCTATTTACTACTTCAATTTGGCCATTAGTTTGTTGATGAAAAGTAGTAGAAAATAATAGCTTAGTATTACACCACAAGGTCTTCCAAAAATAGCTCAAGAACTTAGCATCTCAATTTGAAACAATTGTTCTAGGCATGCCATGTAATCTCACAATCTCTCTAAAGAACAAGTCAGCCACATGCAAAGCGTCATCCGTTTTGTGACATGGAATAAAGTGTGCCATCGTAGAAAATCTATCCACAACCACAAAAATTGAATCTCTCCCACGCTTAGTCCTAGGCAATCCTAACACAAAGTCCATTGAAATATCAATCCAAGGCTCACTAGGAATTGGTAAAGGAGTATACAAACCATTGGGCTGCACTCTTGATTTAGCTTGCCTACATGTGACACATCTACCACAAATTATCTCAACATCTATTTTCATGTGAGGCCAATAGAAGTGTTCTTGCAACACAGCTAAAGTCTTTGCAACTCCAAAATGTCCCATTAATCCCCCACCATGAGATTCCTACATTAACAACTCCCTCAAGGAACAATTAGGCACGCATAACTTGTTCTCTCAAAACAAGAATCCATCAAGCCTAAAGAATTTACTACAACCAGATTTCTCACAAGCCCGATATTCCTCACAAAATTCGTGATCATTAGCATATAAATTTTTAATGTGCTCAAAACCAAACAATTTTGCATCAAGTGTAGAGAGTAATGCATACCTGCGAGAAAGTGCATCGACGACCACATTCTCCTTACCTTGCTTATACCGGATGACGTATAGGAACGTCTCAATGTACTCCACTCATCGCACATGCCTTTTATTTAGTTTGTGCTGGCACTTCAAGTGTTTCAAGGACTCATGATCGGTGTGAATCACGAATTCCTTAGCCCATAGGTAGTGTTGCCAAGTCTCTAAAGCTCGAGCCAATGCATACAACTCCTTATCGTAAGTTGGGTAGTTTAAGGCTGCCCCGCTTAGTTTCTCGCTGAAGTAAGCAATTGATCATCCTTCTTGCATAAGCACTACTCCTATGATAATACCTGAAGCATCACATTCAATCTCAAACATTTTCAAAAAGTTAGGTAAAGACAATAAGGGGGCGTTGGTCAGCTTTTCTTTGATTAATTGAAACGCCTTTTCTTGTTCTTCTCCCTATCTAAATCCAACATTCTTCTTGATCACTTCGGTAAGTGGTGCGGCTATGCTACTAAATTCCTTCACAAATCGCCGATAGAAACTAGCAAGTCCTTGAAAACTACGAACATTACTTACACTTGTGGGACTCGGCAATTCTTGGATTGCACGTACCTTCTCTTCATCAACCTGTATAGCTTGTGCACTAACAACATATCCCAGAAATACAAGCTTATCGGTATAAAAAGTACACTTCTTTTAGATTAGCAAACAACTTTTCTTTCCTAAGCACATCTAAAACAGATTTCAAATGTATTACATGATCGTCCATGTTTTTGCTATAAATGAGTATATCATCAAAGTAGACAACAACAAATCTGCCTATAAATGCACATAAAACATGATTCATAAGACTCATAAAGGTGCTCGGAGTGTTAGTCAATCCAAAGGGCATAACTAACCATTCATACAAACCATATTTTGTTTTAAAGGTTGTTTTCCATTCATCTCCTTCTTTTATTCTAATATGATGATAACCACTCTTTAAGTCATTCTTATAAAATACACAAGATCCAATGCAGCTCATCCAACATATCATCTAAGCGAGGAATAGGATGACGATACTTTACCGTTATGTTGTTGATGGCCTGAAAATCTGCCCACATTCTCCCCGTCCCATCCTTCTTAGGTACAAGTAGAACAGGAACTGCGCATGGGCTCATGCTCTCCCTCACGTGCCCTTTCTCCAACAACTCACTTACCTACCTTTGAAGCTCCTTTGTCTCCTTGGGATTGCTCCTATAGGCTGGTCAGTTTGGAATTATTGTACCGGGAACAAAATCAATTTGATGTTCAATCCCTCGGATTGGAGGTAAAACCATGTGGTGTTTGCTTGGGAAAGACATCCTCATACTCCTGCAAAAGACAAACAACAGAACTAGGCAAAGTAAGGTCAAGTTTATTAGTGTTTAAAAGTGCCTCTTTGTACAAAAGTACAATCATCGGCTGATTTGAAAACATGGCTCGCATAATCTCACTCACTTTTGCATAAAAATTCTTTTGTTTTCTCTCTGATTTTTTTTCAATGGCCGCATTTTGATTTTTTTTTCTCTCATTTTTCTCGGCCTCTCTCTGATTTTCACTCTTTTTCTTTGGTTCACTCTCTTTCTTTTGATCACTCTCTTTTTACAATCTCACTTGATCCTTATATACTTGTTGCGGTGTCAATGGTACAAGAGTGATTGATCATTGATTAAGTACAAAGGAGTATTTGTTTGTAAAGCCATCATGCTTCACATGTCTATCAAACTACCATGGGCGCCGTAGCGATAAGTGTCCCGCTTGCATCGGTACTACATCCCACAACACTTCATTTTCGTACTTACCAATTCGGAATCCAACTAACACCTGCTTGTTCACCCATATCTCACCACTATCATTTAACCATTGCAACTTATACGGTTTAGTGTGCTTCAACACCGGTAGTCCTAATTTCTCCACCATAATTGTGCTTGCAACATTAGTACAACTACCACCATCAATAATCACACTACACACCATGTCCTTGATGTAGCACCTAGTATGAAAGATGTTCTCCCGCTGCACTTCATCAACCTCTTTGGCATATACGTTCAATGCTCTCCTTGCCACCAATGTTAATGCATCAGGGGCTAAATATTCGTCCTCGGGATCGTCCTCCAGTGGTGGCATGTCATCGGTGTCGGAGTCTTCATTGTCAGTCACAATTTCACCATTGCCTTGCAACACCATGACGTGCTTGTTTGGACATTGACTTGCTATATGTCCCCTGCCTTGACATTTAAAATATTTAATGTCACGATTCCTAGAGGTAGAAGTGTCAATTTTACCTTGAGGAATGTAGCTGGTGTTTGCGGACTTGGGCTCTGCTTTGGACGTTGGTGACTTGTCTAGTTGCTTAGTATAACTTGGTTTCCAAGAGGTAGAACAAGAGTTATGGGCTGCACGTGACCCACCCCCCTCTTGAGTTGTTGCTCCACTTTGATGGCCATGTGCACCATGTCTTCCAACTCCACATAATGCTGCATCTCTACCTTATCTAGGATTTCCCGATTTAATCCAAGTAAAAACCTAGCCATGTTAGCCTCTCGATCCTCCTCTACATTAGCTCGGATCATAGCAATCGTTGTCTCCTTGTAGTAATCCTCCATGCTCCGGCTTCCCTGTCTAAGATCTTGTAGTTTTTTGTACAACTCTCGGTAGTAGTAGCTTGGAATGAACCGCTTTCTCATCATCGTTTTCATCTCCTCCCATGTCTCTATTGGACGTTCTCTATTTTCACGTCCGGTTTATAACAAGTTGATCCCACCAAGTAATAGCATAGTCAGAAAACTCAATCACCGCTAATTTTACCTTCTTTGCTTCAGAATAGTAATGGCAGTCAAATACAAACTCCATCTTTTTCCCCCACTTAAGATATGCTTCAGGATCAGATCTACCTTGAAATGATGGAACCTTCATCTTAATACCACCCAAGTTGTTATCTTCCCGGTTCCTAGCTTCCCTAAATAGCCCTCCATGTCTCCTATTACTAACAATAGAATTTCGATCATTTTCTTCATCAAAACCAGCCCCATAAGGCTTTTTATCCTTAACCCTTACTTTCCTCGGCTGAAATCTTTCCCTTCTATGCACATTAGGGACGTTTTGTGGCTGCCTCTCATGTGTTTTCTCCATCTGATCTATCCGTTCATGAACTTGCTCTAGTTCCAACTTCATCACTCGCCTCATCTAACTCATCATGGCCTCCATAAACAATTTTGGGTTAGCAAGATCCATAGCATTGTTGTGAGACATGATTGCTGCAAAACAAAGTTAGAAAAAAAAACAAAAAACAAAAAGAAAAAAAATTAAAGAACCTCACAATTCCCTCCCTTACGTGTTTACACTCAAGAATGTGGATCACTCTACACGTGTTTCACTCAAAATATATGGCTTTTTAAAACCCTCTAATGTTCTCACCACTCTTGCCTTTTTCCACTTGATAATTTCTCTTTCAGTTCTTTTGAAACTAAATAAACATTCTCAAAATTTCCAGCAACAATTCACCAAGAACTCATCAAGGAATTTCAGGTTTGAAGAGCAAGAATTCAAGCAACACGATTGGTTAGATTTTTGGAAGCAAAAATTAGCAAGATTTCCAAAAAAATATTTAATTTTGGGGTGAGGTGGTTTTCGGGCCTATTGGACCAAAGATGGATGAATTACAAACAATTTTGATTTTTTTTTTTTGGGCGATGGATGAACACAACCAATCTGACTTCTTTTTTTTTTTTTTTTTCTCTGGCTCTTTTTTTTTTGGGTCAGCAACTAACTTTTTGTGGTAATAGAATATGAATTTGTAATGAGTAGAACCAACAAAATACGTGTTGAATGGGGTAAAGGAAATTCAGCTACGCTAGGGTATGTGAACCGAATTTTTTAGGAACTAAACTAAGATAGAATAACGAAGAGAAAGGAACAAGGAATAACGAAGAGAAAGGTTTTAAGAGATAGGCAAACCTGAACTCGAGCCTTGGCTTTGATACGAAATGATTTGAAACCCGCCAAGAATAACGAGAACCAATAACGAAAAGGAACCCAAGATCGTTGTACGATCATATTTGAATCTAGACCTTGACCCGTTGTTTACAACAAACAAGAACCCTGGTATCTAAACGTCAACCCACTGTTTATGAAACAAGAACCTTGGTATAAAGGAAGACACCACAAACGGTGTGGAAACCCGTTTGATAAGTCGCTGGTGAACGCCACGAAAAATCCCGATAAGTTCGTTTAGTTCTTTAATGAACCAAAGAGAATAACACTCTCACAATTTTTTGAATAATAATATGCCTTTTCGTTGATTTGAATGCCTATTTATAGGATGGTCATTACAAGGATTAGGAAACTTCCTTTAAATAGCTATCATATTTAAGAAATATCTCTTACTTGTTGGCAAAGAAATATCTCTCACTTTCCTAAAACTCTTGAAGAAAAAGAAAGACATTCAGTCCTTTAATTGGCTAATCACATGCCTAAATAGAAAAAGGAAAGTACTTGGCATACAAGCCTTACAATTAAACCCCAAAAAAGAGTGAATAGTACACGTTATTGTAGCGTGAACAGCGCCACTACAGTAACTTTGAAAACCCTACTTCATAAGAAATAAAACATGTGGGCTAAGCATCCTCAAGCCCACTTATAATAATAATCCTTTTAAACAAATTAGAGGCATTAACAATAACAGGCCAATTTAAGCTTAGCCTTAGCCCCTAGCTGGATTCTTCTAGAACTTGAATCATGTTGATGAATCATTGTTACCCAAGTGGATCATGGACAATTGGCCTCCACGAATTTGCTTGATTCCATGCCTCTTGAATCAGTCCATTGAGTACCTCTTTAAATTTCCTTGCTCGTGCTCTAGTAACCGGCCCAATTGGAACTTGAACTAAATCCCTTGAAGTTGTGCTATGATTTGCATCACCTCGACCAAGTGTTGGAGAGAGTAGCCGAACACTTTTTTATTGTTTCTTGGATGGATAATTTGGCTACAATCAAATTGAAATCGCTTTGGAGGACCAAAAGAAGACAATGTTCACATTCCCTTTCGGTACCTTCGCCTATCGCCAAATGTCATTCGGGTTGTGCAATGCCCCATGGAGGTTTCAAAGATGCATGATGGGAATTTTTAGCGACATGGTGGAGAAAATTTTGGAAGTCTTAATGGATGACTTTTCTATATTTGGGGACTCATTTGAGGGGTGTTTAGAGAATTTGGAGAAAATACTTAAAAGATGTGAGGTGAGGAATTTGGTACTCAACTGGGAGAAGTGCCACTTTATGGTGACACAAGGGATAGTGCTTGATGCATAGTTAAAATTAACATTTCACTATGCACTTACAAGACTAATTATGCTTTGATGGAGTTTAAATGATGACATTTTAGGAAAAAGAACAAAAGACTAAAAGTCAATGAATACTAGACTTTCAAGCAACACCCACGTGTTTTGGAAGAGAATTGGAGAAGGAGGAAGCAATGCATCAACGTTCAAACGCCATCTTGATATAATTGGGGGCCCCTAGGACATTGCTAGGGTGATGGCATGTGGCATATTGTAGCTATTCCCTGAGAAGAACAAATGCTACTTGAGTACAAGGTTCGAATGCTAATCCACGTTCAAACGGTATCTTGAATTATTTGAGGATCCCCAGAAGATTGATAAGGTGATGGGACGTGGCCTATTGCAGCTATCTACTGTGGGTAACAAAAGCCACTTGAGTACCACATTCAAACTCCAATCCCCGTTCGATTGCCCATCAAAGAAGATAAGCTTCAACGTTCGAACGCCAACAAAGTTCAAACATTGTTCCCAAGATAGGCTACAGGAAGATTAGATCTCCATCCAGATTTTGGGACATTCACTTGGACTTTCAACACCTAGAACTATTCTTTTAATCTCCTTTTACCCCCTCATCCTTGCCTATAAATACCTTCCATTGGAGCTTGTTAAAGGATGATCTTTGGAAGAGGAAGAAACCCTCCAAATGTAACTAGCTTTCTTTTACTTTCATTATTAGTTTCATTAGCTTCCATTGTAAAAGCTTTTTTCTTCACTTAGAAGAGTGAAACTTTCTCACCTTTCTAGCTCTCTTATAGCCTTGAAGGGTGGGTATTGATTCACTCATTCTTCATTGAGGATAGGCTTATTGTTAGTGTATTTTTATCTTATAACTCCTCTATTTGGAGGGATAAGAATCACTCACTTTTTTAGCTTTCTCAAAGTCATGAAGAGTGAGTAGTTTCTCATTCACTCTTTTGTAAGAGGTGATGGACATGTATAAATCATTCAGAAGTTATTTTAGTGCATTTCATTTATGCTTAATGCTTTACCTTTTGATTGCTTATTGAATAATTGAATAAATGTAGCAAAGCTAAGGTACTTTATACAATCATGAGTCCTTTCTAAGACAAGATGACTATTGGCATAGGAGAATTCATTGGTTCTTTGCAAGTACTCTAGCTAGATCTTCATAACTACATTTCAATCTTCACTATTATTGTGCTTTAACTAAGAATGGAAAAATAGCACAGTGGTTGGATGACTTGTAGAATTACTTGCTTGTTTGTAGATGGGTTGAGTCCTAGCACTAACAACTGTTGTAATTCTCTACAAAGACATCAGAACCGTGCTCTTAATTCTCACAGTCCATCTTTATCCTCAATTAACTTGTTGTTGACATGGGGGTTAATTGAGTTCTCAAGCACAAATATAACAACCGGATGATTGATTACATGTCCAGATTCTCAAGCTAAAGGGTGACTCTTTCATTTGATAGAATCTTTTATTCTGTCCAAAAATTCGAAGAGAATATTATATTTTGTCTAAAAAATCCCATAAACATCATAACTTCAAATGTTAAGGGTTTCATTCACTTTGGTCTTTGTCACTATTTACTCCAAAACACCAACAGTAGTTCCCAGTGGATTCGACTCCGGACTTAACCGGATTATAACTACAACTTGATCACCTACACCTGGGTGTACATATTTCATATCAAGTCAATTTTTTGGTGCTGTTGCTAGGGAACCAGAAGGTGTTTAAAGTAAAAAATGAAAACACATTCATTTGTTGTATATATTTTTGATTTACTGTATATAATTCTTATTTTATGTCTATGGACGTTCCTCGCTTCCAAATTTGCCAAAATAATCTATTGGGTCTGTAAATCAATCTGGACCATCTTCACCTCGATCAACAGTAGACTCTTTTCATAATAGCATGGCCAATAATGGGAGAGAAGAGGAAGGTCCTGAAAGCGAAGTGGAAGTTCCTAACATTTGAACTTTAAGGGATTATTTGCATCCCACACAAAATAGTGTCCCCTCTTGTTTTGTATTTCTTACAAATGTGCCCCTCTTTAATGTAAAGGCATGGACGGTACAATTGCTACCTCAATTTCATAGACTCGAATCAGAAAATTCATATCTGTATATTAAAGATTTTGAGGAGGTATGTGGAACATTCCAAGATAATTATGAACCGGCCAAGTTGAAACTTTTTCCTTTCTCTTTAAAAGAAAAAGCTAAACAGACTAAATTCTCTGAAAGCTCAGTAAATACCAAACTGGCATGTATTACATAATGACTTTTTTAGAAAACATTTTCCTCTACACAGTACCAATGCACTCAAAAGGCAAATCATGAATTTTTTGGTTAAAGAGGGAGAAACATTTTACCAATGTTGCGAGAGATTCAAAGATCTTCTCCAAGCCTGTCCACACCATGCTTTTGAAAATTGGACTTTGGTGGGAATTTTCTATGATTCTTTGCCCACTAGAGTACGACAGTTTGTTAAAATGTTGGCTCAAGGAGAGTTCATGGAAAAAAGTCCAGATAAGGCATTCAATTTTTTTGATACCATATCCGAGAGTTCTCAGATATGGGACTCAGCGTCTCCTACCACTGTTGAAGCTAAACCATCTACCTCCCAAGGGGGTAAGTATGTCTTCAAAGAAGATGATGACCTAAGATAGAAAATGACTATATTGTCTCGAAAGCTTGAAGCACTAGAGATGAAAAACGTAAATCAAATTGATGTTGGTCCTCCCATCGAACAAGTGTGTAGAATTTATGTGTTGACAGGACACATTACTGGGGAGTGTCCTACCATTCCTGCATTCAAAGAAGTATTATTAGAACAAACCAATGCAATTTTCAATTTCAACAAGTCTTATTCCAACTTGTATTCTAAAACATATAATCCAAGGTGGTAGAATTACCCAAATTTCAGTTGGAGGAACACACAACCAACCCCCATGAATCCACAACAAGGTTCGCAACCACCACCTCAAGGACCTCCTGTATATCAACCATACCAACCACCATATAAGAAAAGTCTTGAGGACACATTGAACTAATTCATGCAAAGCCAAATGAACTACAACAATCATTCCACTCAAGCTTTTAATGACTTCAAGACGTAGACCACTCAATCCTTAGAGGATCTAAAAAACCATATCCAAAAGTTAACCCAGTCAATGACCACACATGAGAAGGGCAAGTTTCATGCCCAACCAAAACAACCACAAGGTCAATATCATGTAGGAAATCCTTCAACCATGGAAACACCACAAGACCAAGCTCAAGCCATCACTACATTGAGAAATGGCAAGGTAATTGACAAAACCATTAGAGACATGTTAATTCCAAAGCCAAAACCTAAAATAATCCCAATAATTGAACAATTTGAGCCTGAACTTGTGATTGAAAAGGAACTAGAACTGTCAAAAGAAAAAGATCCTTCATGTTATTCTCCTACTCCTTTTCCTCAAACACTCAAGAAAGCACAGAAGTTGAATAAGCATTGCAGAAATTTATGAGCTTTTCAAGTAAGTAAAAATCAATATTCCATTTCTGGATTCAATCAAACAAGTTCCTGCTTATGCCAAGTTTCTAAAACACTTGTGCACAATCAAAAGAAGCCAAAATGTTCAAAAAAAAGCCTTCTTAACAAAACACACTAGTGTCATACTCTAACATAAAACCCCTCAAAAATACAAGGATCCAGGTGTCCAACTGTGTCATGTGTTATTAGAAATTTCAGATAGCACAAGCATTGCTGGATCTTTGAGCCAGTGTAAATTTGATCCCTTTCTCGATCTACCAACAATTGGGTCTGGGTGAACTCAAACCCACTTGTATCACACTCCAGATGCCAGATAGGACTATCAAAGTTTTGAGGGGCATCGTTGAGGATGTCCTTTTTCAAGTGGACAACTTCGTCTTTCCTATTGAGTTCATTGTCTTGGATACTCAACCAGCAATACATCCAAGGAATCAAATTCCCGTCATTCTTGGTTGACCCTTCCTAGCAACTTGAAATGCATTAATTAATTACAAAAATGGAGTAATCAAATTAACTTTTAAGAATATGACTCTTGAGCTTAACATTTTTAACATTGCCAAGAATATAGGAGAGGGAAAAGAAATGAGAGAAGTTAATCTCATTGAGACTTTGGCACATGAACATTTGAATGATACATTTTTATGAAAACTCTGTTGAATCTTGTTTGTTGGATTCTATCACATTTGAGTTAACAAGTGATTGTTACAGTCTATAGAGTTGCCCTGCTAATACTGTAGGGACATAGGCACCCAAATTTGAAGAATTGACCCTAAGTGGTACAAAGTCACTCTCATCAAGTGTCAAGCCACCAAAACATGAATTGAAACCTTTCCCATATGACTTAAACTATTCTTTTCTAGGGGAGGACGAGTCATATCTAGTGGTCATTTAATCCAAGGTTGTAGATTTGCAAGAGTCTAAGATGATTGAACTCGTTCAACGTTAGAAGACCACCATTGGGTGTCCAATTGCTGATTTGAAAGGTATAAGCCCATTAATCTTCAATCATGCTATATACCTTGAGTGGGATTCAAAACCCTCTCATCAAATTCAGCGATGGTTGAACACTCACATGAAGGAGGTCGTATGGACTAAGGTGCACAAACTATTGGATGCAGAAATAATCTTTCACATCTCTGATAGTAACTGGGTTATCCCAACCCAAGTTATGCCCAAGAAGTCTGGGGTCATAGTGGTTAAAAATGAAATCAATGAACTAGTACCAACTCGAGTTGTCACATGATGACGAATTTGCATAGACTATCAAAAACGTAATTTGGTAACTAGGAAGGACCATTTTCCTCGTCCCTTTCTTAATCAAGTCTCAGAAAGAATTACAGGTTATCCAGTCTACTGTTTCCTAATTGGGTATTTTGGGTATAATCAAATTGAGATAACACTTGATAACCAAGAGAAAACAACATTCACATGTGCCTTTGGCACCTTCGCATTCAAAAGGATGCTTGTTGGACTTTGTAATGCTCCTAGAACATTTCAAAGGTGCATGTTGAGTTTGTTTAGTGGCATGGTTGAGTGATTTTTGGAAGTATTCATGGATGATTTTTCTATACATGGTGATTCTTTTGAGTTATGTCTAACAAACTTGGAGAAAGTATTGATAAGATGTAAGGAAACCAATCTGGTGCTCAATTGGAAGAAATGACATTTTATGGTAGCACAAGACATTGTCTTGAGTCACATTGGGTCGTTTGAAGGCATAAAAGCTGACAACCCAAAGATAGATCTGATTGAAAATTTGTCTGCACCTAGGACTATTAAAGATGTCCAATCATTTCTAGGACATGCAGGGTTCTATAGGAGATTCATTAAAGACTTTAGTACCATATATAAACCCATGTGTCATCTCCTAGGTCAGGATGTAACATTTGTGGAGTGAAGCATGCTAGAAAGCTTTTGATAAGCTTAAGGATATGTTAACTTCTACCCCAATAATGAAACCCCCCTGGATGGACTCTACCCTTTGAATTGATGTGTGATGCAAGTGACTATGCTATTGGAGTAGTGTTAGGTTAAAGAAAGGAAGAAAAATCATATTTGATTTACGATGCAAGCAAAACTTTAAATTAGGCTCAAATGAATTATTTCACAGCTGAAAAAGAATTGCTTGCTGTGATTTTTGCTCTCGAGAAAATTTCATTCTTACCTTGTTGGTTCATCTGTCATTATGTTTACTGATCATGCAACATTAAAATTCTTGCTTACAAATAAATATGTCAGGCCACGACTCTTGATCTGATCATTAAGGACAAGAAAGGAGTTGAGAATGTGGTGGCAGATCATCTATCCAGACTAACATATGAATTTCATGAGGATGGACTACCAATCAATGAAAATTTGCCTAATGAACAATTGTTCACAATCGTAGAAACACCATGGTACGCTGATATTGCTAACTTCCTTGCTACGAGTACGTTTCCTCCTTCATTCGCAATAATGGTAAAGAGAAATTTCTGAGGGAGGTTCATAATTTCTTTTGGGAGGATCCATATATGTTTAAGCACTGTAAATATCAAATCATAAGGTTTTGTATCTCTAATCAAGAGAGTAGACAGGTAATATCTTTTTGAAAGTCTTGCAGTGTGGATTTTAAGCATGTGATGGCCATTTTTCAGCTAAAGAAAACTACTGCAAAAATCTTGGAGTGTGGATTTTATTGACCCACACTTTTTAAAGATGTCCATGCCATCTGTATAAAATGTGATAGATGCCAAAGGTTGGGAAGCAATTCTAACAGAAACATGATGCCCTTGAACCCCATTCTAGGTGTTGGGACATCGACTTCATAGGACCATTTCTTCCTTCCTTTTGCTATCTATATATTTTAGTGGCTATTGATTATGTGTCCAAATGGGTTGAAGAAATTCTATGCCGAAATAATGATCATGAAACAGTGATCAAATTTTTAAAAGAAAAAAATTTGTCCAGGTTTGAAATTCCTAAATCAATTATAACTGATAAGGATGCTCATTTTTGCAATGATCCTTTTAAAAATTTGATTAAAAAAAAATTACTTGATTTCTTATAAAATTGCAACCCCTTATCATCCATAGACTAGTGGACAGGTTGAATTAGCTAATCAAGAGATCAAACTGATTTTAGAAAAAATGGTAAACCCAGACTGCAAAGATTGGTCGTTAAGAATAACTGATGCACTCTGGGCATATCATAATGCCTTTAAAATAATTTTGGGCATATCTCCTTATCGATTAGTTTATGGCAAGCCTTGCCACCTACCTATGGAATTAAAACAAAGAGCATACTGAGCCATTGAAACCATGAACTTTGACTTAGACAAGGTTGGAATTTTAAGAATACTTCAGATAAATGAGTTATAAGAGTAGAGGAATGAGGTATGCTAAAATTTAAAAGGAAATGATGTGTAAAACCTAGGTAAATTTAAACTTTTTCAGAAAAAGGGTAAAATAGTAATTTGCCACTATTATGCGGGTTTAAAATGCATATTTTTATAGAGCTCAGATGGAACAACAGACTTCACCGTTAGATTCGCATCGCAATATCGAGTTGTCATGTTAATTTTTGTCAAATTCTGAGCTAGTCGGATTTTGTACGTTTTACGAAATAGCTGGGTGACGAATAAACTTTTAAACGTCCCCAAAAATAAAAATTATAAAATTTCCTTATAATTGAATAAAAGTTTAAATAAAATTTATTTATATTAAAACCGAAATTTAATTAAGTCATTTCGGGTTAAAAACAAACTTGGAAGTAATAAACGTGCGCGACAATGTGGACCGCACAATTAAAAAGTATAAATATGGGTTTAATATCTGAAAAATCAGATATTTCTCACCCAAGTGGCCGGCTGATTTCGGCGTTGAAGAGAAAAACCTAAATTTCTACTTTTCTTTCTTAAATCCAAGAAGTTCCGTCTGTCGGAATCGCTTGGACCAAGATTTAAACTTCATCTACGCGACGGGAGCTACACGTATGTACCAAGAATGAGGAATTTCACCAAAGTTTCAAAGATGAGATTTTGTGAAATCAAAGGTTTGGGGCTTGGGAGTGGTTCTTGAGGTTTCTCCTACCTTGGTTTATTTCTTACCTAGGATGTAATATGTTATTGGTAAGGGTATAAAATAACCTAGGTCACTTGACTAAGGTTGGGGAAAATAAGGAAAAAAGAGTATGGAAATGGCCTAGACCAATTCCTAGCTAAGTTTGGTATAAGGAATGTACTTGTGTAATTCCTTGAAACTTGATATCTTGAGCATGCTATGTGTTTTATAGTGCTTATAAATGAAGTGTATTATGGCATGAGTTATGTATAATATGCTTGTGAAGGATTGTTGGTATATAAATGTTGATATATGCTAGTTGATGTATTGACATGATAATGAATTTTGGTGATTATATACATGTGATATAGATTGTCATAACACAAGTGGAGATGTGTGGTTTAATTTGGCTTATTGGCATACATTGCATATTGAGTATGACATAGACATTGCAATGGTGCACTACATTGCATTTGCACAGGGAATGCACATCCATGGCCATGAGTATGGGTGTGTGTGTGTGCATGGTTGGATTAATCATCATACTTGGTGTTCGAAGGGTAGGCTCGGGAAAGTGGGGTTGAATATCCTATTGAGTCGCACGGTTGCATATGTGGAAAACTTGTGTCGGGTATAGCAAGAAGGGCTAGAAACTCCCTCAGGTGAAAGGCCCGGCTACTTGGTTCATACACTTCCCTGTGGTGAAATTCTAGAAAAGTGTAATGGCGTACAAAGCCAGTTTGTGTGATTCCGGAATTCGATACCTAACAAAGACACATGATTTTGTAATACAAAGATTTCATTTGATGGGAAACATCCATGAATGAAGTGGTTTTATAAATATATAGTTGGTGTTTCAAAAATGATCATTGGATGTATTTCATCAATGATAAAGGTTTTTCACTTGTATTGCATAGTGTGGCAAGAGCTGGTGAGGGCTCGGGTTGATGTGCGTGAGTAAGTTTTATCTTATTTATGGCATGACATAATAGATTTCAACATGAGTTGCATATTCTTGCATTGTAATGGACATTGGTTGTGTGTTATTGCATGTATACATTCATATGCAGTTAGGTGGGGAGTAGCCTCTGTAGGAAATATTCTACTGGGCGTTGGCTCACCATATACGGGAACACATTTCAGGTACGAGGCATATTCCGGTGGATGACACACATTCGGGACCTCGAGAATGAAGAAAAGCCGGTTTGTGGCTTTTGAAAATAAGTTTTGTATAAAAACGTAGGTTTAATTCCATTTTGACTTGGATGAATCATGTATAATGTAGAAAATATCTTTATACATGTGTTGGGATGAATTTAGAAAGGTTTGGAATGTATTGAAAATCGAAAATAGATGAAACAGGAAAAAATGGGCTCAACGTACCGGTACGATGAGGTCCAGTGAGCCATGTGTACCGATACGCGCTTTGGAATATTTTGAATTTTTTTTTTCTTCCAATGTCTTGGGCTATGCATCCTTTAGTTCCAGTGATACAAATAGACCTTAAATGAGATATATTGGGATACATAGAACCTTAATAGGATTAAATGACTAATGAAACATGGGTGTTATGTGTGAGTTTGAAATTTCGGTAATGGGATAATATTAGTGTGATGTCGGATCCAACGGCATTCACGGGCATTTTCGCTGGTTAACAGATGGTTAACGAGACCCCTGGTTTTAGGGGTGTCAGATGATGAAAGTTTTTCATAACAAAAACATATTAAGAAAATCCTTTGCCCCTTCACATAAAATCCTCCTATTCAATTCAAGGCTCCATCTATTTCCTAGTAAGTCAAAATCAAAATGGACTGGACCTTACATTGTAAGGCAAGTGTTTGCACATGGAGTAGTGGAAGTAAAGAATCCGTCAAATGGTAATATTTTTACAGTCAATAATCAACGTTTGAAACCATTTTTCGAAGAGTTTGTTAAAGATGTGGAAACCATTTTCGAAGAGTTTGTTACCCGACCCGAATGGATGCCCTTATAAGACCTCCAAACCCTAATCCCTTTTTCCCAATCCGTCGTTGTTCTTCTTCTTCTTCCCTTTTCTCTTCAAACGATCCATTCTCTACAACTCTATGACCACACACTCCACAGACACAATCCTTTGTTTCATGTTTTGCATTTTAATTTTTGTATTTGCTCATGGGTTTCCTTCTTCTATTTGCACTTACGCAAAAGGGTTTCCATGTTAACCGAAACCCTGATTTTTGTAAAGATGATTAAATTGTGTATTTTTTTGTAGGCATCGAAAGATGAACAGATCTCTACTTTCAACCCTAACTACACTTTGTGTGTACTAGTAAATTCAGAACACTAAGGGCAATGTTGAGTTTAGGTTGAAGGGTGAGAACTACAGTTCATATTTTGTGCTTTTAAATTTTTTTTCATGATCGTATTACGTATTCTGTCTTGTATTTTGTATTATGTAGTTTTTATAGTATATTAAAAAAATTAATATCATGTCTTTGAAAGCAGCTTCAATCGTCTTTGTGACTAGAAAACGTTAAAGAACCAAATAGGGTGTCTTAAACTTAACAAGCATGGATAGGAATATTTTTTGATTCAATTTAGGCATTTTACGCACATTCCCATCTGATGTGCATGTTGTGATAATGAGAAAAGCAAAATTGGTGAGAAAAATTGAAATTCGAGAAGAGCAAGCGAAACCACTATGTGGTAGAAGCACTTTTGCTAAACGTCGTCGTGCCAAACGACTAGATGCCTGTAAACAATGTGGCAGGATCTTTCACATGAAGGAATACAATCTGTGTGTTGAACCAATTTTCGGTCATGCACTCAATCGATTAGACTGGATAGTGTATCGGTAGAGTAAAGATTTTCCTAAGACGTTATAATATGCCAGTCCAGTACTTACATGTTATGTGTGACAATAAGTTGGAAGAGTCACTAACAGTCCAACTAACATGGAGACAAGCCAAGGCTCAGATTAGAATTTCTTGACAAAACTGTAAAAAAACATGTTTTTGGTATGAAAGCCAAAGGTTTGAACTCTTTTGTAAAAAGTGTAAATACCTTTTAATTAGATATACAAAGACTTTTTGTTGAAATAAAGATGGGAGCCGAGTAAGAAATGTCCTAAAATACCAACGAAGATGTAGCGTGGGTAGGGACTTATCCTAAGACGCCATGATTTTCCAACTTCAATTTGTGCATGTAGCCTTTTTTTAATATGTGTATATAAATGTGTATAAAATTTTGATTTTTATTTTGGTGTTCAAACTCTAATTAACATTTGAACGTCAGGAGCTCACAGTACTTTGATCTCTATAGGACATTAAAAGTACTATGAGCACCTTTTGTTCAAATGATAGATGAACATTTGAACTAGGACTCCACGTTCGAATTCCATTTTCACGTTCGAACTAGAAGAGCTTACAGTACTTTGATCACTACAAGACATCCAAAGTATCGGGAGCAACTTTCGTTCTAAAGAAAATTTAACGTTCGAACCTTTTTTTTAAATTCCTCCTATTCCCATTCGAACTCCAGTCATGTTCGAATGATGGCTGCCTGGATATAAATACCTAGTTCGTCTTCCCCACTTCAAAAACACCCAAAACCCTTCAAGTTCTTCAAACCCTAGATCGCAAGTTCACTACCCAAGCCTCCAAACCCAATATTTTCTCACTTTCTACCCAAAATCAAGCATCCAAACCACACTCCCATCTCATTTTTCACATTTTAACAAAGAAATCTCAAGTTTTTCTTACCCTCAAAACCCCAAAATCCAAAAATGCCTCCAAGGATGAAGATGCCCACTAGGCGAAAGGCGGCCAACCAAGAACCAACTTTGTGGAGGAAGTGATCAAGCAAAGGGAGGGAAGGCCACCATTGGTCCGAAGATACGATCGCACTAGTTTCCCTAGTGCTCTCAAGGCCGATAGGAATGAAAATTTCTTTCAAAACCAAGCCATTTATTCATGAACGTACTGTTGAATTGTCAGATTTTGCAGAGTTTTTTTGACTAACATGTAGGCTAGAGGTTGCAGTATGTATTTGAGGAATGGTGGTGATGCGGTGAAAGAACTTGTGAGAGAATTCTATTCCAATGCCAAGATTTTCCACGGGGAAATCAAGACGTATGTGAGGGGGATCACATCAACATGGATAAGGATTGTATTTTGGAGTTCAGGGTCGTACCACGTGTACCAAGGCCTAGTTACCCCCTAAGGAGGAATGTGGAATTGGACATGGTGGGAGTAAAGTTGAGGAGATTGTTGACATTTGCATGGGGAGGACGGTGATTCCTTAAGCAAGGGGAGTTGACGAAAAAATACAAGATGCTCAATTTGATTGTTGTCTCGAACTTTTCCCCCAATGGATGCAAGAACTACATCCTCCCAGAGATGGCTCAATTACCATACGCGATAGGGAAGAACCAAAGCATAGACCTCTCATCCTTGATACTAACTGAGATGATGAAAGGATGTGATGTAAAGAGGAATTCACTCCCCTTCGGCACGCTAGTGATGGAGATATGATTGGATTGGGGAGTGCAAGTCAGGAGAGAGATTGTGACACCCCAAAATCTGGGAGTCCGTTGATTACCCATCAACCCGCGAAATATCCGTGGATACCAAATAACTTGATATTGCGTCATTGTGCCCCATTTACCGAGATCCATAATTTAACGAAATTCAGGTAAAGTCTCCTTTGTACGGCGAGCTCTACCCAAAAACCCAACCTGTGCAAAGTATTTTCACATGACTCATCCGAGGCCCAATATAAAACATTGACCACACCGGGTCCTTTTATAAATAAACATTGGCCACACCGGGTCCAATCATCCATATTTATATCAAAACATATATGGTTAGTTTAACAATAGTCCATATAAATTCTATTACAATTAAAAGATTACATGCTTAAAACATTATTTCCACAAATATTGTACATTAACACAAAATAAAGCCACATGAGAGTCCAAATTGGAGCCATCTACCGGTGTATATCTCCCACCTGAAATGTTTCCCATATAGGGTGAGCCAATGCTCAGTAGAAAAACTCCTACAGAGGCTACTGCCCACAAAAAATGCGTATGCAATGCGCACATGCCACAAACAACTTCTTCCATTCCAAATAAGAATATGTTATTCAAGATAGAATCTCATGATACCATGCCAAGTAATGAGACGAAACTCACTCATGCATGCTATCCCAAGCCCACACCGACTCCCACAACACAATGCGACGCATATGTGTAAAACAAACGTCTTTGATGAAACATATCCAATGATCATCTTGAAATCAACCATATGTCATAAAACCAATTCATTCTTGGATGTTTCCCATCAAATGAATAAATTATATATTAAAATCATGTGCCCTTATTAGGTATCGGATTCAAGAATTGTACCTCCGGCTCTATACGCCGTTACACTTTTCTGGAATTTCATCGCCGGTAAGTGTATGAACCAAGTGGCCGGGTTTTTCACCCAATGGAGTGTCTAGCCCTACTTGTTATACCCGACACAAATTTTCTTATGCATGTAACCGTGCGACTCCGAAGGTCGTTCCATCCCACTTTTTCAAGCCCACCATCAAGCACTAATGTTGGTGTTGATCACCCCATGCAACCATACACCCACACTCATGCATGTAGCCCATGAATGTGATGCTATGTCATACACAATGTGCAATGTTGCCAAATGAGCTAGATCAACTACATATATCCACAATCCCATGACAATTCATATCATAAGCATATAAATTCCATGAATCATTATAATGTCAATAGATAAACAACACATATTAACATTTGTTCCCAAGACATTCTCTAAGCATGTTATACATTGTCATGTCATAAAAATCTTAATTCACACTTAAGCATTTTAGCAAACACCTTCTAGGCAATAATCATGTAAGCACACAATATTGCCCCCACACACATCAAATATTATCAAGTATCAAGGAATTATTTACAAAACTCCCACATATCAAATTTAACTAGAACTTTGTCCATACTTAATTCACCATTTCCATGACTATAGGTAAGTCATAAAACATTTTATACCACTAATCGTTTCATATGGGTATTCTAGATTAAGAATTGACCCAAATAGAAGAAACCCTACACATCACATATAACATTTTAAATAGGAATGAACCAAGGTAGGAGAATCCCTACCTCTTGGAGCGTAACACAATTGGAAGAAAGCTCAAGAACACCCCAAAAGCTCCAAAAATCTTGATTCCCCAAATCTCCAACTTTGGATCTTCATTGAAAATCTTTGTTTTTGGTACCCACGTGTAGCCCTCATTGCATAGATCGACTTTAATTCTTGGCCCGACAAATTCCGACCGACGAAACTCTGAGGATCAGCGGAAGAAAGTTTGAAGAATTAATTTTTTTCTCCTCTTTGCTCTTAGCCAGCTGCTCACAGCTGAATGGGAGATATTTTTCTCCCAAAAATCTGATTTAAGAGGATATTTATAGGCGTAAACGAGTGGTCCACATTGCACCGCATATTTTCGACTTCTGGGTTCATTTTTCGTCCCGAAACGATTCATTATATCTCAGATTAAGTCCAAATAAATTTTATTTGAACGTTAACTTAATTTAAAAGAAATTTTATAAATTTCGTTTTTGGGGACATTTAAAAGTTCATTCCTCACTCAAATCATCTCGAAATACGTGTAAAATTCGACTATCGCAGAATTCGACGAAAATTGACAAGGCAACTCGATTTCGCGATGCGAATCCAACGGTGAGGTCCGTTGTCCCATTTGAGCTCTATAAAAATATGTATTTTAAAGACGCAGTAGGATGGTAAATTACCATTTTACCCTTTTTCAGAAAAAGTTCAAATTTTTCCCGGGTTTCACAGAGATGCAGGTGCTCATACAGATAGAACTCTTAAACAAGGTGTTGTTTCGAATGAGCCAAGGTCATAGCGGAGGGCCAGCGACAAAGCAAGATGAGCCACCATCCCAAGGCACCGATGAAGTTCAGGATTCCTTGGACACCAAAGAGGAAAGAGAGGCTGAGTAGGCCCATACAAAGACCAGCGACCGACGGAGGCTACGAGAGATCATGCTTGGCATCGACGCGAAGCAAGATGAGATTCTTAATGAGCAAGAGGAGATTCTCCGTTTGTTGTAAGGTGGAGGTGGAAGACCTTCATGATCTGGAGAGGCGAGAGAGTGAGAGTGATTTCTGTACTTGGGATTGATGATTGTTTGCTGTTTTTGGATGACCTAAGTCTTTTTGCTTTGAACTATGATATATTATGAAATGAATGGGTTAGTTTTATTTTATTTATCTTCTTAAATGCATGTGTTAGATTTAGCATTACATTGTTATTTGTTAATGATTGATGGGATGAATGTAAATATTGAGATTGCTTGCTAGAGTGACTAAGCACATGATTGGTTTGACAATTCAGCTAACAAACCGGATTTAAAACCATATTTCCTTGAAAAATGGTATTTACTCTATGCATAAATATCAAATGTACATTGGCATTTGTTATTCTTAAAATGCAGAATAATCAAACTTGAAAAAGGAATTGGTATATAAATGACATTCTTTGAAAGCTTGACATAACCAGTGGAGATAACAAAGAATACCATGGTAGGTTTTTGAGCCTTGCGATGCTTTTGAGAGAAAATCAACATTTACTCAAGTAAGGTTTTTCATTTTCTATCGTTCAGTAATCTCATTAAAATTGTTTTGATTGACGTGAATAGAGCAGTCTATTGATGTATCCCACAAAGAATCTGTTCAAACGAAAAATACATGTGCACGTGCTTGAGAAAGGATTTTAGGTCATCTGTTGAATTTTTTTAGGCTTTATTTATTTCTTTTGATACCTAATCCCTTGTCAACCATGATTGAGCCTAATTCTTTTCGGTACAACCATGACTTTGACCAAGCTAGAAGAATTCTGAATCCCTACCACGACTTCATTTGAAATCTCACACGCATCGGTTCAATTGGAGTTTGTGGGTAGCTTCACTAAAAACCCTCATGAGACAACACTCGTCTGCTAGGGGAAGCATAGGGGTTTAACTACTTGTTGCATATGCTAAATGCAACCAGATGAGCTACGAAAATGGCATTGTATATATATTTTCATTCAGAAAATTTTGTATTACTAGGGACTAGCAATATTTAGGTTAGGGGTTGTGATGCATAGTTAAAATTAACATTTCACTATGCACTTACAAGACTAATTATTCTTTGATGGAATTTAAATGATGACATTTTAGAAAAAAGTTGTACAAGGGCTAAAGTCAATGAATACCAAACTTTCAAGCAACACCCATATGTTCTGGAAGAGAATTGGAGAAGGAGGAAGCAAAGCATCAACGTTCGAACGCCAATCCACGTTCGAATGTCATCTTGATATAATTGAAGGGCCCCAAGACATTGCTAGGGTGATGGCACGTGGCATGTTGCAGCTATTCCCTGAGAAGAACAAGTGCTACTTGAGTACAACGTTCAAACGCCAATTCACGTTCCAACATTATCTTGAGTTATTTGAGGACCCCCATCAGACTACTAGTGTAGTGAGACGTGGCATGTTGCAGCTATCTACTGTGGGTAACAAAAGCCACTTGAGTACCACATTCAAACTCCAATCCCCATTCAAATGCCCATCAAGAAGACAAGCTTCAACGTTTGAACGCCAACAACGTTCAAACATTGTTCCTAGACAAGCTGCAGGAAGATTAGATCTCCATCTAGATTTTGGGGCATTCACTTGGACTTTTACACCTTTCAACTATTCTTTTACTCTACTTTTACCCCCTCCTCCTTGCCTATAAATGCCTTACATTGAAGCTTGTTAAAGGATCAACTTTGGAAAAGGAAGAAACCCTCCAAATGTAACTAGCTTTCTTTTACTTTCATTATTAGTTTCATTAGCTTCCATTGTAAAAGCTTCTTTCTTCACTTAGAAGAGTGAAACTTCCTCACCTTTCTAGATCTCTTGTAGTCTTGAAGGGTGGGTAGTGATTCACTCATTCTTCATTTAAGATAGGCTTCTTGTGTAGTGTATTTTTATATTGTAACTCCTCTACTTAGAGGGATGAGGATCACTCACTTTTCTAGCTTTCTCAAGGCCATGAAGAGTGAGTACTTTCTTATTTGCTCTTCAGTAACGGGTGATGGACATGTATAAATCATTCGGAAGTTATTTTTGTGCATTTTATTTATGCTTAATGCTTTATCTTTTGATTGCTTATTGAATGATTGAATGCATCTAGCAAAGTGATTAACCTTAAATAATATATAAATTAAAACAATAATAAGTTGAATTAGTGTGATAAAATAACTAAAAACTAGCAATTAAAGTCAATTAGGGTTTGTGCGGTAATTAGGGTTTTATGGGTGTTATGTTTACAATTTGTAGGTTTAATTCAGAATTACTACATAATACAAGGAGTAAAGTATGAAAGCTTGAAAATACGAAGGCTAAAATGTAATTAAATCAAATGAAGAGTCAACATAATGCAAGTTGCAATTCCAGCAAAGCTCCACCGTTCGAATGGTGGTGATGGCATCCAGGCGGTCACCTTGATTCCTGTCTTCATGTCTTACACCTCCTGCTTCTTCAAACAGCTATAAATAGCCATGTCTGTCTTTAGACTTGAGCAAGCTGGAACCAAGAGAGAAAAGAGAAGAGGAAAAAAAAAAAGAAAAGAGAAAGAGAAAAGAGAAAAGAGAAAGAGAAAAATAAAAGTTGCAAAACGATCCGGTCCGTGATGTACTTTAGTCTAAACTTTGTACTTTTACATTGTTGTTGTATCTTTCTATTCGGATAGTTGAACTGCCGTCACTTTTTTGTCTTAACTAATAATAAAGGTGATTGTGTTTTAGTTGTTCCTTATAAAAGACATTTTAGATTCTGTATTTTAATTTTAGTTATAATGAAAACTGTATGCACTCCTTGCTTGTCTGTAGCAATGGGGCGTGAGTAGTTTCGTATATCCTCCAGTGAGAGGTAAACATATGTATAGTAATGGTTAAATTCTGGAAATGCTGATGTTTTATATATTTATATATCTATATATTAGATGCTTCATGCATGATACAGTGATGTACGTACTTTCGGTGTTGTGCATGGAAGTATGTCATTAGTGCGTCATCAATCTGCCGATAAAACAACCACGACATTCCTATTGGTATGGCTAGTCCTCCACTGGAACGCTGAGGATGTTAACTGATGCATAGTACAAAACTTAAATGATCATTCTAGGTTATTAGGGTTTAACTTATATATATATATATATATATATATATATATATATATATATATATATATAATTATCAGATGAATGACTTAAGTGATCGTCATGAATGGCTTGTCCTTCTAAATTACTTAAATCGTTTAACTGGTATAAAGGATAATATTACCAGTCTAACAACCACGACATTCCTTTCGGTATGGCTAGTCCTCCACCGAAACGCTGAGGATGTTAATTGATGCATGGTACAAAATCTAAATGATCCTTCTAGGTTATTAGGGTTTAACTATATATATATATATATATATATATATATAGATAACTATCAGATGAATGACCTAAGTGATCCACATGAATGGCTTGTCATTCTGGATTACTTAGATCATTTAACTAGTATAAATGATAATATTACCAATCTAACAACCATGGCATTCCTATCGGTATGGCTAGTCCTCTACCGGAATGCTGAGGATGTTTAACTGGTGTATATGTATCACAAATATAGTCAAATGAATAATTCAAGTATTCTTTATTAATGGTTTGTCCTTCTCATTTGTGTGGATTAGTCAATTGACATATCTATAACTAGCTAACCTAAAAAGTTATTGTGTTATGACTACTACCACCGGTTGACCTAAGAAGTGGCCGTGTTATGGTTTGTTGTGTATGCACCTACTATTATGAAGACAAATGAATAATTCAAGTATTCCTCATGAATGGCTTGTTCTTCTGGGTTGCTTGGATTAATCAGTCGTCATGGATACCACCACCTAACCTAAGGCGTTGTTGTGTGATGGTTTATATACATCAGACCTACCAGTCTACTTACTATTAACATGGAATTTGATTGTTGTAAAGTAGCATTTTCAGTATTTAATCAATATAACGCATATAAGATCCTTGAACTGAAGGATACTTTTTATTATTGTCTTGCTCTATCTGCACATAACTGTTTACTTAGACTAGTTATCAATCTAAGCTCACATCACAAGCTATCACATGTTGTCCTATTAAAATTAGCAACTTAACTATTTTATTTCGTTTCCAAATTATTAAAACTCTTCCTGGGATCGATACTAAAAAGTGCGAATCAAGTTTTTGACGCCGTTGTCGGGTAGTTACGTTAATTTGAAATTAGATAAAATACAAAAGTTGTTTAGTTGTATTATATGTATATAAAGTGTATTTAAGAGCTAATTCAATCACAAACTGTCAAGCTTTATAAGGTGAGTTCTTTAAAAAGTTTTTTCTTGTAAAAATACATTATGACGTCAAATAATGAAATTTTATGTAAAAGAAGGGGACACTTTTTATCAATGCTGGAAAAGATTTAAAGATCTTTTCCAAGCTTATCCACATCATGCATTTGAAAACTGGACTTTAGTTGGTTTTTTCTATGATGCTCTTCCACCTACAATTCGACAATTTGTTGAAATGATGACGTAGGGGGAATTTATGAGTAAAAATCCTGAAGAAGCATTTCAATTTTTTGATACTATTTCTGAGAGTTCCCAGATGTGGGACTCAACTTCTTCAAACATAATAGAAAATAAGCCATCTACATCCGGAAGAGGAAAATATGTGTTAAAAGATGATGATGATTTAAGAGCTAAAATGACAAGTTTATCTCTAAAACTAGAAACTTTAGAAATGAAGAAAATAAAACAAGTATCTGTCATTTCAACTACCGATCAAATATGTGAAATTTGTGCGTTGTCAGGACGTCCTACAGTAGAGTGTCCAACTATACCTTCATTTAAAGAAGTCTTAATTGAACAATCTAATGCTATTCCAACTTATAATAATAAGCCTTATCTGAATCTATGTTCTGAAACTTACAATCCAGGATGGAGAAATCATCTGAATTTTAGTTGGAGAAATACACAACCCACAAATCAAACACAAGGTCCACCATAACTGCAAACTCAACAAAATTATCAACCATATCAACCCCCACAAAGAAGAACTCTGGAAGATACTATGAATCAATTTATGCAAAGTCAAATGAATTTTAACACTCAAACAACACAAGCCTTTAATGATTTTAAAGCTCAAACTTCTCAGAGTATTATTAAAAATCATCTAGCTAAATTGACTCAGTCTCTCAGTATACTAGAAAAGGGCAAGTTTTCATCTCAACCTAAACCTCCACAAAGTCAGAATCAAGCTAATGATGTGTCATTTGAAGCTTCTCCAAGTCAAGTACAAGCGATCACAACACTAAGAAGTGGAAAAATCATTGACAAAACTATTAAACCAAAAATTTCAAAGGAAATATGTAAAGAAATTCTTGTTAATGAACCACTTGAGCCTGAACCTTCAATTGAAAAACTACCAAAAATACCACGTCCTATTCCTTTACCCTTTCCGCAAAAGATCAAGAAACTTTTATTTGAAAATGATCAATTTGAAAATTTTGAACTATTCAAACAAGTCAAGATCAACATTCCTTTGTGAGATGCAATAAAACGAGTTCCAGCTTATGCTAAGTTTTTAAAAGATATTTGCACAATAAAAAGAAGAACAAATGTACCAAAGAAGGCATTTCTAACTGAACAAGTTAATACTATAATACAACATGATACTTTTCTTAAGTACAAAGATTCGGGTAGTCCTACAGTCTCATGCATCATTGAAAATTTTTAAATCAAAGAAGCTCTGCTAGATCTTAGATCCAGTTGTAATTTGATGTCATATTCAGTCTATACACAATGAGGATTAAGTGAACTAAAATCTTCCATTATCACATTACAATTAACAGACCGATCAATAAAAATTTCAGGAGGAACTATGAAAGATTTTATTGTCCAAGTTGATCAATTCTATTTTTCAACAGATGTTATCGTTATAGACACGGAACCAAATTATTATGAATCTGCATATATACCAATGATTCTAGGTTAACCATTCCTGGCTACATCAAATGCTTTGATTAATTGTAGAAATGGAATCATGAAACTTTCATTTGAAAATATGACCTTGGAACTAAATGTTTTTAATAATGCTAAACAACTTAGAGAAGAAGATGAAGTGCATGAAATAAATTGTGTTGAAACATTAACTCAAAAGTTTTATGAAAAAAATTTTCTGGAAAAAGATTTATACAAAGTAAAATTTGTATTTGAAAATGAATCAGAAAATCTAGAAAATCCAAAGTGTGAAAATCTGTTGCCTAAATTTGTAGAATCCAATGTCAAGATCTTTAAGCCAGATTTAAATCCACTCCCATTCAATCTGAAATATGTTTTTTTGGAAAAAAATGAAATTCATCCTGTAATCATATCATCAAAATTATCTGAAAGTCAAGAAAAAGAATTAATAAAAGTATTGAAAAATCATCAAAGTGTTCTTGGATGGACAATAGCTGATATAAAAAGTATAAGCCCACTGTTGTATACTCATTGTATATATTTAGAAGAAAATACTAAACCATCTCGTCAAATGCAATGAAGATTAAATCCACACTTAAAAGAGGTCATTCGCAATGAAATACTTAAACTATTAGATGCAAATATTATCTATCCTATAACTGATAGTAAATGGGTTAGTCCTATGCAAGTAGTCCCAAAAAAATCTAGTGTTACTGTGATACAAAATAAAGAAAATGAATTAGTCCCAATGCATACTGTCACAAGCTGGCATGTATGTATTGACTATCGAAAGTTAAATTCACTAACCAGAAAAGATCACTTTCCATTGCCTTTTCTTGACCAAGTCTTAGAAAGAATAGCTGGTCATGTATATTATTGCTTTCTAGATGGATACTCTAGTTATAATCAGATTTAAATCGCAATAGATGATCAAGAAAAAATTACATTTATATGTCTTTTTGGCACTTTTGCATACAAAAAATGCCTTTTGGACTATGTAATGCATCAACTATCTTTCAGCGTTGTATGTTAAGTATATTCAGTGATATGGTAGAACGATATCTAGAAGTCTTTATGGATGATTTTTCAGTATATGGGGATTCATTTCATATATGTCTAGAAAACCTAGAAAAATTGCTTATTCGATGTGAAGAAACAAACCTTGTATTAAATTGACTAAAATGTCATTTCATGGTTACACAAGGTATTGTCTTAGGTCATATAGTGTCTAAAAAAAGAATTGAAGTGGATAAATCAAAAATTGATCTTATAACTAATCTACCTTCACCAAAAATAGTAAAAGATATTCGCTCATATGTAGGTCATACAGGATTTTACAGAAGATTTATAAAAAATTTTAGTTTAATAGTCAAGCCTATATGTAATCTGTTTTGTCAGGATATAATATTTGAATGGAATGAAACCTATCAAGTAGCTTTTGATAGATTAAAAAACATGCTTATTTCTACACCTATCATGCAACCTCCTGATTGGTCATTACCTTTTGAAATATTGTGTGATGCAAGTGATTATGCAGTAGGAGATATACTAGGGCAAAGAAAAGAGAAAAAATCTCATGTTATCTACTATGCAAGTAAAACTCTAAATGATACACAAATGAACTATTCAACCACAGAGAAAGAACTACTTGTTGTTGTATTTGCATTAGATAAATTTCATTCATATCTGGTTGGATCATCAATTGTTGTATATACTGATCATGTAGCTTTAAAATACTTACTTACTAAAAAAGATGCTAAACCACATCTTCTACGTTGGATATTATTACTACAAGAATTTGATTTAATCATCAAAAATAAGAAAGTAGTAGAAAATGTGGTAGTTGATCACTTGTCAAGATTAAACTATGAAATAAAGGAAGACCCAACTCCGATTAGAGAAACCTTTCCAGATGAACAATTATTTGCAATAATCGAATTACCATGGTATGCAAATATAACTAATTATTTAGCTACTGGTACTATTCCCTCCAATTATACCTGATCTGATAGAAATAAATTTCGAAGTGAGGTACGTAACTTTTTCTGGGAAGATCCTTATATGTTTAAATGTTGTAAAGATCAAATTATAAGGCGTTGTATACCTAATCATGAAATAAGTCAGGTAATTCAGTTTTGTCATTTCGAAGACCGTTTCTAAAATTTTGCAGTATGGATTTTATTGGCCAACTCTTTTTAAAGATGTTCATATGTTGTGTTTAAATTGTGACAGATGTCAAAGAATGAGAAATATTTTAAAAAGAAGTATGATGTCTTTAAGGCCTATTTTAATTATAAAAAATTTTGATTGTTGGGGCATCGATTTTATGGGTCAATTTTCCCCATCTTTTAGATATCTGTATATTTTGGTTGTAGTCGACTATATCTCAAAATGGGTAGAGGCAATTCTATGTAGAAATAATGATCACAGAACGGTGATCAAGTTTTTGAAGGAAAATATTTTGTTCAGATTTGGAATTCCTTAAACCATTATAAGCGATGGTGGATTACATTTTTGTAATAAAGATTTTGAAAATCTTATGAAAAAACACTTAATTTCACATAAGATATCCACTCCATACCATCCATGGACAAGTGGACAAGCTGAATTAGCTAATAGGGAGATAAAATATATTTTAGAAAAAAAAGTAAATCTAGATCGTAAAGATTGATCCTTAAGATTGACCGATACACTTTGGGCTTACTGCTTGAGAAAATTCCTTATTGTTTCCTAACCTCTAAACATCACCTTTTAGCATGCATAGTATATGGATGAAGGGAAGTGTTACTCTCCTTGGGATGATGTCAAAAGAAAGGGCAATGAAATGGTGGATGAATGAAATGTCAAATGTGTGTGTGTGAGAACAAAAATGCTCCCCAAGCACAAGGAGACTTTCACGGATCATGTTTTACTTAGTGGTATTTCAAGGTCGTTTCTACGGGGAAGGAAGTAAACCGAGGGGAAGGTAATTTTGGGAGAAAGAAAGTGTAAACTTTTTTATTATTGGAAGTTGTTTTGATGCTAGTAAAATGAGAAACAAATGTTGGCAAATCCAAGAGGTTACTCCAATAGGAATACCATCTCAACTCGAAACCATCCTCCAATACAACATGAATGAACGATTGATTCGTCGGAAGCTAGGGATAAGATTGGTGAGTATCTAAGCATAAACCGTGACTAGGCCCACGGAATATCAAAGACTCACCAAGTTAAGCACTATCAACCCAGTCAAACCGAAGCATTGAACTGTGAAATAAGGGAGGAGAATGAGTTGAAAATGGTATACCCAAGTGGAGGTTCCCCTTGGTTTTGCCAACTAAGAGATTTTGCTATTAATGCTTAAAATAAAGACAACAATATTATGAGAAGACATTATGAAGAAATAAAGACTAGAGCTAAGCATAAACGAAATGCATAAATATAACTTTCGGATAATCACCTCTTACTAAAGATTGGATGATAAACTACTCACTCTTCATGGCTTTGTTAAAACTAGAAAAGTGAGTGATGTTCATCCCTCCAAGTAGAGGAGTTACAAGGTAAAACACTTTACACAATGAGCCGATCTTCGACAAAGAATGAGTGAATCATGTTCCACCCTTTACGGCTTTGGTAAAGCTCTAGAAAAGTGGAAGAGTTTCACTCCTCTAAGGGAAGAAGGAAGCTCAGGCAATGGAAGTAAAAGAAAGCAATAATACAATAAAAAAAAGCAATACTTAAAGTAAAAGAAAGCAATAATACAATAAAATAAAACAATATTTAAAGAAAACAATAAGCAATAAGGAAAACAATAATACTTTTGGAGGGTTTTCCACTACCAAAAGATGAATGCTTTACAAATCTTAAGGGGTGGTATTTATAGGCAACAAGGGAGGATGAAAGTCTTGTTAGGTGGCTTTGAATTACATGAAAATTTTGTTAGGTGGCCTTGAATTACATGAAAGTCTTATTTGGTGACCTTGAATTCTTTGATCCCCCTTGGTTTTGAGCTTTGATAATTGACACCCCAGTAGTTTGTAACTTTAATACAATTGGCTCCCCTGTAGTTTGTAGCTTTGACGTACAAAGCCCTGAAAAGAACAACAATTAATGCATTATCATTTATTCACACACTAACCCTAATTTGATTTATTTTGACTAGTTTAACTTTATTCAACTAACACAATTTAACTATTGAATTATGCCTTAATTAGGGTTAATCACACCCCCCAACCTAGACATTACTAGTCCCTAGTAATAAATAACAACATAACAAAATAAAACCACTTTCGTAGATAACACGATTGCATTTAGCATATGCAACAAGCCGTTAAACCCCTAGGTGATCCCCAGTGGACAAGTTTTGTCTCATGAAGGTTTCCAGTGAAGTTACCTACAAACTCCAATTAAAAAAATGTGTATATGTAAGATTTCTTGTCATAATGAGTTAGCAACAGGATCGTTGAGACACACATCCCTTAATTTCGAATTGTTTCCCGAACATTTCTCTGTCATTGGTACGTACTCTATACAAAAATAAACACTTGATATATTGGTATTTGGAATTCCCTGTGTAGTAGGAATGATCATTCCAGTAGCAAGAATTGTTATATAACAAACATTCCACTTTATCACCTTCCATGGATAGCTTTGATTTCTCAAACCTCTCTTCGAATGCTCTCAGCAAAAAAATTCACTCCGATTATAGTGACTTGTCTCTCAAAGGGCGTGTGATCAGAGGATGATCAATTGAAGAATCACATGCACAGTTAGAAAGGGAGTGAAAGTTTTAAGAAAGTAGACTAATCATGTTCTTGGCATAATCTCATGGAAGAATATCAATGCAATTAAAGAAATACTATTTAACATACTCCAGTTTTCGGTCGACAACACACACGTGCATCAGACTTGAGATTAATTAGGACTTTGTATAGGTTGTAATGTGGCCAGAGGTCAGTGGCTAACGAAATGACGGCAATGGTATTCAAAAGCTATCGCCTTTTTAATGTAGTGTAGCACACCTCTTTCTTGCTTTTTGATCTTTTGCCTAGAAATGGTATTTCTTTCTTTCATTTTTCTCATTTTTCACTTTCTTGGCAATTCCCTATTTTTTTTTCTTTCTTTCTCGGTTGTTTCCACTGATTCTTCATTGAACAGTAGCCACTATCTTCTTTTCTGTTTTTCTTGTCTTTCTATATCATACCGATTTATAAGAGGGTGCAAAAAAATTGGATAGCAAGATATGTTAAGTGTATTTTCTTGTGGCTTGGTTATCATATGGGTTTTTTCGAGAAAAAAAAAAATCATTCATTGAAGGTTCAAACATGGCTAACTAGGGATATAATTTCATAGAAGCAATGACTAAGGCTCAAAATCAACTCAAAGATGACCTAAAATCCTTTCTCAAGTATGTGCCTATGTATGTGTCGCATGCAAAGGTTTCCTGTGGGATATGTCAAAAGATTACTTTAGTTGCATTTAATCAAAGCAAGTTTAATGAGATTATTCAACAATTGAAAGTGAAAGAACTTACTTGAGTAAATGTTGATTGTCTCTCAGAAAGCATCGCAAGGCTCAAAATTTACCATGGTATTCTTCGTTATCTCCACTAGTTATATCAGGTTTCCAAAGAATGTTGGTTATATTATAATTCTATTTTCGAGTCTGGTCATTTTGTACCTTAAGATTAACAAATACCATTGTACATTTGACATTTAAGCATAGAGAAAATACCATTTTTCAAGGAAATGCGGGTTTTTTTTTTCACTCAAATAAAAATCAAAGTTATTTACATACACATTTATCTATGAAAATTGAAAAAAGACTAAATGCACACATTGAACTTGAAAAACTATGGCGTCTCAGGATAAGTCCCTACCCACGCTACAGGTTGGCATTTTAGGACAATCCTTACTTGGCCCACATATTTATTTCAACAAAAAGACTTTGTACATAAACAAATATTTACACACAAAAAAAAAAAATTCGGACCATTAACCTTCATCCCCAAAACACATTTTTCCACAGCTTTGCCATTATTAGTCAAAATTTAATACGAGTCATCGCTTGTGTCTATGTCATTATTAGTGACCCTTCCCACTTCTTGTCGCACATAACATGTAAGTCCCAGATTGGTATAAGATGGCGTGTCAGAAAAATCCTTACTCTGCCCATATACTATCCAATTTAATTGATCGGTTGCAGGACCCAAAATTGGTTCAAAACACTGATTGTATTTTTTCATATGAAAACACCTGCCATATTGTTTACAAGCACCCATCCGTTTGGAATGACGATGTTTAGGAAAAGTAGTTCTGCCAGACAATGGTTTTGCTTGTGCTTCTCGGATTTCAATTTTTCTGACTACTCTAGCTTTTCTCATGATCACAGCGTGCACATCAGATGAAAATGTGTGCAAGACTCCCAATCTAAACCAAAAAATTTTAACATCCATGCTTTCTATGCTTTAAGACTCACTATCTGGTTCTTTAACGTCTGCCAGTCACAAAGACGATTGAAACTGCATTTGATGTAGTCATGAAATATAAGCAAAAAATGCTCTAAAAATATGCAATCTAGAACAATTTTTTTTTCAATACGAAACAATAACAAATTGGAATCGTAGATCACCCCCCAACCTAAACTGAACATTGTCCCCAATGTTTCAAATTTACCAGTGTGTCGAGTTTGGAGATCAAGTTATAGGGTAGAGATCTATTCAACTGTCGAAACCTACAAAGAAAATACATAAACTAATCTTCTCTACACAAATTTGGGTTTTCGCTAAGACGAAAACCCTTGATTTTAAATGCGGATAGAAGAAGAACAAGAGTCCTGTACAAATGGAGTAAACAAATGCCGATCATGAGACAAATGACTAGGTCTTCGGGGAATATGGTCATGAGACTGTTGGGAGTTGGGTCGTGTTATAGAGAATAGCACAACAAAAATAAGAAGAAGAAGAAGACGAAGAAAGAGGGAAAGGCGGTGGGTGTAGAGATCTGTTTAGCTGCCGAAATCAACAAACAAAACACAACAATTAATCAACTCGAGGGAGATTTGGGTTAGGCTGGAAACCCCTCACCATAAGTGTGAGCAGAAAAAGAGCACCCACGAACAAATACAAACATATAAGGCAAATTATTAAACAAAGGACTGGGTCGCCGGCGTATATGGTCATGGATTTGCAGGGGGTGGGTTGGTTTTACATATAACATAGAGAACGATGAAGAAGAAGAAGAAGAAGAAAAGAAAAATAAGAAGAGAAGAAAAGGGAAGAAGAAGGGGAGACCAATCACCGGTGGATGGGAGAAAAAAGAAAAAAATTTGAAAGCCTTATAAAGGCATCGCATATACGCGCAGAATATTCCCACTGGGTTTTTTTTTTTTTTTTTTAGTGTCGGCAAGCGCGAGTGTTGACAGAAACATATCCGCGCGGAATATGCCCACAAACATTGGTGTAAGATGCAAATAGTGCAACCTCACCCCCCAACTTATGCATTGTCCTCAATGAAACAAAAAAAGTATGATATTCAATGACGGACAGTAAAAAGATTAGTAGGGTTAAAGAATACCTCACACTTGAGCTTTGGCAAAAAAACCAATATCTGTGACTAAGAAAATCAAAACTATACGATAAAAGAACATAATTAACATGAAATAAAAATAAAGTAAGTAAATAAAAGCATGTACATTGAAAAGCAAAAAAAAAAAAAACATTATTCCTCCACAACTTCCGGGTATACGGGATCCATTAAATTCTCCTCCAGCACTTGTTCTTCAAAGCCCCCAAAAATTGGCTAAAGTCTTTGGCCATTGACCTTGAATGTCTGGCCATTTTCGGGGTTTTGGACATCCACAGTTCCGTTGGGGTAGGCCACCTTGACAAGATAGGGGTCATCCCAACGGGATCGGAGTTTGCCTTGGAAATGGAGATGCGAGAATTGTATAAAAGTACTTTTTGCCTGGGCTCAAATGATTTCCTCACGATGGAGTTATCATGAAAGATTTTGGCCCTTTCTTTTGAGATTTTGGAGCTCTCATACGCATTTCATCCAATCTCTTTCAACTCATTCAACTCTAACTTCCTACGATCACCGACCATTCTCAAATTAAAATTTGAAGTCTTAATGGCCCAATATGCCCTGTGTTCCATTTCGACTGGCAGGTGGCAAGCCTTTCCATAGACAAGCCGGTAGGGAGACATGCCCAAAATAGTTTTAAAGGCAGTGCGGTATGCCCAGAGGGCATCGGTCAATCTATCGGACAAATCCTTCCTGTTTGGGTTAACCATTTTTTTTAGAATGTTATTGATCTCCCTATTAACTAGCTCGGCTTGACAAGTTGTTTGTGGGTGATAGGTAGTGGATACTTTGTGAGTGACGCCATATTTGAACATTAGAGATGCAAATGGCCTATTACAGAAATGTGATCCACCATCACTTATTATTGAATGAGGCATCCCAAACCTCGAAAAGATGTTCTCTTTGAGAAACTGGACTACGACCCGGTGGCCATTAGTCTTGGTTGGGATAGCCTCCACCCCTTTGGACACATAGTCCACTACCAAGAGGATGTACAAATAACCAAATGACATAAGAAAAGGACCCATGAAGTCGATGCCCCAACAGTCAAATATTTCTATGACAAGTATTGGTGAAAGGGGCATCATGTTTCTTTGGGTCACACTACCCAACTGTTGGCATTTGTCGCATCCCTTACAAAATGAAACACAATCTTTGATAAGAGAGGGCCAGTAAAAACCAGATTAAAGAATTTTGGCCGAAGTCTTTTTCGCTGAGAAATGTCCACCGCAAGCTTGTGAATGGAAAAATGCAAAGACGTCCCGCTGTTCATTTTCAGGTACGCATCTCATGATTTGGTCAGGGTAGTACATGAACAAATATAAGTTGTCGAAGTAGAAGTACTTCACATCCGCCATAAATCTTCTTCGATCTTCTAGGCTCCATTGTGGTGGTATCTGTCCTGTTGCAAGATAGTTACATATATCAGCATACCAATGACATACATAATGAACTGAAAGTAAATGCTCGTCAGGGAAAAAGTCAAGGATAGGAATGTGCTCATTGGCCTCTTGCACCACAAAGTCGGGATAAATGATCCGCCACCACGTTCTTAACTCCTTTCTTGTCCTTGGTCATCAAGTCGAATTCTTGTAGGATAAGTATCCACCTAATGAGTCTCGGTTTTGCATCCTGCTTAGACAACAAATACTTTAAAGCAGAGTGATCAGTAAAAACAACAATAGGCGAACCAATGATGTAAGAACGAAATTTATCTAAGGCAAACACTACTGCTAGCAATTCTTTCTCAGTGGTAGTGTAATTCATCTGAGCCTCATTAAGTGTTTTGCTAGCATAGTGTATCACATATGGTCTATTTTCCTCCCTCTGACCGAGCACATGAGCTCAAAAGGTAGATCCCAATTGGGTGGTCGAATGATCGGAGGTGTGACTAGCATGCTTTTAAGTTTTTTAAAGGATGCCTCACAATCATCCGACCATTCAAATAGGACCTCCTTAGACAGCAGGTTGGTCAAGGGTCAGGCCAATGCACTGAAATTCTTTATGAATCGACAATAAAAACCGGCATGGCCCAAAAACGACCGGATGCCTTTGATGGCTCTTGGCGTGGGGTGGTTGGAGATGGCCTCCAACTTGGATTTATCAACTTCAATACCCCTTACCGAAACTATATGGCCAAGCACAATTCCTTCCGTCACCATAAAGTGACACTTTTCCCAATTCAAGACTAGATTCTTCTCCTCACATCTTGTTAGAACTTTCTCCAAGTTTGCCAAACATCCCTTGAATGAATCCCCAAACACCAAAAAGGCGTCCATAAAGACCTCCACTATCTTTTCCACCATGTCACTAAAAATTTCCATCATACAGCGTTGAAAAGTCCCCGGAGCATTGCACGGTCCAAATGGCATGTGATGATTGTGACACCCCAAAATCTAGGGGTCTGTTGATTACACATCAACCCACGGAATACCCGTAGATACCGAGTAATTCGATATCACGCCATTATGCCCCATTTATCGGGAACCATAATTTTTTACGAAATTCGGGCAGAGTCTCCTTTGTACGGGAAACTCTACCTAAAACTCAACCCGTGCAATCATATAATAAGAAGACCCATTCGAGGTGCAATATTCAATAATGACCACACCGGGTCCAATTATCCATATTTATATCAACACATGCAAGGTTAGTTTAACAATAGTCTATATAAGTTCTATTACAATTATTTGCAAAAGATTACATGCCCAAAACATTATTTTGACAAATGTTTTACATTAACACAAAATAAAGCCACATTTGGCTTTCTTCAAACATGAGGGTCCAAATTTGAGCCATCCACCGGTGTATCTCTCCCACCTAAAATATTTTTCCGTATAGGGTGAGCCAACGCCTCGTAGAATAAGCCCTACAAAGGCTACTCCCAACCTTAGATGCATATGTGGTGTGTATAAGCAACAAACAACATTTAACAATCATTACATACAAGAATATGCATTAAATTTGGAATGTAATCATGTCATGCCATGAAATAAGATGATACTCACTCATGCACTTAAAACCCAAGTCATCACCGACTCCCACGACACAATGCAATGCCAAGGTATACTGAATCTGTCAATTGACGAAAAAAAATTCACCAAATGATCGTTTGAAATAAAAGTTGTTTTATTATAAAACTAAATCATTGATGGGTGTTACTCATTGTATGAGTACTTTGTAAATCAAAATCTTGTGTCTTGTTGGGCAACGGACTTTGGATTTTATACCGCCAGTTCCGTACACCATACTACACTTTTCTGGAATTTCGCCACAAGGGAGTATATAACCAAGTCGCCGGGTCTTGCACCCAAGGGGGGAATCTACCCCTTCTTGCTATATCCAACACAAGTTTTTTCTTTCATGCAACCATGTGACTAATTCAGATTTTTAACCCAACTTTCCCGAGTCCACCCATCAATCACCAAGAATGGTGTTTGATTAACCATGCATACACACACCCACACTCATGACTCATGCCCATGAATGTGATTTCAATTCCATGTTCATATTACAATGCATGCCAAAGGAACAATTTCGATATATCAATGTCTACCATGACAATTTATATCATATGCAAATAATCTTCATAATTTCATCACAATGTCAAAACATCAACTAACATGTGTCAACATTTATATTCAACACAATTGAGAAACATGTTATTACATAATCTATGTCAAAAACACACTTAATTTAAAAGGCAAAATATAGAACAGAACAACCCACAATAAAATCAGCCCATAGTGGCCCAAAATTTAGCCACTAAACTGCCCCAAAATAGGCCCTAAAATAGCCCCAAAGTAGGTCCTAAAAAAGCCCCAAAAAAAGTTCGTATACAGCCCCAAATATAGCCCCTAATGAGTGCACAAAACAGCCCCAATTTCAGCACCAAAACAGTCCATAACATGGCCTAAAAACAGTCCATAATTCAGTCGCTTAACAGTCCAAAATTCAGCCCCTTAACAGTCCATTTGGACAGCCCATGGACAGCCCACATACAACCCAATTTCACCCATTAAAATAGTCCAAAAATAGTCCATTTGGACTGCCCTTGGACAGCCCACTGATTAACCCTAATTAAGGCATAATTTAATAGATAAATTGTGTTAGTTGAATAAAGTAAACTAGTCAAAATAAATCAAATTGGAGTTAGTGTGTGAATAAAGGATAATGCATTAATTGTTGTTCTTTTCAAGGTTTTGTACGTCAAAGCTACAAACTACTGGGGAGCCAATTGCATTAAAGCTACAAACTACTGGGGTGCCAATTATCAAAGCTCAAAACAAAGGGGGATCAAAGAATTCAAGGCCACCTAACAAGACTTTCATGCCACCAAACAAGACTTTTGAAGGCCACCTAACAAGATTCAAAGCCACCTAACAAGACTTTCACCCTCCCTTGTTGCCTATAAATACCACCCCTTAGGAGTTGTAAAACATTCATCTTTTGGTAGTGGAAAACCCTCCAAAAGTATTATTGCTTTCCTTATTGCTTATTGCTTATTGCTTTCTTTAAGTATTGCTTTCTTTTATTGTATTATTACTTTCTTTTAATTTATTGCTTTCTTTTACTTTAAGTATTGCTTTCTTTTATTGTGTTATTGCTTTCTTTTATTTTCATTGCTTGAGCTTCCTTCTTCCCTTAGAGGAGTGAAACTTTTCCACTTTTCTAGAGCTTTACCAAAGCCGTGAAGGGTGAAACGTGATTCACTCATTCTTTGTCGAAGATCGGCTCCTTGTGTAAATTGTTTTACCTTGTAACTCCTCTACTTGGAGGGATGAGCATCACTCACTTTTTTAGCTTTAACAAAGCCATGAAGAGTGAGTAGTTTCTCATCCAATCTTTAGTAAGAGGTGATTATCTGAAAGTTATATTTATGCATTTCATTTATGCTTAGCTCTAGTCTTTATTTCTTCATAATGTCTTCTCATCATATTATTGTCTTTATTTTAAGCATGAATAGCTAAATCCCTTAGTTGGCAAAACCAAGAGGAACCTCTACTTGGGTATACCATTTCAACTCATTCTCCTCCTCTCTTTTAGAATTCAATGGTTTGGTTTGACTGGGTTGAGGGTGGATAACTTGGTGAGTCTTTGATATTTCATAGGCCTAGTAACGGTCTATGCATAGATACTCACCAATCATACCCCTAGCTTCCTATGAATCAATCGTTCATTCATGCTCTATTGGAGGAGGGTTTCGAGTTGAGACGGTATTCCTATTGCAGTGACCTCTTGGATTTGCCAACATTTGTTTCTCATTTTACTAGCATCAAAACAACTTCACCAAACAACTTCCAACAATCAAAGATTTTACACTTTCTTTCTCCCAGAATCACATTTCTCTCAGTTTACATCCTTCCCCGTGAAAACGACCTTGAAATACCACCAAGTAAAACACGATCCGCGAAAGTCTCCTTGCACTTGGAGCACTTGTGTTCACACATACTCACATTTGAAATCTCATTCATCTACTATTCTGTTGCCCTTTCTTTTGACATCATCCCTAGGAGAGTGACACTCCCCTTCATTCATATACTATACATGCTAAAAGGTGATGTTTAAAGGTTAGGAAACAGCAAGGAATTTTACCAAGCATTTTTGGTGCCATTGCCGGGGAAGATAAGTGTCAAACCAAGAAGGTGATTTTCGGACAACGAAGGTAAGTCCCATGATCTTCATCATGGGTGGAGGTACGTTGTTCCGTGTACATAATCTTGTTTGTGTATAATTTTGTTTGTATATATTTTGTTTTATGTGGAGGCAGAACGACCGAAACTGACTTGTTAGACAAAACTTGGCCCCTACCATGAATATTGACCAAGAACAAGTTGAGGATGTAGGTGATAATTTTTCCAAAGGGGCGCAAATCCAAATGGCCAAAGGGGTGGGGGACCACAAGAACCCCAAATACCCAATCCGAGAATGAATTTTCCCCCTTCCGTGAATGAGGGGAATAATTTTCAAATGGATCCCCTGGTGAGGTCAATGAGGGATTTCCTACAACCAACACGAAGCACAACACCATCATGCATCCCCCTTCTGGTCCAAGCTCATCTTTTCATAGTTAAGCCAGGGATGTTGCAACTAATTCCCACGTTCAACAGACTAGAAACTCGGAGCCCCTATTCACACATAAGGGATTTTGAGGAAATAGTTGCAACCTTCCTTCCCAATCATGGGATGGAAGAGATAGCTAGAATGAAATTATTTCCCTTTTCCCTGAAAGACAAGGCAAAAACGTGGCTTAATTCATTAAGGGCTCGAACCATCACATCGTGGAGCCAAATGATTTCTGAGTTTTTGAACAAATTATTTCCGGTGCATAAAACCACCGCCCTAAACAAGAAAATTCAAAACTTTTTGGAAAAGCCCAATGAGCAATTCTATCAATGTTGGGAGAGGTACAAGGAATTGCTACAATCCCTACCACATCATGGCTTTGAACCATGGCATTTGGTGAGTTTCTTTTATGAAGGAATCATACTAGGCCATCGACAGTTCATTGACATGATGTGTAATGGGGACTTTTTGAACAAAGACCCTGATGAGGCCTTACATTACGTTGATACATTGGCACAAAATGCACAATCATGGGACATTACAGATCCCATCGATGTACCAAGGTCTTCTCCTCAAAAGAGTGGCCAAACTCAAGGGGGAGGGATTTATGATTTGAGAGACCGGGAAGACTTGTTTTCAAAAATTATTAAATTGTCAAGGAAAGTTGAGAGTCTTGAAGTGAATAAGAGACACGAGGTCTCTAATGTGTCACGAACTGAGGAGGGTTGTTCAATTTACGAATGTATGGAGCATTCCCTACCGGATTGCCCAAACATTTTGACCCTTAAAGAAGCGTACCATGAACAAGTCCATGCCTACAACCAAATGAGGCAATCATTTTCTCCCAATTTGAATACTTACAATCGGGTTAGAGTAATCACTCAAATTTTAGTTGGAGAAATGAAAACTCCATTCCTCATGGTTCAAGTGCATATGCATCTCCCATGCCTCCCAAACAAAACCAATACCATGGCCAAGGGCAAGCATCTAGCTCTCAATATCCCTGGACCAATCCACAAGGGTATTCGTGAAACCTATCACCACAGAATTTTTCACCAAATCCACCTCCACAAAGGTTTTCTCAAGGACCGTCCAATCCATCCATATACCAACCTCCTCACAAATGGAATTTGGAGGATATGATTCATTCCTTCATTCAAAGCTAAACCGCCATCAATAACCAAAATGCCACAGCCATCAATGATGTAAGAGCCCAACTCACAAAGTTGACAAAATCCATAGGGGCTTCTCAACAAGAAAAGGGGAATTTCCCCGCTCAACCACAAGAGAACCCTAGGGGTCAACACCTTGTTGAGTCATCGAAACCTTCGAGAGAGAGTTGCGAGTAACTCAAAGCTGTCACCACCCTCCGCTGTGGCATAGATATTAACAAAATTATTTTACCAACAGTCTCACCCAAGACCACATTGCCAAAAGAAAAAGATATCACGGGTGACGCCGACAAGAGTGAGGTGAGTGAAGAGAAAGAAAGAGAGGTTGTTGAGAAAGAAAAATTAATTGATGATTGTGTGTTTATTCCTCCCATGCCTACCCCATTCCAAAGTCGTTTGAAGCCACCTGTCAAGGTGGCTAATTTTGCTGATATTTTAGAAATGTTTAAGCAGGTGAAGATTAACATTTCACTCCTCGACGCCATCAAGCAAATTCCATCATGTGCTAAGATTTTAAAGGACTTATGCACGGTGAAGAGAAAATTGAATGTCCACAAGAAAGCATTCCTCACCGAGTAAGTGAGCTCAAAATTGAGGACCAACACTCCTCCCAAATTCAAAGACCCCGGTTGTCTAACCATAGCCATCACCATTGGAAATTATCGAGTGGAGCAAGCACTCCTCGATTTAGGGGCAAGTGTGAATCTTCTCCCCTACTCGGTATACCAACAGCTACAGCTTGAGGAGTTGAAGCCCACCTCAATCACTCTTCAATTGGCAGATCGTAGTATCCGTACACCAAGGGGAGTAGTTGAGGATGTCTTAGTTCAAATTGATAAATTTTACTTCCCTGTCTGTCGATTTCATTGGGCTTGATACACACCCTGTTGCAAACCTTAGCTCCCAAATTCCCGTAATACTTGGAAGACCTTTCCTTGCTACATCTAATGCCGTGATAAATTACAGGAATGGTTTAATGAAGTTGGCATTTGGGAATATGACAATGGAGCACAATGTATTCAACTTGGCAAAGCAACTGGGTGATGATGAGGAAGTAAGTGAGGTCAATAGAATCGACACTTTAGTTGAGGAGCACTTGGAGCTGGAGGGGATATTGAAATTCAAAGAAGAAGGAATTATGGATCTTGAGAATTATGATGAGCAAGAGGAGGTAGAAGATTTGAAAGGGATGGAAAGGTGGATCCCTACATTCGAAGAGTTACCCCATCGAGAAAAAAAAAATTTCATCGGATGAACAAAAGCCAACTTGGAGTTGAAGCCCTTGCCCACCCATTTGAAGTACACCTATCTTGGGGAAGGTGAAACATTTATGGTGGTCATTAGCTCTACGTTGAACATGGAACAAGAAAAAGAATTCTTGGAGGTGTTGAGAAAACATAAAGGAGCAATTGGGTGGACCATTGCGGATATCAAGGGGATAAGCCCTCTCATTTGCACCCACCGCATATATCTTGAGGAGGATTCCAAACCTTCCCGACAGCCACAAAGGCGGTTGAATCCCATCATGAAGGAGGTGGTGAGGGATGAGGTTCTTAAAGTACTTGATGTGGGGATCATTTTTCCAATTGCCGATAGTAAGTGGGTTAGCCCCACGCAAGTAGTACCTAAGAAATCCGGAGTTACGGTGGTTGAGAATGAGCTTATACCTACAAGAGTAATCACCGGATGGAGGGTGTGCATTGATTACCGAAAGCTGAACGCTTGCACAAGAAAAGACCACTTCCCATTGCCATTCCTCGATCAAGTTCTAGAACGAGTAGCAGGGCATCTATTCTACTATTTTTTAGATGGATACTCTGGCTACAATCAGATTGAGATTGCTTTGGAGGATCAAGAAAAGACCACTTTCACGTGCCCCTATGGTACCTTTGCCTATCGTCGCATGCCATTTGGACTGTGCAATGCTCCGGAGACTTTTCAATGCTATATGATGGGAATTTTAGTGACATGGTGGAAAAGATAGTGGAGGTCTTTATGGACGACTTTTTGGTGTTTGGGGATTCATTCGAGGGATGTTTAGCAAACTTGGAGAAAGTTCTAACAAGATGTGAGGAAAAGAATCTAGTCTTGAATTGGGAAAAGTGTCACTTTATGGTGACGGAAGGAATTGTGCTTGGCCATATAGTTTCGGCAAGGGGTATTGAAGTCGATAAATTCAAGGTGGAGGTCATCTCCAACCTCCTCACGCCAAGAGCCATCAAAGGCATCCGGTCATTTTTGGGCCATGCATGTTTTTATCGTTGATTCATAAAGAATTTCAGTGCATTGGCCTAACCCATGACCAACCTGCTATCTAAGGAGGTCCCATTTGAGTGGTCGGATGATTGTGAGACATCTTTCAAAAAACTTAAAATCATGCTCTCCGATCATGCGACCACCCAATTGGGATCTACCTTTTGAGCTCATGTGCGACGCGAGTGATTACGTGGTCAACACAGTGCTCGGTCAGAGGGAGAAAAATAGACCATATGTGATACACTATGCTAGCAAAACACTTAATAAGGCTCAGATGAATTACACTACCACCGAGAAAGAATTCCTAGTAGTAGTGTTTGCCTTAGATAAATTCCGTACTTACATCATTGGTTCGCCTATTGTTGTCTTTACTGATCACGCTACTTTAAAGTATTTGTTGTCTAAGTAGGATGCAAAATCAACACTCATTAGGTGGATACTCCTCCTACAAGAATTCAACTTGACGATCAAGGATAAGAAAGGAGTTGAGAATGTGATGGCAGATCATTTATCCCGGCTTATGGTGCAAGAGGCCGATGAGCACATTCATATCCCTGACTTTTTCCCTGATGAGCATTTGCTATCAATTCATTATATATGTCCTTGGTATGCTGACATATGTAACTATCTTGCAACAAGACAGACACCACCGCAATGGAGCCTAGAAGATCGAAGACGATTTATGGTGAATGTGAAGTACTTCTACTTCAACAACTCGTATTTGTTCAAGTACTGCCCCGACCAAATCGTGAGGAGATGCGTACCTGAAAATGAACAGCGGGACGTCCTTGCATTTTGCCATTCACAAGCTTGCGGTGGACATTTCTCAGCGAAAAAGACTTCGGCCAAAATTCTTCAATCAGGTTTTTACTGGCCCTCTCTTATCAAAGATTGTGTTTCATTTTGTAAGGGATGCGACAAAGGCCAACGGTTGGGTAGTGTGACCCAAAGAAACATGATGCCCTTTTCACCAATACTTGTCATAGAAATATTTGACTGTTGGGGCATCGACTTCATGGGTCCTTTCCCTATGTCATTTGGTTATTTGTACATCCTCTTGGCAGTGGACTATGTGTCAAAAAGGGTGGATGTTATCCCGACCAAGACTAATGACCATTGGGTCGTAGTCAAGTTTCTCAAGGAGAACATCTTTTCGAGGTTTCGGATGCCTTGTTCAATAATAAGTGATGGTGGATCACATTTCTGTAATAGGGCATTTACATCTCTAATGTTCAAATATGGCGTCACTCACAAAATATCCACTGCCTATCACCCACAAACAAATGGCCAAGCCGAGCTAGCCAATAGGGAGATCAAGAACATTCTAGAAAAAATAGTTAACCCAAACAGGAAGGATTGGTCCGATTGATTAACCGATGCCCTCTAGACATACCACACTACCTTTAAAACTATTTTGGGCATGTCTCCCTACCGACTTGTCTATTGACACTCGCGCTTGTCGACACTAAAAAAAAATAAAAAAATTGGGAATATTCCGTGCAGATATGCGGTTGTCGACACTCAAAAATAAAAATGAAAATAAAAATAAAAAAATAAAAAAAATTAGAAAATAAAAAAATAAAAAATGGGATGCCATTATGAGATTTTCAAAATTTTTTTTGTCCCATCCACCGGTGATTGGTCTCCCTTTCTTCTTCCCTTCTTTTTCCTTCTTTCTTCCTCTTTTTTCCTCTTCTTCTTCTTCTTCTTCTTCTTCTTCTTCGTCATTCTCTCTGTTCCTTGTAAAAACAACCCACCCCCTGCAAATCCATGACCATATACGCCGACGACCCAGTCCTTTGTTTAATAATTTGCCTTATATGTTTGTATTTGTGCTCACACTTAGGGTGAGGGATTTCTAACCTAACCCAAATCTCTCTCGAGTTGGTTAATTGTTGTGTTTTGTTTGTTGGTTTCGGTAGCTAAACAGATCTTTACACCCACCGCCTTTCCCTTTTTCTTCTTCTTCTTATTTCTGTTGTGCTATTCTTTATAACACGACCCAACTCCCAACAATCCCATGACTATATTCCCCGAAGACCCAGTCGTTTGTCTGATGATCGGCATTTGTTTACTCTATTTGTACATGACTCTTCTTCTTCTTCTGTCTGCATTTAAAATCAAGGGTTTTCGTCCTAGTGAAAACCCAGATTGCGTAGAGAAGATTAATTTATGTATTTTCTTTGTAGGTTTCGACAGTTGAACAGATCTCTACCCTACAATTTGATCTCCAAACTCCATACACTGGTAAATTCGAAACATTGGGGATAATGTTCGGTTTAGGTTGGGGGGTGTGATCTACGATTCCAGTTTGTTATAGTTTCGTATTTAAAAAAAATGATTGTTCTAGATTGCGTGTTTTTACAGCATTTTTGCTTATATTTCATGATCATATCAAATGCAGCTTCAATCGTCTTTGTGACTAGCAGACGTTAAAGAACCAGATAGTGAGTCTTAAAGCATAGAAATCATGGATGTTAAAATTTTTTGGTTTAGTTTGGGAGTCTTGCGCACATTTTCATCTGATGTGCATGCTGTGATCATGAGAAAAGCAAGAGTAGTCAGAAAAATTGAAATCCGAGAAGCACAAGTAAAATCATTGTGTGGCAGAAGTACTTGTGTTAAACGTCGTCGTGCCAAACGGCTGAGTGCTTGTAAACAATGTGACTGGTGCTTTCACATGAAAAAATACAATCAGTGTTCTGAACCAATTTTGGGTCGTGCAACCGATCGATTAAACTGAATATTGTATGGGCAGAGTAAGAATTTTTCTAACACGCCATCTTATACCAGTCCGGGACTTACACGTTATGTGGGACAAGAAGTGGGAAGGGTCACTAATAATGACATAGACACAAACGATGACTCGGATTAAATTTTGACTAATAATAACAAATCTGAGGTTGAAATAAAGATGTGGGCTGAGTAAGGATTGTCTTAAAATGCCAACCTGTAGCGTAGGTAGGGACATATATTGAGACACCATAGTTTTTCAAATTCAATGTGTGCATTTAGGTTTTTTTTCAATTTTCATAGATAAATGTGTATGTAAATAATTTTGATTTTAATTCGAGTGAAAAAACAAGCCGCATTTCCTTGAAAAATGGTATTTTTTCTATGCTTAAATGTCAAATGTACATTGGTATTTGTTAATATTAAGGTACAACATGACCAGACTTGAAAATAGAATTATAATATAACTAACATTCTTTGGAAACCTGACATAACCAGTGGAGATAATGAAAAATACCTTGGTAAGTTTTGAGCCTTGCGATGCTTTTTGAGAGACAATCAACATTTACTCAAGTAAGTTCTTTCAGTTTCAATTGTTGAATAATCTCATTAAACTTGCTTTGATTAAATTCAACTAAAGTAATCTATTGACATATCCCACAGGGAACCTTTGCATGCAACACATACATAGGCATATACTTGAGAAAGGATTTTAGGCCATCTTTGACTTGATTTTGAGCCTTAGTCATTGCTTCTACGAAATTATATTCCTAGTTAGCCATGTTTAAGCCTTCAATGAATGATGATTTATTTTTGAAAAAAAATCATATGATAACCGAGCCACAAGAAAATACACTTAACATACCTTGCTATCCATTTTTTGCACCCTCTTATAAATCGGTATGAAATAGAAAGGCAAGAAAAACAGAAAAGAAGATGGTGGCTACTGTTCAACGAAGAATTGGGGAAACAAAAACAAAAACAAAAACAGGGAATTGCTAAGAAAGTGAAAAATGAGAAAAAATGAAAGAAAGAAATACAATTTCTAGGCAAAAGATCGAAAAGCAAAAAAGAGGTGTGCTACACTACATTAAAAAGGGGATAGCTTTTGAATACCATTGACGTCATTTCGTTAGCCACTGACCTCTGGCCACATTACAACCTATACAAAGTCCTAATTGATCTCAAGTCTGATGCATGTGTGGGTTGTCGACCGAAAACTGGGGTATGTTAAGTAGTATTTCTTTAATTGCATTGATATTCTTCCATGAGATTATGCCAAGAACATGATTAGTCTACTTTCTTAAGACTTTCACTCCCTTTCTAACTGTGCATGTGATTCTTCAATTGACCATCCTCTGATCACATGCCCTTTGAGAGACAAGTCGCTATAATCAGAGTGATTTTTTTGCTGAGAGCATTCTAAGAGAGGTTTGAGACATCAAAGCTATCCATGGAAGGTGATAAAGTGGAATATTTGTTATATAACAATTATTGCTACTAGAATGATCATTCCTACTACACAGGGAATTCCAAATACCAGTGTAACAAGTGTTTGTTTTTGTATAGAGTACGTATCAATGACAGAGAAGTGTTTGGGAAACAATTCAAAATTAAGGGATGTGTGTCTCAACGATTTTGTTGCTAACTTATTCTGACCTTACATATACACATCTTTTAATTGGAGTTTGTAGGTAGCTTCACTGGAAACCTTCACGAGACAAAACTCGTCCACTAGGAATCACCTAGGAGTTTAACGGCTTGTTGCATATGCTAAATTCAATCGTGTTATCTACGAAAGTAATTTTATTTTGTTATGTTGTTATTTATTACTAGGGACTAGTAATTTTTAGGTTAGGGGGTGTGATTAACCCTAATTAATGCATAATTTAATAGGTAAATTGTGTTAGTTGAATAAAGTAAACTAGTCAAAATAAATCAAATTGGAGGTAGTGTGTAAATAAAGGATAATGCATTAATTGTTGTTCTTTTAAGGGTTTTGTACTTCAAAGCTACAAACTACTGGGGAGCCAATTGCATTAAAGCTACAAACTACTGAGGTGCCAATTATCAAAGCTCAAAACAAAGGGGGATCAAAGAATTCACGGCCACCTAACAAGACTTTCATGCCACCAAAAAGACTTTTGAAGGCCACCTAACAAGATTCAAAGCCACCTAACAAGACTTTCACCCTCCCTTGTTGCCTATAAATACCACCCTTTAGGACTTGTAAAGCATTCATCTTTTGGTAGTGGAAAACCCTCCAAAAGTATTATTTCTTTCCTTATTGCTTATTGCTTTATTTAAGTATTGCTTTCTTTTAATTTATTTCTTTCTTTTACTTTAAATATTGCTTTCTTTTATTGTGTTATTGCTTTCTTTTATTTCCATTGCTTGAGCTTCCTTCTTCCCTTAGAGGAGTGAAACTCTTCCACTTTTCTAGAGCTTTACCAAAGCCGTGAAGGGTGGAACATGATTCACTCATTATTTGTCGAAGATCGGCTTCTTGTGTAAAGTGTTTTACCTTGTAACTCCTCTATTTGGAGGGATGAGCATCACTCACTTTTCTAACTTTAACAAAGCCATGAAGAGTGAGTAGTTTCTCATCCCATCTTTAGTAAGAGGTGATTATCCAGAAGTTATATTTATGGATTTCGTTTATGCTTAGCTCTAGTCTTTATTTCTTCATAATGTCTTCTCATCATATTGTTGTCTTTATTTTAAGCATGAATTGCTAAATCTCTTAGTTAGGAAAACCAAGAGGAACCTCCACTTGGGTATACCATTTCAACTCATCCTCCTCCCCTCTTTCAGAGTTCAATGGTTCTGTTTGACTGGGTTGAGGGTGGATAACTTGGTGAGTCATTGATATTCCGTAGGCCTAGTCACGGTTTATGCTTAGATACTCACCAATCTTACCCCCTAGCTTCCAACGAATCAATCGTTCATTCATGCTCTATTGGAGGAGGGTTTCGAGTTGAGACGGTATTCCTATTGCAGTGACCTCGTAGATTTGACAACATTTGTTTCTCATTTTACAAGCATCAAAACAACTTCACTAAACAACTTCTAACAATCAAAGATTTTACACTTTCTTTCTCGCAAAATCTCCTTCCCCTCGGTTTACTTCCTTCCCCGTGAAACGACCTTGAAATACCACCAAGTAAAACACGATCTACGAAAGTCTCCTTGCACTTGGGGAACACTTTTGTTCACACATGCTCACTTTTGAAATCTCATTCATCCACCATTTCGTTGCACTTTCTTTTGACATCTTCCCTAGGAGAGTGACACTCCCCTTCATTCATATACTATACATGCTAAAAGGTAATATTTAGAGGTTAGGAAATAACAAGGAATTTTACCAAGCACCCAGATATAAACCATTTTCAGCCACTAAAGCAGTCCAAAAATAGTCTATTTGGACAGCCGTTGGACAGCCCACATATAAACCATTTTCAGCCACTAAAAGCCCACTTAAGGTAAGAATAAAACTAAGGTAGGAGGGAACATTACCTCTTGTAGCGTGTAGAAAATGGTAGAACTTCTAAAATCACCAAAACAAGCCCAAGAACCTTTGATTCCTCCAAACTATTTTCTTTGGACCTTCGGTGAAATTCACTTTTATTGGTACGTACACGTAGCCCTCGTCGAGAAGATGTACTTTGATCTTGGCTCGACAAATTTCGACCGACGGAACTCTTGGAATCTTGGATTAAAGCTTGAAGAACTTCTTGTTTTTCTCTCTTTTCACTCTCTTCTCTCTATGGCAAGCCAAGGGTCAAGAACAAGAGATATTTTTCCCAAAATATCTAAGTTAAGTAGATATTTATAGTCCCGAATGTGTGGTCCACATCGCACCACATATTTTTGACTTCCGGGTCTATTTTTTATCCCGAAATGATTCGTTATACCTCGAATTTAGTTCAGTTTAATTTTATTGGAACTTTAACTTAATTTAAAAAAAAAAAATTTGGAGACCTTTAAAATGTCATTCGCCTCGCAGTCGCTTTGAACGACGTGCAAAAATTTGACTCTCTCAAAATTCGACAAAATTTCACAAGGTGACTAGATTTTGTGGTACAAATGCAACGGTAAACTCTGTTTCCTCATCCGAGGTCTAGAACATAAGTATTTTAAATATGCATTAGGATGGCAAATTACCATTCTACCCTTTCTAAGAAAAAGTTTAAATTTTTCCGGTTTTCACAACGATAAACAAAGATACCATAAAGGCATGTGAAAATGGTCTTCTCTTGATCCTCCAAAGCAATCTCAATCTGATTGTAGCTGGAGTATCCATCTAAAAAATAGTAGAATAGATGCCCCGCTACTCGTTCTAGAACTTGATCGAGGAATGGCAATGGGAAGTGGTCTTTTCTTGTGCAAGCGTTCAGCTTTCGGTAATCAATGCACACCCTCCATCCAGTGATTACTCTTGTTGGTATAAGCTCATTCTCATCATTCTCAACCACCGTAACTCCGAATTTCTTAGGTACTACTTGCGTGGGGCTAACCCATTTACTATCGGCAATTAAAAAAATGATCCCCTCATCAAGTAGTTTCAGAACCTCATCCCTCACCACCTCCTTCATGATGGGATCCAACCGTCTTTGTGGTTTTCGGGAAGATTTGGAATCCTCAAGCTATATGCGGTGGGGTGCAAATGAGAGGGCTTATCCCTTGATATCTGCAATAGTCCACCCAATTGCTCCTTTATGTTTTCTCAATACCTTTGAGTGTTCTTTTTCTTGTTCCATGTTCAATGTAGAGCTAATGACCACCGAAAATGTTTCACCTTCCCCAAGATAGGTGTACCTTAAATGGGAGGGGAAGGGCTTCAACTCCATGTTGGGCTTTTGTTCATCCGACGAAAAATTTTTCTTTTCTCGATGGGGTAACTCTTCGAATTTAGGGATCCACCTTTCCATCCCTTTCAAATCTTCTACCTCCTCTTGCTCATCATAATTCTCAAGATTCACAATTCTTTCTTCCTTGAATTTCAATATCCCCTCCAGCTCCAAGTGCTCCTCAACCAAAGTGTCGATTCTATTGACCTCACTTACTTCCTCATCATCACCCGGTTGCTTTGCCAAATTGAATAAATTGTGCTCCATTGTCATATTCCCAAATGCCAACTTCATTAGACCGTTCCTACAATTTATCACGGCATTAGATGTAGCAAGGAAGGGTCTTCAAAGTATTACGGGAATTTGGGAGCTAAGGTTTGCAGCAGGGTGTGTATCAAGCACAATGAAATCAACAGGGAAGTAAAATTTATCAATTTGAACTAAGACATCCTCAACTACTCCCCTTGGTGTACAGATACTATGATCCACCAATTAAAGCGTGATTGAGGTGGGCTTCAACTCCTCAAGCTGTAGCTGTTGGTACACCGAGTAGGGGAGAAGATTCACACTTGCCCCCAAATCGAGGAGAGCTTGCTCCACTTGACAATTTCCAATGGTGATTGCTATGGTTGGACAACCGGGGTCTTTGAATTTGGGAGGAGTGTTGGTCCTCAATATTAAGCTCACTTGCTCGGTGAGGAATGTTTTCTTGCGGACATTCAATTTTCTCTTCACCGTGCATAAGTCCTTCAAAATCTTAGCACATGATGGAATTTGCTTGATGGTGTCGAGGAGTGGAATGTTAATCTTCACCTGATTAAACATTTCCAAAATATCAGCATAATTAGCCACCTTAACATGTGGCTTCAAACGACTTGGGAAAGGGGCAGGCATGGGGGGAATAAACATACAATCATTAATTAATTTTTCTTTCTCTACTACCTCTCTTTATTTATCTTCACTCACCTCACTCTTGTCGACGTCACCCAATATTTCTTTTTCTTTTGGCAATGTGGTCTTGGGTGAGACCGTTAGCAAAATGGTTTTGTCAATTTGTTTGCCACTGCGGAGGGTAGTGACAGCGTTGAGTTGCTCGTAACTCTCTCTCAAAGGTTTTGATGATTCAACAAAGTGTTGACCCCTAGGGTTCTCTTGTGGTTGAGCGGGGAACTTCCCCTTTTCTTGTTGAGATGCCCCTATGAAGTTTGTTAACTTTGTGAGTTGGGCTCTTACATCATTGATGGCTGTGGCATTTTGATTATTGATGGCAGTTTGGCTTTGAATGAGGGAATGGACCATATCCTCCAAATTCCTTTTATGAGGAGGTTGTTATGTGGATGGATTGGACGGTCCTTGAGAAAAACTTTATGGCAGGGGATTTGGTGAAAAATTATGTGGTGGTGGGTTTGACGAATACCCTTGTGGATTGGTCCGGGGGTATTGAGAGCTAGATGCTTGCCCTTGGCCGTGGTATTGGTTTTTGCTTAGGAGGCATGGGAGATGCATATGCACCTGAACCATAAGGAATGGGTTTTTATTTCTCCAACTAAAATTTGGGTGATTACTCCAACCCAGATTGTAAGTATTCGAATTGGGAGAAAATGATTGCCTCGTTTGGTTAAAGGCATGGACTTGTTCATGGTATGCTTCTTTAACGATCGAAATGTTTGGGCAATCCGATAGGGAATGCTCCATACGTTCGCAAATTGAACAACCCTCGGTTTGTAACACATTAGACACCTTGTGTCTCTTATTGACTTCAAGACTTTCAACTTTCCTTGACAATTTAGTAATTTTTGAAAACAAGTCTTCTCGATCTCTCAAATCATAAATCCTTCCCGCTTGAGTTTGGCCACTCTTTTGAGGAGAAGACCTTGGTACATCGGTGGGATCTGTAATGTCCCATGATTGTGCATTTTGTGCCAATGTATCAAAGTAATCTAAGGCCTCATCAGGGTCTTTATTCAAAAACTCCCCATTACACATCATGTCAATGAACTGTCGATGGGCCGGTGTGATTCCTTCATAAAATAAACTCACCAATTGCCATGGTTCATAGCCATGATGTGGAAGGAATTGTAGCAATTCCTTGTACCTCTCCCAACATTGATAGAATTGCTCATTGGGCTTTTCCAAAAATTTTTGAATTTGCTTTTTTAGGGTGGTGGTTTTTTGCACCGGAAAGAATTTGTTCAAAAACTCAAAAATCATTTGCCTCCACGATGTGATGATTTGAGGTCTTAAGGAAATAAGCCACGTTTTTGCCTTGTCTTTTAGGGAAAAGGAAAAAATTTCATTCTAGCTATCTCTTCCATCACATGATTGGGGAGGAATGTTGCAACTATTTTCTCAAATCCCTTATGTGCGAATAGGGGCTCTGAGTTTCAAGTCCGTTGAACGTGGGAATTAGTTGCAACATCCCTGGCTTAACTATGAAAAGATGAGCTTGGACCGGAAGGACGATGCATGATGGTGTGGTGTTTCGCGTTGGTTGTAGGAAATCCCTCATTGACCTCATCGGGGGATCCATTTGAAAATTATTCCCCTCATTCACAGAAGGGGAAAAATTCATTCTCGGATTGGGTATTTGGGGTTCTTGTGGTCCCTCACCCCTTTGGACATTTGGATTTGCACCTATATTGTCAAAATTGTCACCCGCATCCTCGGGTTGTTCTTGGTCAATATTCATGGTAGGAGCCAAGTTTTGTCTAACAAGTCAGTTTCGGTTGTTCTGCCTCCACATAAAACAAAATATATACAAACAAAATTATACACAAACAAGATTATGTACACAGAACAACGTACCTCAACCCATGATGAAGATCATGGGACTTACCTCCGTCGTCCGGAACTCACCTTCTTGGTTTGACACTTGTCTTCCCCAGCAACGGCGCCAAAAATGCTTGAGAAAATTCCTTATTATTTCCTAACCTCTAAACATCACCTTTTAGCATGTATAGTATATGGATGAAGGGGAGTGTCACTCTCCTTGGGATGATGTCAAAAAAAAGGGCAACAAAATGGTGGATGAATAAAATGTCAAAATGCGTGTGTGTGTGAACAAAAATGCTCCCCAAGCACAAGGAGACTTTCACGGATCGTGTTTTACTTGGTGGTATTCCAAGGTCATTTCCACGGGGAAGGAAGTAAACCAAGGGGAAGGTGATTTTGAGAGAAAGAAAGTGTAAAATCTTTAATTATTGGAAGTTGTTTTGATGCTAGTAAAATGAGAAACAAATGTTGGCAAATCCAATAGGAATACCGTCTCAACTCGAAACCTTCCTCCAATACAGCATGAATGAACGATTGATTCATGAGAAGCTAGGGATAAGATTGGTAAGTATCTAAGCATAAACCGTGACTAGGCCCACGAAATATCAAAGACTCACCAAGTTATCCACCCTCAACCTAGTTAAACCGAAGCGTTGAACCCTGAAAGAAGGGAGGAGAATGAGTTCAAAATGGTATACCCAAGTGGAGGTTTCCCTTGGTTTTTCCAACTAAGAGATTTAGCTATTCATGCTTAAAATAAAGACAACAATACGATGAGAAGACATTATGAAGAAATAAAGACTAGAGATAAGCATAAACGAAATGCATAAATATAACTTCTAGATAATCACCTCTTTCTAAAGATTGGATGAGAAACTACTCACTCTTCATGGCTTTGTTAAAGCTAGAAAAGTGAGTGATGCACATCCCTCCAAGTAGAGGAGTTACAAGGTAAAACACTTTACACAAGGAGCCCATCTTCAACAAAGAATGAGTGAATCACATTCCACCCTTCACGGCTTTGGTAAAGCTCTAGAAAGGTGGAAGAGTTTCACTCTTCTAAGGGAAGAAGGAAGCTCAAACAATGAAAGTAAAAAAAGCAATAACACAATAAAAGAAAGCAATAAATTAAAAGGAAGTAATAATACAATAAAAGAAAACAATACTTAAAGAAAGCAATAAGCAATAAGGAAAGCAATAATACTTTTGGAGGGTTTTCCACTACCAAAAGATGAATGCTTTACAAGTTATAAGGGGTGGTATTTATAGGCAACAAGGGAGGGTGAAAGTCTTGTTAGGTGGCTTTGAATTACATGAAAGTCTTGTTAGGTGGCCTTGAATTACATGAAAGTCATGTTTGATGGCCTTGAATTCTTTGATCCCTCTTTGTTTTGAGCTTTGATAATTGACACCCCAGTAGTTTGTAGCTTTAATACAATTGGCTCCCTAGTAGTTTGTAGCTTTGACGCACAAAACCCTGAAAAGAACAACAATTAATGCATTATCCTTTATTCACACACTAACCCTAATTTGATTTATTTTAACTAGTTTAACTTTGTTCAACTAACATAATTTACCTATTAAATTATGCCTTAATTAGGGTTAATCACTTACCGTACTGCATATATAAACTCTTTTAGGGATGTCTCCTTATCAGTTAGTATAGGAAAAACCATGTCATTTTCTTGCAGAATTAGAAAATCGAGCGTATTGGGCAATTAAAATGATGAATTTTTATATAGACAAAACTGGAATAGCCCGTAAAATTTAAATAAGTGAATCAGAATAACTATGAAATGAAACTTATGAAAATGCAAAAATTGCAAAATCAAGAACAAAAATTTTCATGATGAAAATATCATGCGAAAATCTTTTGAACCATCTCAAGAAGTGCTATTATATAATGCAAAATTTCGTTTATTTCCTGAAAAATTAAAATCAAGATGGACGGGTCCTTACATTGTCAAACAAGTTTTTAACTATGGTGCAATTGAAATTGAAAATCCATTAACTGGAAATATCTTTAAAGTCAAAGACTTAAACCATATATGATGGATTTACTCAATAAATAATTGATGTACAACTTTCTGATCCTGTTTATAAACTCTGAAAAATAAATTATTGCTTAAATCTCAATAAAATTACTAATGAATTGTAATTTATTTGACAAAGTATCTTCTGAGTACAACTAGAAATCTCAATCGGTGAAATGAAATTGATTGCCAGGTTTCCTTATCAATATTAATTATCACTGTTGTTACATTTCAGATAATGTTTAAATTAAGTTGGGGAGGTAAGGACGTGATTTTAGTATTTAATTTTTTTTAAATCACTATTAATTTTGTCTTTGTGACTGACAGACGTTAAAGAATCGGATAGAGTGTCTTCAAAAAAAAACTATTTTATGTGTACAATGGACAAAAAATTATTTTGGTTAAGTTTAATTCTACTGCGTCATCTTCCAAAAGATATCCATGCATTGATCATGAAAAAAGCTAGAAGAGTCAGAAATTTAGAAATTTTTGAAAGTCAATCCCCACCTTTATGTGGAAAAAGTACATTTGCAAAAAACTGACGCGACGATCTTCTTGATGGTTTTGTAAGATGTGGTCGTTTACAACATTTAAGACAATATAATCAGTGTGTGGAACCAATTTCAGGTCGAGTGTTAGATCGTCTCTGGTGGATTAGGTATGGGCAGAGTAAGGATTACCCTGAGACGCCATCCTATTCTACCCCAATGTTAACAAGACACATAAGAAATGAAGTTAACCGTGTCACTAATAATATTGATTCAGATAGTTCTGACTCTAAATCAGTATGATCATAATTTTTGGAAGAATTGTACATACTTGTAAATATTTGTAAATAAATATAAGTATTTGTAAATAAATATAGATTAATTAGAAGAATTAGTAAATATGAAATAACAAAGAAAATAAATAAAACCCATAATTTTTGTGACAAGAAGAAGGGTGGTTAGCAAAGTTTTGTAGAATATAAAATTTAATTTTGTGTACTGAAGGAATTTCGAGGAATAAAATACAGTACAACAAAATAACAAAATGTAGTCAAAAGAACAAAAAACCAAACTATTGGACCGTCTAGACGGTGGGTCAACCGTCTGGATTGTGTGACCTCAGTATAAATACTATTTCTCCATGCAGACGGATCAATTGCACCATCAACTCAAAATTTTAACCATAGCCAAAATTTTCATGTAGAAATCAAGAAAAAATGGATTTGAGATGAAGAACGAGAGGATCTTCGAGTCGGGCACGAAGAAATCAACCTAAGCAACCTCAAACACCTCCACAACAACCAGGACCAGGAAATATCTTCAATGAGGTGATGTTTGAGAATTTTGAACAACAAGTTTGGTATGATGCTAATTTTCTAACTAAAACTATTATTTCTGAAAGGTTGGTTATTTATGAAGATTTTGAGAACATAGGTGTACGTCAAATTCTTGCAAGTAGAGGATGGTTACAGTATGTTAGATTATCTATTCCTACTTATGACTGTTTAGTTCCAGAATTCTATAGTAATGCTGAGATTATTGGGGAAAGACAATTGCAGGTATTTGTGTGAGGTATTATTTTTCAGGTTACACCGGCTTCTATAGCCGAATTTTTTCAACCCATGCAAAGACCTAACAACCAGCAATATCCATACACGGATTTACCTGATTTAGATACCATAGGGAGAGAGGTGATGGGTAATCCAGAATTTGGTTGGGGCAGACCGAATAAATATATCAATCAAGGAGACCTGACTGATAAATATTGAATTTTGAACTTGATCATAGTACATAGTTTATTACCCCCCGTGCCCAAAAGAATCAAATCTACATTGAGCAAGCTTATTTTCTATATGCATTCAGAATCGGGCATACCATTGATCTACCAAATTTAATCTTGAATCAAATGGTTCTTGCTGTGGGTAGGAAGAAATCTTCACTCCCCTATGCTATCCTAGTTTCTCAGCTTTGCAGGAACAAATGAGTGATTATCAATCCAACATGGAAGACTGTAGACCATTTTGGCCCATTAGACAAAACTTCATTGAGAAAAAGTCATGGAGGACAATAAGAAGAACAACTAGAGATACCTCCTCCAGTAGAAGAGGAACCATTCCAAGGCCCTGAAGAGTTTATTCCGCCAGAGCAACAGCAGCCACAAGAGGATCAACCATACATACTGATGGATGACAAAATTGACAGACAGATTTTGCTAGGATTAGAGACCACTGTCACTCAGCTTGGTAACAGTATCATAGGTATCAACAAATGTATGGAGGATTATGAACAAAATCAAGCTAAAATCATAAGGCTACTGAGAGGACGTTTTGGAGAAGGCTCATCTACTTCCTAGAAGAAAAAAAATTGAAGATTCTACTGAAAAGCTCTGCTATCTTTCACTAAGCCTTTTAATTATGCACTTAAAATTTAATCTGTGTTTTGCACTTGTTTGTGTTAGACTTACTTGTCTTGAATTAATGTGTGTCTTAAACTTGTTTGTTTTGAACTAATGTGTGTTTAAGTTTGTTTTTGCTAAAGTTAGAACCTATATTGTCGAAATTAGGAAGACTAGTTCATATGAATCACAGTGAAATTAGAATAATATTCCTGTGTTTTGTAGAAATATTCTTAATCTGATCAGGCGGGATTTTTATTGAAACTTAGTCTTAAAAGCACATTAGATTTCTTTATTGTTAAAACTCTTGTGAAATATTATACTCTTTGCATATATAGTGGAGATGTAAACCTATTGCAGATTTTGAACCAATCTTTCTTGATGAGATACTCTACATCTACTCAAATACAAATCTTCGATTCAGCAGTAAACTTTCCTTGAATAATCTCATTAACTTTTGTTTTGGTTAACACTAACTAAATTTTATTATTAGCAATGTCCTTTACTTTCATATAGAAATTGTACATATATATAATTTATGGAAAATGATCTTAGGCCATGTTTGATTCAATCTTGAACCTTGATCATTTCTTTTACAAAATTATATCCGTAGTCAGCCATGATTGAGCTGAAAAGAAAATAAATTCTTTTCTTTAAACCCAAGAAACACTCGAGCCAAATAACAAGATATTAACTTACCTTTGCTATCTAATTTTCTTGCACCCTTATTTAAATCAATAGGATATAAAAAAATAGAAAAGCAAAAGAAAGAGACAAGGAAATTATGAAAAAAAAAAATTAAGCCAAGAAAGTGAAAAATGGGAAAAAGAATAGAAAGAAACATGTGAAGATTTAGCAAAAGAGAATGAGGTGTGCCACAATACTAGAAGATAGCATTTGATATCTAATGACGTCGTTCCATAAACCTTAAACCCATGGCCACATTACAACCCTAATAAAGTCCTTTTTGATTCCAGAAATCATATGTTTGTATTAGTTCTATTAATTCTAAAAAGGAAAATATTAATAGTATATTTAATATAGTGTTAATATTCTTTCGTGAGATTATGTCAAATTCCACTTTATTCAACTAACCGTTCTTTTGATTACTACATGTAAACTTATTTGTTTTGTTAACTAGATTCCAAACAGATGTAGTTTATGAGAATAGTCACTATAACAGGTGTGTTCTTTTTGCTGAGTGTATTCCCGAAAAGGACTGACTTCTAAACTACCATGAATGAGGATGACATTTCTCAAGTGATTTTTGAAAATAAAGGAATCATTACACACATACACACAAAAGTTTTTATAAAAATATATAGATAATATTACAACTAACATGTGTTACTCTTATAGTGATCAGAGAAGGAAATATCTTGACAAAACAGATAGAATATTAATTTACTTTTACTTGTGAAAAATATGAGTCATGAATTCCTAATTACTGAAGTTTGTAGGTAGCTTTATTGGAAACCTTCATGAGACAAAACTCGTCCACTAGGAGTCATCTAAGGGTTTAAAGGCTTGTTGCATATGCTAAATGCAACCATGAAAATTCTATGAAAATGGTTTTACCTCTGTTTGTATTATGTTGTGTTAATAGTTTGTTTTAAATTTACTAGGGACTATTAAAGTTTAAGTTGGGGAGTGTGATTAACCTTAAATAATATATAAATTAAAACAATAAAAATGTCAAATTAGTGTGATAAAATTACTAAAAACTAGCAATTAAAGTCAATTAGGGTTTGTGCGGTAATTAGGGTTTTATGTGTGTTATGTTTACAATTTGCAGGTTTAATGCAAAATTACTATAGAATACAATGAGCAAAGTATGAAAGCTTGAAAATACAAAGGCTAAAGTGTAATTAAATCAAATGAAGAGTCAGCATAATGCAAGTTGCAAGTCCAACAAAGCTCCACCGTCCGGACGGTGGTGATGGCGTCCGAACGGTCACCTTGATGCCTAGCTTCATGTCTTCCACCCCCTACTTCTTTAAATGGCTATAAGTAGCCAAGTCTGTCTTCAAACTTCAGCAGGCCAGAACCAAGAGAGAAAAGAGAATAGGAAAAAAAAAGAAAGAGAAAAAGAAAAGTTGCAAAACGATCTGGTCCGTGATGGACTATAGTCTAAACTTTGTACTTTTGCATTGCTGTTGTATCTTTCTATTCGGATAGTTGAACTGTTGTCACTTTTTTGTCTTAACTGATAATAAAGGTGATTGGGTTTCAGTTGTTCCTTGTAAAAGACATTTTAGACTCTATATTTTAATTTTAATTATAATGAAAACTGTCTGCACTCCTTGCTTGTCTGTAGCAATGGTGCGTGAGTAGTTCCGTATATCCTCCAGTGAGAGGTAAACATATATATAATACTGGTTAAATTCTAGAAATGCTGATGTTTTATATATTTATATATCTATATATTATATGCTTCACGCATGATACAGTGATGTACGTACTTTCGGTGCTGTGCCAAGAAGTATGTCATCCATGCATCATCAACCTGCCCGTAAAACAACTACGGCATTTCTATCGGTATGGCTAGTCCTCCACCGGAATGTTGAGGATGTTAACTGATGCATGACACAAAACCTAAATGATCATTCTGGGTTATTAGGGTTTAACTTATATATATATAACTATCAGGTGAATGACCTAAGTGATTCTCATGAATGGCTTGTCCTTTTGGATTATATAGATCGTTTAACTGGTATAAAGGATAATATTACCAGTCTAACAACCACGACATTCCTATCGGTATGACTAGTCCTCCACCGAAACACTGAAGATGTTAATTAATGGATGGTACAAAACCTAAATGATCTTTCTGGGTTATTAGGGTTTAATTTATATATATAACTATCAGATTAATGACCTAAGTGATCCTTATGAATGACTTGTCCTTTTGAATTACTTAGATTGTTTAACTGGTATAAAGGATAATATTACTAGTCTAACAACCACGTCATTACTATCAGTATGACTAGTCCTCCACCGAAATGCTGAGGATGCTTAACTGGTATATATGTGTCACATATATAGTTAAATGAATAATTCAAGTATTTCTCATTAATGGCTTGTCCTTCTAGTTTGCTTGGATTAGTAAATTGACATATCTATAACCAACTAACCTAAGAAGTTGCTGTGTTATGACTACTACCACCGGTTGACCTAAGAAGTGGCCGTGTTATGGTTTATTATGTATGCACCTACTATTATGAAGACAAATGAATAATTCAAGTACCTCATGAATAGCTCGTCCTTCTGGTTTGCTTGGATTAATCAGTTGTCCTGGATACCACTAGCTAACCTAGGACGTTGTTGTGTGATGGTTTATATACATCAGACCTACCAGTCAACTTGGTATTAACATGGAAGTAGCATTTCCAGTATTTAATCAATATAACGCACATGAGATCCTTGAACTGAAGGATACTTTTTATTATTGTCTTACTCTATTTGCACATAACTATTTACTTAGACTAGTTATCAATCTAAACTCTCATCACAAGCTATCACATGCTGTCCTATTCAAATTAGTAACTTAACTATTTTATTTCGTTTCCAAATTATTAAAACTCTTAATGGGATCGATAGTTGGACTTAAAACCCATAAAACTACAATTCGACCATTTATACTTAGGTGTATAATATTTATCCGATCACTAAAAAGTGTGAGTCACAAAGCTAAGGTATTTTGTACAACCATGAGTCTTTTCTAAGACAAGGTGACTCTTGGCATAGGAGGATTCATTGGTTCTTTGCAAGTACTCCAGCTAGATCTTAATGACTACATTTCTATCTTCATTATTATTGTGCATCAACTAAGAATGGAATAGTATCATAATGGTTGGATGACTTATAGAATTACTTGCTTGTTTGCAAACGGGTTGAGTCCCAGCACTGACAATTCTTGTAAATATCTACAAATACATAAAAAATGTGCTCTTAATTTTCATAGTTCATCTTTATCCTCCAATTAGTTTGCTATTGACATAGGGGTTAATTGAGTTCTCAAGCACAAATATAACAACCAGATGATCGACTACATGTCCAGATCCTCGAGCTAAAGGGTAACTCTTTCATTTGGGAGAATCTTATATTCTGTCCAAAAATTCCAAGCGAATATTATATTTTATCTAGAAAATCCCATAAACATCATAACTTCAAATCTCAAGGGTTTTAGTTACTTTGGTCTATGTCACTAGTTACTCCAAAACACCAACAGTAGTTCCCTATGGATTCGACTCTGGGCTTAACCATATTATAACTATAACTTGACTGCCTGCACTTGGGTGTACATATTTCGGATCAAATAAGTGCTTGGGCACAATATATCAACAAAGGGGATCCAAGCCGACAAATCCAAGGTTGAAGCAATTTCCAACCTTCCCACACCAAAAGTCATCAGGTCCTTTCTTAGCCATGCTGATTTTTATTGAAGATTTATAACAATCTTTAGTGGATTGGCAAGAACCTTGACCAATTTGGTTTCTAAAGATGTCCCATTTGTGTGGTTGGATTATTACGAGGCATCATTTAAAAAACTCAAAAGCATGCTCACTTCACCTCCAATTATACGACCACCCAAATGGTACTTACCATTTAAGCTCTTGTGTCACGCGAATGATTATGCGGTCAGTGTTGTGCTTGGTCAAAGGGAAGACAAAAGGCCATATGTGATATACAACACTTGTAAGACTCTAAATAAAGCACAAATGAATTACACCACCACTGAAAAAGAGTTGCTAGCCATAGTTTTTGCATTGGACAAATTTAGGTTTAACATCATTGGTTTACCTATAGTAGTCTACACTGATCACTCTGCTTTGAAGTATCTCTTGTCTAAGCAGGATGAAAAATCGAGACTCATTAGGTGGATGTAACACCCCAAAACCCACCTTGGAAGACATTACAATTTGAAACCATTTAGATCATGAGAGCAACTAAAATGATTCACAAATAAATAAGATTTCATTCATCATTCATAAAATTTACAACATTTTCCCAAAAGAATATGCACACTATGGCGCTTACATCTCAAGAATTTAATTGCTATAGTGCAGCAGAATAACAAAAGAAAGCTAGATTTCACAATGTTTCAAAATGAATTATCGAGTCTAGAACAAAAAGATAAAGTCGCTCCAGGCGTCCACCTCGAAATCCATGTTCCCTTCTGTCGAAGTCTCCTAAGATACCTGCTCATCGCCTCCAAGATCCTCCTCTCAGATATAATCTGAGAAATGTTTGTTTGTAGGGGGTGAGCACTAAGCTCTGTAAAAAAAATTCTCCCAAAATCAAACAAGGTTTAGAAAAGCATATAAAAACAGTCGGTCACCTTTCACAAATAGCATATATGAATTTTGAAATAAAACAGGGACATTTAAACAAATCTCAAGTTCAAGCGACAACAGTAACTTAATGCATAAGTGGAACCAATATACAACTAGTAACTCATTCCACCATAAATCATTTCTCCCAAGTTCTTGCGGAATCCCATACTTCCCAAGATTCTTGTAGAAACCATTTCTAGTACAATGATCAATAACTCACCACTACAATATACGACTAATAATCCATTCCACCATAAACCGTTTCTCCCAAGTTCTTGCGGAATCCCATACTTCCCAAAATTCTTGTAGAAACTATTTTTGGTACAATGAATAGTAACCCAACATTGTATTCATATCTCAGGCATGAAGTAAGATCTAGCATGGTCACCATCGAAAGCATCATGTCCCACATATCCACAAATAAAAATCCTCAAAAGGATATCCAACCTTTGGGAAAGGCATGTGCCAACACCATGGTAGTGGCAAACCCAACCCAGACAATAGTATACTAATCCTCTGACATGGCACCCGTGAGCTAATAGTGGTTTGTTCCTCGCAAGGCACTAACCCCACTACGAGTGGTAGGATATGTTCAATCCCGCACGGAGTAAGAAGATGTTTACCCACTCCATGATACCCGGTCAATCATAGTCCATGTTTATCCAAACAAGCACACAAAAGATACAATACCAATAATTCCATCAATAACAAACAATGTCCCAAACCCCCAATTCCATGGGTATTTCCAAGAGCACAAGTAATTTCAACAATCTCCAAATTTTCGCATGTATCATTTGAATAGAACATTGAAGAAAATGTAAGAGATTAGCCTCAATATCATATTATCACTCAACACAAGGCACTAATATTTTGAAATCAAGAACCAAGGAAGAATCAAAAGGAAAATCCATCACTCTTGAAAACTAGGGTTTTAAATCAAGAAAAAAAGATTTCATAGGTATTCAACCTTAACTTTGTTTAAAACATAATAATAATTTCAAGAAGACCAAGAAACAAAGAACCTATAGCAAATGCATAAGATTAAGAGTCAAAACATACATATATATTAGCCCTAGCATCAATTTACAAGAATGGAAGAAAACCCCTACCTTCTTCTTCCTTGGTTTTTGTTGTGAAGAACTTGAGATTTGATCTTTTCCCAAGTTGAATCCACTCTTAATCTCTTGTTTTTCTCCTCCTTTCTTCCTCTATAGGACTTTCTAGGGTTAGAAGTGTTGAAATGGGGCTAAGGGAGGCGTCATTATGTATTTATAAGGTGAGAAACGGAGACAAAACCCGAAATCGGATGGAACTGGGTTTTACCGAGAGTACCGGTACTGTGTACCGATACTATTTAGCTTATGGAGTTCGAAGTACTTGTACACTTTGTCTGCTGAAACTTTCAGCACAGTTTTGGCCAATTTAGTGGGCGATTTGGAAAAGTTTCGTGAAATATACTTTTGTAGCCCTAGAAGTGTACCATCAACTGTCAAAAGTTCCGATCAAATGTATTTCAAAATAAAAGATTATGATCAAAATACTAGACAGTGTCCAAGATCCTTTTTAACCAAATCCTCTCTAAAGTGTGCTTCAACTCCGGAACACTTTCTAACTTCTAATTCACCCAATATTACTTCACCCAAGGTTTCTCAACCTTCCGGATTCAATGGAAATCTTATTTTGACCTAAAAATATTTTGAACTTACCTCACAACCTCTTCCAAGCTTAAATACCTTCGTAACTTAAACTTCACAATCAATTTTTCTCCCAAATATTTATTTCTACTGTTATAATCTGTGTGGTTCATTCTTACATCATAACATATAATAGAATTACTAAAAAAATTATATCATTATATTAATATAAACATGTGGGTTTTTAGAATCCACCCCCTTAAAGAAAGTTTCGTCCTCGAAACTTAATCGTCAAGTTGGTCTATCTAATTCTAATTTACCACAGGTTCTCAACATATGTTATTCCCTTAAGCATCAAATCCAAGATCAGAATAGAATATCATATTATAAATTTTATATCCATCCTTTCCACTTATAACGTCATTGCAGTTACTTAAGGTCCTCAAGATTACATTCCTTCACTAGAGTTCATTTACCACCTTTATTCTCAATAATTGCATTAGATTGTTGTCATTACTCAAGTACTTATGCTGCGCACTCTGATATAAATTATAATCCACCAATTCAGAAATCAAGACTAGCCAAACGATAGGAATTCCTATATGTCTTTAAAGTATTTAGAAGATATGTCAGGTTCCACCCAAAGTGTACAATTGAAATCTAACTGTACTTGCTTTTCAATTTATAACTTCCAAAATGTGTATACTAACAATCCATCAAATCCATTCAAAGGGGGGATTTGTAATTGACCAACTATTATAACTAGACTAAGTGTCAAGTTATATCTCCAACATATTTGCTTTCCGTCCCCAATCTTGAGCTCAACTCAATAAGCCTTACCATCCCCTTCATAACTCATTTGTATCTAGATTCATACTTTTAGATCACCCTTAATAACTCTACATGCTCATCAAATTGATTAAGGCCAATTATTTTGTATCCCCCAAGTATTCATTCTCAATCTCTAAACTCGAGGTAGAACTAATACTTTCCACGATACTTATAGTTTCGAATCCCTATGATACAATCCATTACAATATATATCTCGTAATATACCGAAATATGGAGATAGACTATCAAGGATCTCAAAATATCTTTCAATTCCCTATCACCAGGCTTCTTATGATATAATCAAAACTACAACAAAACTCCCAATGATTAAACCAATGTTCCTTACTTTTTTGACATTTGTCATCACAGTCTTAATCATTATTCATAATTCCCAAAATAAGAATGATTTTCTAATTACTAGGATAACCATAGTCATTTATCCCAAAAATTACGTAAGGTTTCTACATCCATGTCAAAGCCAATATGCATAGGTATCATCATTGATTCCCCAAATTACATATTTCCAATTATCCCTACTAACTGTCAAGTTAGAACCTTCCATACCCATACCAACAATACTCAAGTATAATTAATCAAACGTATCTTAATAATGTACTAAAGAGACAAGAAAAAGAACTCTATATTCTCCCAACATCCATTATATCTAATAATGTTATAAGATCCCATGGAACAATAGAGATTCATATCAAACTTTAGATTTCATCCTTATTTCAGTAATTATCTGTTATATCTGATCTCGAGCTTTCAAACATCTATAATCTTTAATCCTACAATATATAGGGTCAAAGGTAACTACAATAAGTTAGTAAAGCTTCTTTGATTTCCTTTTTGCATGTCTATAAGTTCATTTCCATAACTTAACCTCAAAATTTTCAATCACAATTTGTAAATACAAATCAACTATTAACTCCACACTTAACCAAGAGATTCTTAATTGCTAATACATTAAAGAGTCTAGGTGTAGTGAACTAAAAGCCCACCACAAAATAAGGTCACCTAAGTATATTATCCTCAACGATTATCCAACTTATAACCCTTCTAATCCATTAATACTTCCAAACTAAATTCAATCAATACTTCGTAATATTTTCAAACTAATATTGGAAACCCCAAGTACATAGTTATGAAACAACATCCTATCCATTTATGACCTATAACCACAATTTCAATAATTATTCCAAAACTAGACTCCCATTCGAGGTTACTTCACCATATCTCTTAAACTTCTATAACTTTTGAATAACACAAATAACTTTCCATAACTTTATCATTCAAAATTTTTTCCATCTTAAAAACATCTAAGTTGACCTCACCTCCACATATCCAAATTGAGTTATCACATCTCCTTGACTTCTAAAAATATAAGCAAGCTTAATAGTATAATCAAATACTAGAGTCGGCACGACACCAAGTCAGAATCCCCTTTTATATTGTTATCCATAAAAAATGCTTCAATCAACATGGGGGTGTATTTAAATCAAAGCCTAAATAATGATGGAAGCTTGCTTAAGGATAAGTCCTTCAGAGTCTAAGAAGCGAAGCACGACATTTTGCTATCCAATCTGGTAAAAAATCTGCGCCGTGGTATTCCTTGAATAATTGTTGAGGACAATATACTTAGGTGACCTTATTTTGTGGTGGGCTTTGAGTTCACTAAACTTAGACTCTTTAAAGTATTAGCAATTAAGAATCTCTTGGTTGAGTGTGGAGTTAATAGTTGATTTGTATTTACAAATTGTGATTGAAAATTTGAGGTTGACTTATGGAAACGAACTTATAGACATGCAAAAAGGAAATCAAAGAAGCTTTACTAAGTTATTGTAGTTACCTTTGACCCTATATATTGTAGGATTAAAGATTATAGATGTTTGAAAGCTCGAGGTCAGATATAACAGACAATTACTGAAATAAGGATGATATCTAAAGTTTGATATGAATCTCTATTGTTCCATAGGATCTTTTAACGTTATTAGATATAATGGATGTTGGGAGAATATAGAGTTCTTTTTCTTGTCTCTTTAGTACATTATTAAGATAAGTTTGATTAATTAAACTTGAGTATTGTTAGTATGGGTATGGAAGGTTCTAACTTGACAGTTAGTAGGGATAATTGGAAAGATGTAATTTGGGGAATCAATGATGATACCTATGCAGATTAGCTTTGACATGGATGTAGAAACTGTAGGTAATTTTTGGGATAAATGACTATGGTTATCCTAGTAATTAGCAGATCGTTCTTATTTTGGGAATTATGAATAATGATTAACACTGTGATGACTAATATGGAAAAATTGAGGAACACTGATTTAATCATTGGGAGTTTTGTTGTAGTTTTGATTATATCATAAGAAGCCTGGTGATAGGGAATTGAAAGATATTTTGAGATCCTTGATAGTCTATCTCCATATTTTGGTATATTACAGGATATATATTGTAATGGATTGTATCATATGTAATCTTGAGGACATTAAATAACTGCAATGACGTTATAATTGGAAAGAAATGATATAAAATTTATAATATGATATTCTTTTCTGATCTTGGATTTGATGCTTAAGGGAATAACATATGTTGAGAACATGTGGTAAATTAGAATTAGATAGACCAACTCGATGATTAAGTTTGGAGGACGAAACTTTCTTTAAGGGGTTGGATTGTAAACCCCCACATGTTTATATTAATATAATGATATAATTTTTTTAGTAATTCTAATATATGTAATGATCTAAGAATGAACCACATAGATTATAACAGTAGAAATAAATATTTAGGAGACAAATTGATTGTGAAGTTTAAGTTGTGTAGGTATTTAAGCTTGGAAGAGGTTGTAAGGTAAGTTCAAAATATTTTTAGGTCAAAATAAGATTTTCATTGAATCCGGAAGGTCGAGAAACCATGGGGGAAGTAATATGGAGTGTATTAGAAGTTAGAAAGTGTTCCGGAGTTAAATCACACTTTAGAGAGGATTTGGGTAAAAAGGATCTTGGACACGGCCTAGTATTTGGATCATAACTTTTTCCTCTGAAGTCCATTTGGTCTGAACTTTTGACAATAGATAGTAGACTTCTAGGGCTACAACAGTGTATTTCCCAAAAAGTTTCCAAATCGACCTCTACATTGGTCAAAACTACGCTGAAAGTTTCGGCAGACAAAGTGTACCGGTACTACATACCAGTACTTTGAACTCCAAAAGCTAAATAGTACCAGTACAGAGTACCGGTATGCTCGGTAAACCCAGTTCGACCCGTTTTTGGGTTTTGTCTTCGTTTCTCACTCTATAAATACATAATGATGCCTCTCTTAGCCCCATTTCAACACTTATAACCCTAGAAAGTCCTAGAGAGGAAGAAAGGAGGAGAAAAACAAGAAATTAAGAGTGGATTCAGCTTGGGGAAAGATCAAATCCCAAGTTCTTCACACCAAAAACCAAGGAAGAGGTAGGGGTTTTCTTCCATTCTTGTCCATTGTTGCTAGGGCTAATATATATGTATGTTTTGACTACTAATCTTATGTATTTGCTATGGGTTCTTTGTCGCTTGGTTTTCTTGAAATTATTATAATGTTTAAACAAAGTTAGGGTTGAATACCCATGAAATCTCTTTTTCTTGATTTAAAATCCTAGTTTTCAAGATTGATGGATTTTCCTTTTGATTCTTCTTTGGTTCTTGATTTCAAAACCTTAGTGCCTTGTGTTGAGTAATGAAACGATATTGAGGATGATCTCTTGGATTTTCTTCATTGTTCTATTGAAATGACACATGTGAAAATATGGAGATTGTTGAAATTTCTTGTGCTCTTGGAAATACCCATGGAATTGGGGGTTTTGGAAATTATTTGTTATTGATGGAATTGTTGGTATTGTATCTCTTGTGTGGTTGCTTAGATAAACATGGGCTACGATTGACCGGGTATTATGGAGTGGGTAGGTGTCTTCTTACTCCGTGCGGGTTTGAACATATCTTATCACTCGTAGTGGGGTTGATGTCTTGCGAGGATCAAACCACTATTTGCTCATGGGTGCCATGTTAGAGGATTAGTATACTAATGCCTGGGTTGGATTTGTCACTGCCATTGTGTTGGCACACGCCCTTCCAAAAGGTTGGATATCCTTGTGAGTATTTGTGTTTGTGGATATGTGGGACATGATGCTTTCGATGGTGACCATGCTAGATCTTACTTCATATCTGAGATACAAATACAATGGTGGGTTATTGTTCATTGTACTAAAAATGGTTTCTAGAAGAATCTTGGGAAGTATGGGATTCCGCAAGAACTTCAAAGAAACTATTTATGGTGGAATGGATTATTAGCCATATATCGTAGTGGTGGGTTATTGATCATTGTACCAGAAATGGTTTCTACAAGAATTTTGGGAAGTATGGGATTCCGCAAGAACTTGGGAGAAACGATTTATGGTGGAATGAGTTACTAGTTGTACATTGGTTCCACTTATGCATTAAGTTACTGTTGTTGCTTAAACTTAAGATCTGTTTAAATGTCCCTGTTTTATTTCAAAATTCGTATATGCTATTTGTTAAAGGTGGCCGACCATTTTTATATGCTTTTCCAAACTTTGTTAGAGTTTGGGAGGATTTTTCCTATAGAACTTAGTGCTCACCCCCACAAACAAACATTTCTCAGATTATATCCAAGAGGAGGATCTTGGTGGCGATGAGCAGGTATCTTAGGAGACTTCGACAAAAGGGAACATGGATTCCTAGGTGGACGCCTAGAGCGACTTTACCTTTTTGTTCTAGACTCGATAATTCATTTTGAAACATTGTGAACTCTAGCTTTATTTTGTTATTCCACTACACTATAATAGTTAAATTTTTGAGATGTAAGCGTCATAGTGTGCATATTCTTTTTGGAAAATGTTGAAAATTTTATGAATGATGAATGAAATCTTATTTATTTATGGATCATATTAGTTGCTCTCACAATCTGAATGGTTTGAAATTATAAAGCCTTCCAAGGTGGGTTTTGGGGTGTTACACAACCTATATTTGTTCAAGTATTTCCCAAACCAAGTGATGAGGAGATGGATACCTAAAAATGAAAAACAAAAACTCCTTTTATTCTGTCATTTCGAGGTATGTAGTGGCCATTTATCTTCAAAGAAAATGTTGGCTAAGATTTTATAATCTGGTTTTTATCGGCCTTCTTTAATTAAGGATTGAGTTTCATTTTGCAAGGAATGAAATAGGTGCCAAAGATTGGGTGGGGTGACCCGAAGAAATATGATGCCTTTGTCCCCCGTGTTAGTAATTGAGCTATTCGATTGTTGGGGCAATAACTTCATGGGTCCATTCCCTATGTCCTTTGGTTACCTTTATATTTTACTGGTAGTGGACTATGTGTCCAAGTGGGTAGAGGCTATCTAACCAAGACCAATGACCACCGGGTCATGGTCAAATTTCTCAAAGAAAACATTTTTTCGAGGTTTGGGATGCCTCGTGCAATGATAAGTGACAATGGTTCTCATTTTTGCAATAGGCCATTTGCATCCTTAATGCATAAGTATGGTGTCACACACAAGGTCTCCACCGCTTATCACCCACACACCAATGGCCAAGCCGAGTTGGCCAATAGGGAGATAAAGAACATCCTACAGAAAATGGTGAACTCTAATAGGAAGGATTGGTCACTTAGCTTGATTGTTGCCTTGTGGGCTTACCACACTGCTTACAAGACCATTTTAGATATTCCACCCTACAGACTAGTGACTTGATATGAAATGTGTACACCGAAGTGCAAGCGGTCAAGTTGTAGAATTTGTCCGATAGTTTGTAGCTTAGACAATTTGCTCCCCTGTAGTTTGTAGCTTGGAACGAAGTTGGCTCCCCTTTAGTTTGTTGCTTCGACAGCTAGCTCCCCTGTAGTTTGTAGCTTTGACGCAAAAAACTCTGAAAAGAACAACAATTAATACATTATCTCTAATTCACACACTAACCCAAATTTAACTTACTTTGACTCTTTTCACTTTGTTTAACTAACACAATTGACCTATTAACTTAATTAAATTTGGCATTAATTAGGGTTAATCACACCCCCAACTTAAACATTACTAGTCCCTAGAAATAAATAACAACATAACAAAATAAAATCACTTTCATAGATGACACGTTTGCATTTAGTATATGCAGCAAGCCATTAAACCCCTAGGTGATCTCCAGTGGACGAGTTTTGTCTCGCGAAGGTTTCCAGTGTAGCTACCTACAAACTCTAGTCTAAAAAATGTGTGTATGTAAGATTTGTTGTCAGAATGAGTTAGCACCATGATCGTTGACACACACATCCCTTAATTTCAAATTGTTTCCGAAACACTTCTCTATCATCGGTACGTACTCTATGCACAAATAAACACTGGTTACATTGATATTTGAAATTCCCTATGTAGTATGAATAATCATTCTAGCGACAAGAATTATTATATAAAAAAAACTCTTCTTTACAACCTTCCATGGATAACTTTCATTTCACAATCCTTTCTTAGAAATCTCTCAGCAAAAATTCGCTCTGATTATCGTGACTTTTCTCTCAAAAGCATGTGATTAGAAGAAGGCTAATTGTAAATTCACATGCTCAGCAATTATGGAAGTGCAATCCAAGGAAATAGACTAATCAAGTTTGGCATAATCTCATGGAAGAATATTGATACAAATAAAGTAATACTATTTAACATACCCCACACTTTTGATCGACGACCTACACATGCATCAAACTTGAGTTCAATTAGGACTTTTTATATATAATGTGGTCAGAGGTCAGTGGCTAACGAAACGATGTCAATGGTAATCAAAAGCTATCATTTATTTATGTAATGTAGCACACCTCTTTCTAGCTTTTCAAAACATCACCTACACGGTATTTCTTTCTTTCATTATTTTTCTCATTTTTCACCTTCTTGGCCATTTTCTTTTTTTTCTTCTCCTTTTTTTTTCCAGTTGTTTCCACAGACTTTTCTTTCTTTGAACTGTAGCCACCATCTTCTTTTCATTTTCTCTTACTTTTCTGTATGATACTGATTTATATGAGGGTGCAAGCAAATTAGATAGCAAAGGTATGTCAAATATATTTTCCTGTGTCTCGGTTATCATATGGGTTAAAAAAAATCACACATTAAAGGCTCAATAACGGCTGACTAGGGATATAATTTTGTAAAAGAAATGGCTATGGCTCAAAAAATATTAGTCAAAGATGGGCTAAGATCCTTTCTCAAGCATGTGTACGTGTATGTGTTGTATGAACAGATTATTTGTGGGATATGTCAATAGATTGCTCTAGTTGTGTCAATCAATAACAATTTTAATGACACTATTAAAGGATAGAAAGTAAAAAACCTTACTTAAGTAAATGTTCATTTTCTCTCAAAAGCGTCGCAAGGCTCGAAAACTTACCATGGTATATTCTTCGTGTTCTCCACTTGTTATGTCAGGTTTTCAAATAATGTTGGTTATATATCAATTCTATTTTCGAGTCTAGTCATTCTATACCTTAAGAATAACAAATACCCATGTACATTTGACATTTAAGCATAGGGAAAATACCATTTTTCAAGGAAATGAGGTTTTGTTTTTTTAATGCAGAAATTGAACTAGAAAAACTATGGTATCTCAAGATAAGTCCCTATCCACACAAAAAATTTGTTGGCATTTTAGGACATTCTTTACTCGGCCCACATCTTTATTTCAACAAAAAGAATTTGTACATCTATTTACACTTTTTACAAAAAAGTTCGGACCATTAACCTTCATCCCAAGCAAAACAAAATTTTTCACAATTTTGTAAAAGCAGTCTATTTCGAGTCTCCCTCAGTGTCTATGCCATTTGAATGATCAGTGGTTCTTCTAACTTCCTGTCTCACAAAATGGTTAAGCAAAGTATTGGAATAGCATGACGGCTCAAGATAATTCTTACTCAGCCCATTCACTATTCAGTCTAATCGATTGAGTGCGTGACCGGAAATTAGTTCAAAACACTAATTATATTGTTTCATGTGAAAGACCATCCCACATTGTTTACAGGCATCAAATATTTTGGCACGACGACGTTTAGCAAAAATATTTCTGGCATACAGTGGTTTCGCTTGCTCTTCTCGGATTTCAATTTTTTTTACGAATCTTCCTTTTCTCATGATCACAGTATGCACATCAGATGGAAAAGTATATAAAACTCCTATACTAAACCAAAAAAGTTTACCATCCATGCTTGCTAAGCTTTAAGACTCAATATTTAGTTTTTTAACGTCTGTGAGTCACAAAGACGATTGAAGTTGACTAAAAGGTGTGATCATCAATTTATACAAAATATGAGACAATGTACACAATATGATTAAAAACAACAACAATAACAAAAAAAGTTAGGGGCACAAAAGGTACAAAATAGGAATTGTAGTTCTCACCCCCCATCCTAAACTGAACATTGTCCCTAATGTTTCAAATTTACCAATGTATGGAGCTTGGAGATGAGGTGGAAAGGTAGGGATCTATTCATTTGCTAGAACCTACAAGCAAAACACACAAATTAATCATCTTTACGCAAATCTGGGTTTCAGCTAAGCTGGAAACCCTTGTCCGTGAGGGTGAAGAGAATCAAAATACCTATAAACAAATACAAAATCAAAATACAAAGCATGAAACAGAGGATTGTGTTTGTGGAGTGTGTGGTCTTGGGGCTAGGTTGTGTTGCAAAAAGTAGACAAGAATGAAGAAGAAAAAGAAGAAAAGGAAAAGGGGATAGGGATAATGACGGATGGGAAAAAAAGGAAAAGGAGTGGAGGCCTTATAAAGGCGTCCCAGGGGTCAAGTTGGGTTGAATATTTCCTAACCCGACCCCTTTATTTGTCAGCAGGAGTGAATCTTGGAAAAATATTTTGGATCCATTAAAAGAATGGTTTCCAAAACTTTAACAAAGTCTTCGAAAAATAGTTTTAACCGCTGACCATTGACAGTAAAGATATTACCATTCGATGGGTTTTCCATTTCTACTACTCCACGTACAAATACATTTTTGACGATGTAAGGCCCAGTCCACCTTGACCTCAACTTACTAGGAAATAGACAGAGTCTTGAATTAAACAACAGGACTTTTTGGGAAGGGGCAAAGGATTTTATTATTTTGTTTTTGTCATGAAAGATTTTCATCTTTTCTCTTCCAACTGTTTCACTGTCATATGCCTCATTTCTCAATTCCTCAAATTTGTTAATCTGAAGTTTTCTTGCTAGTAGCATATTGCTTCATCTGCCATGAGTAGCATATTGCTTCATCTGCCTCTCTATGTGCAATCTAACTTTCTTATGGATTTGCTTCACCAATTCAGCCTTTCGTTCTCCATCTGAATTAACACATTCATCAACGGGTAAAGGCATCAAATCTAATGGAGTTAAAGGGTTAAAACCATAGACAATTTCACAAGGGGAATAAGTAGTAGCATAATGCACAGTATGATTGTAAGCAAATTTGATTAGTTAAATTTCACAAGTGGACGGTATCGTGCTTATTTATAACTCTTGGTCCCAAATCTTATTTGATCCCGGTGCTACACACTCACTCATACGTATTGCATATGCTTTTAATTTGAGATTGGGATTTGAGAAGCTAGAACATGCTCTTAGTGTTGACATGCCCACGGGAGAATGGTTGGATACAACAAGGGTGTGTAGAGGATGTGTGCTTCACATTGGGGAGCAAGGGTTGGTTGTCGATTTGGTTGTATTAGATATGAAGGGGTAAGATGTTATATTTGGGATGAACTTGTTGTCTGCTTTCCGTGCAGTGATGGATTGTTTCCATAAACGGATTTCTTTTCAACTATTGGGAGGGGTAGTATTCTGTTTCGTGAATGACCAAAATTCCTCCCATCCATTTCCCACGACGGGAAATTGATTCTTGAAAGCTAAGGTAGGGAGAAATTTGAGTTTCTTGGCCAGCTTAATGGGAGATGATGGGGACAAATCCCAACCGGACGTAATATTGGTGGTGTCGAACTTTCTAGATATTTTTTCCGATGAACTCCTCGGGTTACCCCCACTGAGAGAGATTGAGTTTACAATTGATCTAAATCTAGGAACCGAACCTATATCCATTGTTCCTTATCGGATGGCAGCTTTAGAGTTGAAGGAGCTAAGGAAGCAATTAGACCAATTGTTGGCTATTGGGTTTATCTGTTTGAGTACTTCACCTTGGGGAGCCCCCGTCCTCTTTGTGAAGAAGCATGACGAGACACTTCGGTTATGTACGGATTATTGAAGGTTAAATCAAGTAAAAGTGAAGAACAAATATCCCTTGCCAAGGATTGATGCTTTATTTGATCAGTTGAGGGGTTCCAAGTATTATTCTAAGATTGATCTTCGCACTCGGTACCATCAACTACGGATCAAGAAATAGGATATTCCTAAGACAACCTTTTGTACCCGGTATGGTCAGTTTGAATATACGGTGATGTCGTTCGGATTGACTAATGCCCCTGCAGGCTTCATGGATTTGAAGTACAGGGTATTTCGGTCGTATTTAGATCAGTTCGTTATCATTTTTATTGATGACATACTAATCTATTCCCGGACTCAAGAGAAACATGAACACCATCTCTCTATTGTGCTATAGATATTGAGAGAACATTAGTTATATGCGAAGATGAGTAAATGTGAGTTTTGGATGAAGGACGTGAAATTCGTTGGCCATGTTGTTTCGGAACAAGGGGTAGCTGTTGACCCCGAAAAGATTGAAGTCGTGATGAAATGGGAACCACCTAAGAATGTGATCGAAGTACGTAGCTTCTTGGGTTTAGCAGGCTACTATGGGAGGTTTGTGGAAGGGTTCTCAAAGCTAGCAATGCCGATGACATGTCTCACAAAGAAGGGAGAAAAATTCTTGTGGACTCAGGAGTGTGAACTAGCTTTTCGCACTTTGAAGGAGAAGTTGACAAGCGCCCCTATGCTCATTATTCCGAGTAGTGGGGAAGGATATAATGTGTACATCGATGCTTCGCTATGAGGCTTGGGGTGTGTGCTATTGCAAGGAGGCAAGGTAGTTGCCTGTGGCTCTAGGCAACTCAAGGTTCATGAGCAAAATTATTCCACCCATGACTTAGAGCTTGCCGCGGTGGTTTTTGCTCTTAAGTTGTGGAGATGTTACTTATATGGGAAAAAGCTTCAAGTGTTTTCTGATCATAAGAGCCTCAAGTATGTGTTCACATAGAAAGATTTGAATCTTCGGCAGAAAAGGTGGGTTGAGTATCTAGAAGATTATGATTTCACATTCAACTACCATTTGCGGAAGGCTAATGTAGTCACGGATGCACTTAGCCCAAAGTCTTGGGGTAAACTCAATGTTCTTGCAAGTAAATGAAAGATGAGGGATGACCTTGGAGACTATGATCTATCGGTCAGAGAAGATAGATCTCGGCCATGCCCATTCAACCTTGTGGCCCAACCTACCCTTCAACGTAGGGTTGTGGAATTTCAATGCTTAGATCCTAACTTAGCGTTGATTTGAGCTAAATTGGAGAATGGAGAAACAATGGAGGGTTGGTCTTTGAGAAATGGAGAATTGAGATATAAGGAGAAGCTATGTGTTCCTAATGATTCATCCCTAAAGAAGGAGATACTTGGAGAGTGTCATCGCTCCAAGTTTGATATCCACCCCAGTAGCACAAAAATGTATAGGGACATGAAGCGCCAATATTGGTGGAAGGGAATAAAGAAGGATGTGGCAAGGTTCATCGCACGATGTGTTGTGTGCCAGCAGGTGAAGATCGAACATCAAAAGCCAAGAGGATTACTACAGTCTTTGCCTATCCCAGAGTGGAAGTGGAATCACATCACCATGGATTTCCTGTGGGGTTTACCACGAACGTCGCGGGCATAATGCAATATGGGTTATAGTTGATAGACTTACTAAGTCCGCACATTTCTTGAGTATGAAGACCACGAACACTCTAGAGACCTTGAGCAAGTTGTATATCCACAAGATTGTGATATTGCATGGAGTTCCACTCTCTATCATATCGGATCATGATTCTCATTTCGTGGCACAATTTTGGCAAAGTTTACAACGAGCTATAGGGACAGAGTTACGATTTAGCACCACTTTTCATCCTCAAACGGATGGCCAATCCGAGAGGGTAATATAGATTTTGGAAGACATGTTGTGTGCTTCTGTGTTGGACTTCAAGGGAAGTTGGAGGGAGCATTTTTCGTTGGTGGAATTTGCATACAACAACAGCTATCAGGCAAGTATGGGGATGACACCTTATGAAGCGTTGTATGGAAGACCATGTAGGTCATCGACTTGTTGGCTAGAAGGTGGAGAAAGTAGTTTGTTTGGGCCAGAGATTGTTCGGGAGACTACGGAGAAAATTCAACTCATCCGGGAGAGGCTACGCATGGCAAATAGTAGATAGAAAAGCTATGCGGATCGACGACGAAGACCTTTGGAATTCAAGGTTGGAGATCACGTGTTTCTTAAAGTATCACCCAAGAAGGGAGTGCTGCGATTTGGCAAGAAGGGAAAGTTGGCTCCAAGATACATCGGACCCTTTGAAGTGATCAATGTAATAGGCACAGTGATAGGACTACCAGCTCAGTTGTCAAGGGTGCACGACATATTTCATGTGTCGATGTCGAGGAAGTGCTAGTCGGAGACCACGCATGTGATAGATTTGGAAGATATCGAAGTTCAAGATGGAGCAACATGTGAAGAACAATCCATGAAGATTCTTGCCACCAAAGAGAAAGTGCTCCGCAACAAAGTCATCTGACTAGTGAAGGTTTTGTGGCAACACCAAGGAGAGGAAGAAGCTACTTGGGAACCGGAGCTAGAAATGCGAGAGAAGTACCCGCATTTGTTCGGTACTTAAGATAAGCTTGGAGGACGAAACTTTCTTTAAGGGGGATGGATTGTAAACTCCCACATGTTTATATTAATATAATGATAAAATGTTTTAGTAATTCTAATATATGTAATGACGTAAGAATGAACCACATAGATTATAACGGTAGAAATAACTATTGGGAGGCAAATTGATTGTAAACTTTAAGTTGCGAAGGTATTTAAGCTTGGAAGGGGTTGTTAGGTAAGTTCAAAATATTTTTAGGTAAAAATAAGATTTTCATTGAATCCGGAAGGTCGAGAAACCTTGGGAGAAGTAATATGGGATATGTTAAAAGTGAGGAAGTATTTCAGAGTTAAAGCACATTTTAGAGAGAATTTGGGTAAAAAGGATTTTGGCCGCTATCAAGTGTTTTGATCATAACTTTTTATTCTGAAGTCCATTTGATCTGGTATTTCGACAATATATAGTAGACTTCTAGGGCCACAAAAGTGTATTTCACAAACTTTTTCTAATTCAACCTCTAAATAGGTCAAAATGGCACTGAAAATTGGAGCAAAAATTTGTCAATCAAACCGTACCGGTACACCCAACTCCAAAGGCTAAACAATACCGGTACACTTTATTTAAAGCTTGCCGAACAATAAAAAAATCAGAATTTTTATGTTTTAAAACACCATTCTAAGCCCCATTTGTCCCATTCTTTCATTCCACTCTCACCCCACACCTCTTAGAACCCTTGGAGAAGATAAAGAGGGAAAGAAAAGGGAGGAAGAAGGTCTTCAAAACTTGGGCTTTTAATTCTTGATTACAAGATAGGGGGTTTTCTTCCATTCTTGTTCGTTGATGCTAGGGCTAATATATATGTATTATTTGACTCTAAATCTTATATGTTTGTTATAAAATCATCTTTTCTTGGTCTTCTTGCAATTATTATCATGTTTTACACAAGTTAGAGCTGAATACCCATGAAATCTCTTGTTCTTGCTTTCAAACCCTAGTTTTTGATGAGTGATGGATTTTCTTCTTAAATTCTTTCTTTATTATTGATTTTGAAACTATAATTCTTTGAGTTGAGTACTAAAATGATATTGATGATGATCTCTTGCATTTTATTCAATTGTTCTATTGAAACACTACATGCGAAATTGGGGATTTATGGAATTGTTGTTATTTGAGGAAATTGTTGGTATTGTATCTCTTGTGTTGTTGTTGGATAAACATGGGTTACTATTGTCCAGGTATCTTGGAGTGTGTAGTCCCCTTCTTACTTTGTGTGGGTTAGAACTTTTCCTACCACTCCTAATGGGATTAGTGCCTTACGAGGACTAAACCATTATCGCTTACGGGTTATCATGGAAAAAGGGGTTAGTATACTACTCTTTGGTTGGATACGTCACTGCCACGGTGTTAGCATACACCCTTCCTAAAGGTTGGATATCCTTGCGAGGATTTGTGTGGATTGTAAGTGGGCTATGATATTTTTGATGGTATCCATGTAAGGTCTTACTTCATACCGGATATACGAATACAGTGGTGAGTTATTGTTCATTGTACCGGAAATAGTTTCTACAAGAATTTTGGGAAGTTTGGGATTCCGCAAGAACTTGGGAGAAACGGTTTTTGGAATGGATTATTAGTTGTATATTGGTATCACTTATGCATTAAATTATTATTGTTGCTTAAACTTGACATTTGTTTAAATGTCCCGGTTTTCTTTCGAAATTCATATATGTTATTTGTGAAAGGTGACCGACCATTTTTATATGCTTTTCTAAACCTTGTTCGAGTTTGGGAGGAAAGTTGCTACAGAGCTTAGTGCTCACCCCCCTACAAACTACATTTTTCATATTATGTACTGGAAGAGGATTTGGGAATTGAGGAACCGATACATTTGGAAGCTCCACTAGACGGGTTCATGGATCCCGAGGTGGACGTCTAGAGTTACAGTTTATTTTTGTGCTAGACTAGTGAAATTATTTACAATCATGTATAGTCTAGTATTTTGTTTATTCCACTGCTAAGTTTAAATGTAATTCTTTTGGGATGTAATTGTCATAGCTTGACATATTCTTTTGGATATATTGGCCATGGTTGGCCTTTTCTTTTGGGATGATATTGTAAATGATATATTTGATGAATGAAATTTCTTTATGGATGAATTATTTAGTTGTTTTCATGATGTGAATGGTTTTTAGTTTGTAATACAGTCCAGGGTGGGTTTTGGGATTTAGGTCTTACATGGGAGCTGTAGGTTATGGAGTACCATTAGAATGTAGAACTAGGTGGAATAGAATCGTTGATATAAATTCTACACATGTCTAATGCTTTAGATTGAAGTCGACAAATCAAAGGTGGATGCAATTTCCAACCACCCCACGCTAAAGGTCATCAAAGATATCAGGTCGTTTGTTGGCCATGTCGGCTTTCATCATCATTTCATTAAAGACTTTACTGCATTGGCCTGACTTTTCACCAATTTACTTTCACAAGATGTTCGATTTGTTTAGTCGAATAAATGTAAGGCATCTTTTAAAAAATTGAAAAACATGCTTACTACACCTCCAATTATGCAACCACCCAAGTGGAATTTACCTATGAGCTTATCTGCGACGCGAGTGATTATGCAGTCAGCGCAGTGCTTATTCAAAGGGAGGACAAGAGACCTTACCTAATATACTATGCTAGCAAAACCCTCAATGAGGCATAAATGAATTATACCACCACAGAAAAGGAATTACTAGCAATAGTATTTACATTGGATAAATTCTGGTCCTACGTCATTGGTCCACCTATAATAGTCTATACTAATCACTCTGCTTTGAAGTATTTGTTATCTAAGCAGGATGTCAAACTGAGACTTATTAGGTGGATACTACTCCTACAATAATTCAACTTGGCAATTAAGGACAAAAAGGGAGTTGAGAACGTGGTGTCGGACCATTTGTCCCGACTTGTGGGACAAGATGCCGATGAGCACATTCCTATCACAGACTTTTTCCCTGATGAGCATTTACTTTCGATTCATTCTATTTAATAGGACAAATACCATCGCATTGGAGTCAAAAGTATCGAAGAAGATTTATGGCAGATGTAAAGTACCTTTACTTCGAGAACCCGTACCTATTCAAATATTGCCCGTACTTTTAATGCGGGTCCTGCAGAGATGCGTACCAGAAAATAAGCAGTAGGATGTCCTTGCATTTTGCCACTCAGAAGCGAAAATTCTACAATCAAGTTTTTACTGGCCCTTGTTAAAAAAAGACTGTGTTTCATTTTGCAAAGAATGTGAAAGGTGGCAAAGATTGGGTAGTGTGACCCGAAGGAATAAAATGCCCCTCTCTCCTGTACTTGTCATCGGGATATTTGATTGTTGGGGCATGGACTTTATGGGTCCCTATCTCGTCTCGTTTGGCTACCCATGCATTTTACTAGCAATGGACTACGTTTCCATATGAGTGGAGGCTATCCCAACGAAGACCAATGACCACCAGGTCGTGGTCAAATTCTTGAAAGAGAACATGTTTTTGAGGTTTGGGATGCCTTAAGGCTATGATAAGCGTTGGTGGTTCACATTTCTGTAATTGACCATTTGCATCCTAATGCGAACCCTTAAACAAATTCAAGTACCCATGGGCAAATTGATTGAAGACTCCCCAAGAAATTTCACAAACCAGATCATAAGAACCAAGAACCCTATACCCAATGTTTTCAAGAAACAAGAACCCAAGGTGAAAAGTTCAAGAGAAATATGTCACACTCAAGATTGAGAAAGAAGTCAATGAAAGCCACAAGAAAAATTAATTCTTGATAAGTTCTTGAAATAGTTTTTGGAAGAACAATAAGGCAGAAACCTCACAAAACTCATAAAAAATATATTCTATCTTTTACAAGATCTTATGTGTNAAATTAATTCTTGATAAGTTCTTGAAATAGTTTTTGGAAGAACAATAAGGTAGAAACCTCACAAAACTCATAAAAAATATATTCTATCTTTTACAAGATCTTATGTGTGTATATAAAGCCCTAAAACAAAATCCAAATCTAAATAGGAATAACTAAAGTGGGGCTTAAAAACAAGTAATCAGCCCAAAATCTCTAAATAACCTAAATCAGCCCATACAACCACTTAATCAGGTTTGTTGGACTTGAATTACATTAAAATAAACTTGAGGCCTTTTTCCCTTAAAGCCCACACATGGCATGTTAGAAAAGCCTCCAAACGTACTCTTCATGCTTGAATTTTCACAATCAGCCCATATGACTTGAATAAACCTGTTTAAAGCTTTCTTTATCCTTTTTCGATTTCGTTTGAGTCCTAGGACCTCCATTTGCACTCAATGGATCAGANCTGAATTTTCACAATCAGCCCATATGACTTGAATAAACCTGTTTAAAGCTTTCTTCATCCTTTTTCGATTTCGTTTGAGTCCTAGGACCTCCATTTGCACTCAATGGATCAGATTGCATTACATCACATTCCTTATGCATAAATATGGCATCACATATAAGGTGTCCACCGCATACTACCCACAGACCAATGGCCAAGCCTAGTTGGCCAATAGGGAGATCAAAAATATCTTAGAGAAAACGATGAACCCAAATACCAAAGATTGGTCATTTAGACTGACTGATGCCCTATGAGCTTACTGTACTGCCTCAAAGACTATCCTAGGTATGTCTCCCTATCGGTTCGTCTATGGAGAGGCTTGCCATTTGCCAGTCGAAATGGAACACAAGACCTATTGGGCCATAAAGACTTTAAACTTCAATTTTAGAATGACCGGAGAAAATAGGAAGCTATAAATGAATGAATTGGAAGAGATTCAAAGAGATGCGCAT
>CAUOFW020001269.1:134132-157905 GCA_963454935.2 Ilex paraguariensis
GGTGTCGTCCCTTGGACTCCCTTTGTCCTTGTCATCTTTGGCCCAATCATAGAAATCATGGAGAAAAAGAGAACACTAGCTAGGTGAGTAATTCATGAGATTCCACCAGACGGAGCTGGAAGCCAAATCTTTCTTGAAGGCATTCTGAAAATCAAAGATCAGTATAAGAATCTGGGGAAACTACAGAGAATTAAGGGTTTAGAGGGCCTCCCTTGGGTTTATCGAAAACAATAGGAGAGGTTTGAGGGAGTGGATCTGAAGGGTTTAAGAGAACGAAATATTTTTCTACTGATAGAATCTGTTATAATGTTTTGGACACTATGAGTACCAACCGGTAAGAATAAGCATTCGACTTGCCGTTAGCTCAGTTCAAAGTTCGAAAAAAATNATCCCATGAAATGAATGTGAACCAACCTAAAAATAATGAAATTTACATATCTCATAACTATTCAAGCATGTGCACTCAATTATACCTCGTAAAATTAAATAGGGTTTTCTATGTTGTAATTAGACCATTGGTAATGGCTTAAGGAATGAAAGGATTAAGGTTTCAAAAGAAGTTAAACCTTACACAAATTTAGTATTCAAGAATACACTTAATACTTCTTTTCATGCAACATGAATGCTCATGTCACTCATTCTTCCTTTACAAGACTTTGGCGTGGGGTGTCGTCCCTTGGACTCCCTTTGTCCTTGTCATCTTTGGCACAATCATAGAAGTCATTGAGAAAAAGAGAACACTAGCTAGGTGAGTAATTCCTGAGATTCCACCAGAGAGAGCTAGAGGCAAAATCTTTCTTGCAGGCATTCTGAAAATCAAAGATCAATACAAGAATCGGGTGGCATAAAGAGAATTAAGGGTTTAGGGGGCCTCCCTTGGGTTTATCGACAATAGTAGGAGAGGTTTGAGGGAGTGGATCTGAAGGGTTTCAGAGAATGAAATATTTTTCTACTGATAGAACCCGTTATAATTTGTTGGACACGACGGGTACGACCTGGTAGGAATCAGCATTCGACCTGCTGGTAGCTCAGTTCAAAGTTCCAACAATTTTTCCAATTTTTTTTTAATTTCTACTCTTCACAACTAATTAAAACAAAACTAATTATAACACCAAGTCCTAAAACTCAAAGTGTGTCCAATTAAGTCCTTAGTCACATTCCATAGTGAGACAAATTGTATGTATATGCAACCTAAAAGCTCAATAATCAATGTAATTGAATGTCAAATTCAATAGAAAATTAAAATTGCACGCCACTTTCTTTGGCTACATGACTACATTTAGCTTATGTGCTATGCTGTTTAACCCCTAGGTTACTTACAGCGGAAGAGCGTTGTCTCGTGAAAGGTTCTAGAGAAGACACCTACTAACTTCAACTTATCTGTCTGAAATTTAAATTATTTTCCCGTAATCACCATGAAACCAAAGACGTACCCTATCTACTCAATTTAGTTCACACATAACTCTACTAACAACACAAAGCGTATGCAATAGTATTCACAATCATGTTCAAACCCCAAACCCGTGTTTGTGTGATACGATCGTGCGATTGAAGAGATTCACAAAATGAGGTTCATTTTCCAATTAGTTATCCAAAGCTAGGTTTTTGGCCAAACTAACCAAAGTTTTCACACAAAGAAATTGAATTCTCTGATCGTCATGATTGCGCCACTCATAATTACACGTGAGGATCAAATTTATGTAATACAGAAAAATTTTACTCACATTTTTCAAAAGAGTAGAAGGAATGTACCAATTGAAACGACCCTGGCATAATCCCATGAAATGAATGTTAACCGACATAAAAATAATGAAATTTACATATCTCATAGCAATTAAAGCATGTGCACTCAACCATACCTCCTGAAATAAAAAAGGCTTTCTATGTTGTAATTGGACCTTTGGTAAAGGCTTGTGGAACGAAAGGATTAAGTTTCAGAAGAAGTTAAACCTTACACGAATTTAGTATAAAAGAATACACTTAATATTTCTTTTCATGCAACATGAATGCTCATATCACTCATTCTTCCTTCACAAGAGTTTCGCATGAGGTGTCGTCCCTTGGACTCCCTTTGTCCATGTCATCTTTGGCACAGTAATAGGAGTCATGGCGAAAAAGAGAACACTAGCTAGTTGAGTAATTCCTGAGATTCCATCAAACAGAGCTAGAGGCAAAATATTTCTTGGAGGCATTATGAAAATCAAAGATCAATACAAGAATCTGGGGGAACTAGAGAGAATTAAGGGTTTAGAGGGCCTCCCTTTGGTTTATCAGAAACAGTAGGAAAGCTTTGAGGAAGTGGATCTCTAGGGTTTAGGAGAAGGAAATGTTTACTACTGATAGAATCCATTATAATATTCTGGACACAACGGGTACCAACTGGTAGGAATCAGCATTCAACCTGCTGGTAGGTCAGTTCAAAGTTCCAACAATTTTTCTATTTTTTTTTAATTTGTGCTCTTCAAATAAAATTAAAACAAAACTAATTAGAACACCCGGTCCTAAATCTCAAAGTGTGTCCAATTAAGTCCTTAGTCACAATCCATAGTGAGACAAATTCTAAGTATATGCAAACTAAAAACTCAATAATCAATTTAATTGAATGACAAATTCAATAGAAAATTAAAATTGCACGCCACTTTCTTTGGGAACATGAATACATTTAGCTGATGCATTACGCCGTTAAACCCCCAGGGTACTAATAGCAGAAGAGCGTTGTCTCGTGAAAGTTTCTAGAAAAGACACCAACTAAGTTCAACTTATTTGTCTGAAATTAAAATTATTTTCCAGTAATCACCATGAAACCAAAGATCTACCACATCTACTCAATTTAGTTCACGCATAACTCTACCAACGATACAAAGGCTATGCAATAGTATTTACAATCATGTTCGAACCCCAAACCCGTGTTTGTGTGATACAATCGTGCAACTGAAGAGATTCACAAAATAAGGTTCATTTTCCTATTAGGTATCCAAAGTTAGGTTTTTGGCCAAACTAACCAAAGTTTTCACACTCAAAAAATGAATTCTTTGATTGTCATGACCGCGTCACTCGTCATTACATGTAAGGGTCAAATTTATGTAATCCAGACAATTGTTACTCACATTTTTTCAATAGACTAGAACAAATTTATCAATTGTAACGACCTTGGCATAGTCGGGTCAAATGAATTTTAACAAACATAAAAATAATGAAATTGACGTATCTAATAGCTATTATAGCATGTGCACTCAACCATACCTCCTTAAATGAAACAGGGCTTTCAATGTTGTAATTGGACCTTCGGTAAAGGCTTGAGGAACGAAAGGATTAAGGTTTCAAAAGAAGTTAAACCTTACACGAATTTAGTATTCAAGAATACACATAATACCTTTTTTCATTGAACAAGAGTGCTCATATAGCTCATTCTTCCTTCGCAAGACCTTGTCTTGAGGTGTCGTCCGTTGGACACCCTTTGTCCTTGTCATCTTTGGCACAATCATAGAAATCAAGGAGAAAAAGAGAACACTAGCTAGGTGAGGAATTCACGAGATTCCACCAGACGTAGCTGGACGCAAAGATTTTCCTGGAGGTATTCTGAAAATCAAAAATCAATACAAGAATCTGTGGGAATTAGGGAGAATTGAGGGTTTAGAAGGCCTCCCATGGGTTTATCGGAAACAGTAGGAGTGGTTTAAGAGAATGAAATATCCGTTATAATTTTCTTTACACAATGGGTGCCAATCTGTAGGAATCAGCATTCGACCTGCCGGTAGCTCAGTTCAAAGTTCCAACAACTTTTGCAATTTTTTTTTTAAATTTTTCCTCTTCAAAACAAATTATAACCAAACTAATTAGAACACCAAGTCCTAAAATTCAAAGTGTATCCAGTTAAATCTTTACTCACAATCCACAGTGGGACAAGTTCTAAGTATATGCAACCTAAATGGTCAATAATCAATCAAATTGAATGAAAAATTCAATAAAAATTTAAAATTGCACGCCACTTTTTTTGGCAACATTAATACATTTAGCTTATGCACTACGCTATTAAACCCCTAGGTTACTTATAGCGGAAGAGCGTTGTCTCGTGAAAGTTTCTTAAGAAGACACATACTAACCTCAACTTATCTATCTGAAGTTAAAATTATTTTCCAGTAATCACCATGAAACCAAAGACATACCATATCTACTCAATTTTGTTCACGGATGACTCTACCAATGGCACAAAGGCTGTGCAAGAGTATTCACAATCATGTTCGAACCCCAGACCCGTGTTTGTGTGATACGATTGTGCAACTGAAGAGATTCGCAAAACAAAATTCATTTTCCAATTAGGTATCCAAAGTTAGGTTTTTGGCCAAACTAACCAAAGATTTCACACACAGAAATTGAATTCTTTGATTGTCATGAACGCGACACTCGCCATTACACATGTGGGTGAAATTTATGTAATCCAGACAAATTTTACTCACATTTTTTCAAAAGAATAGAACGAATCTATCAATTGGAATGACCTTGGCATTATCCCATCAAATGAATGTTAACCAACACAAAAATAATCAAATTGACGTATCTCATAGCTATTAAAGCATGTGAACTCAACCATACCTCCTAAAATCGAATAGGGCTTTCTGTGTTGTAATTGGACCTTTGTAAAAGGCTTCAGGAACGAAAGAATTATGGTTTCAAAAGAAGTTAAACCTTACGCGAATTTAGTATAAAAGAATACACTTAATACTTCTTTTCATGCCACATGAATGCTCATATGACTCATTCTTCCTTCATAAGACTTTGGCGTGTGGTGTCGTCCCTTGGACTCCCTTTGTCCTTGTCCTCTTTGGCACAGTGATAGGAATCATAGAGAAAAAGAGAACACAAGCTAGGTGAGTAATTCATGAGATTCCACCAGACGGAGCTGGAGGCAAAACCTTTCTTGGAGGCATTATGAAAATCCAAGATCAATACAAGAATCTGGGGGAACTACAGAGAATTAAGGGTTTAGAGAGCCTCCCTTGGGTTTATCGAAAATAGTAGGATAGGTTTGAGGGAGTGGATCTCAAGTGTTTAGGAGAACAAAATGTTTACTATTGATAGAATACGTTATAATATTCTGGACACAACGGGTACAATCCGGTAGGAATCAGCGTTCAACCTGCCTGTAGCTCAGTTCAAAGTTCTGACAATTTTTCTAATTTCTTTTTTAATTTGTCCTCTTCAAAACAAATTATAACAAAACTAAGTAGAACACCAAGTCCTAAAACTCATAGTGTGTCCAATTAAGTCTTTACTCACAATCCACAATGAGACAAGCTCAAAGTATATGCAACCTAAAAGCTCATTATTAAATCAAATTGAAAGTCAAATTCAATTGAAAATTAAAATTGCACGCCACTTTCTTTGGCAACATGAATACATTTAGCTTACGTACTACGCCATTAAACCCCTAGGTTACTTATAGCGGAAGAGTGTTGTCTCCTGAAAGTTTCTAGAAAATACACCTACTAACTTCAACTTATCTGTCTGAAATTTAAATTATTTTCCCTTAATCACCATGAAACCAAAGACGTACCATATATACTCAATTTAGTTCACACATAACTCTACCAACGACACAATGGCTATGCAAATGTATTCACAATCATGTTCGAACCCCAAACCCGTGTTAGTGTGATACCATCGTGCAACTAAAGAGATTAACAAAACGAGGTTCATTTTCCAATTAGGTATCCAAAGCTAGGTTTTTGGCCAAACTAACCAATGTTTTCAAACTCAGAAATTGAAATCTCTGATTGTCATGACTGTGCCAGTCATAATTACACGTGAGGATCAAATATATTTAATCAAGACAAATTTTACTCACATTTTTCAAAAGAGTAGAACAAATCTAACGATTGGAACGACCCTGGCATAATCCAATGAAATGATTGTTAACCAACATAAAAATAATGAAACTGACATATCTCATACCTATTAGAGCATGTGCACTCAACCATACCTCCTAAAATCAAATAGGGCTCTCTATGTTGTAATTGGACCATTGGTAAAGGCCTAAGGAACGAAAGGATTATGGTTTCAAAAAAAGTTAAACTTTTCACGAATTTAGTGTAAAATAATACATTTAATACTTCTTTTTGTGCAACATGAATGCTCATATCACTCATTCTTCTTTCACAAGACTTTGGTGTGAGGTGTTGTCCCTTGGACTCCCTTTGTCTTTGTCATCTTTGGCATAATAATAGAAGTAATGGAGAAAAAGAGAGCACTAGCTAGGTGAGTAATTCATGAGATTCCACCAGACGGAGCTGGAGGCAAAATCTTTCTTGGAGGCATTCTGACAATCAAAGATGAATACAAGAATCTGGGTGAACTAGAGAGAATTAAGGGCTTAGAGGGCCTCCCTTGGGTTTATCGAAAACAATAGGAAAGGTTTGAGGGGTTGGATATCAAGGTTTTAGGAGAACGAAATGTTTAGTATTGATAGAATCCGTAATTTTATTCCGAACACAACGGGTACCAACTGGTAGGAATCAGAATTCGACCTGCTAGTAGCTCAGTTCAAAGTCCAAAAAATTTTTCCATATTTTTTTTAATTTGTCCCCTTCAAAACAAATTAAAAAAAAACTAATTAGAACACCAGATCCTAAAACTCAAAGTGTGTCCAATTAAGTCCTTAGTCACATTCCACAGTGAGACAAATTCTATGTATATGCAACCTAAAAGCTCAATAATCAATCTACTTGAATGTCAAATTCAATAGAAAATTAAAACTGCACCCCACTTTCTTTGGCAACATGAATACATTTAGCTTATGCACTACGCCGTTAAACCCCTAGGTTACTTATAGCGGAAGAGCGTTGTCTCGTGAAAGTTTCTAGAGAAGACAACTACTAACTTCTACTTATCTATCTAAGGTTAAAATTATTTTCCAGTAATTACCATGAAACCAAAGACATACCACATCTACTCAATTTAGTTCATGCATAACTCTACCATGGCACAAAGGCTATGCAAGAGTATTCACAATCTTGTTTGAACCCCAAACCCGTGTTTGTTTGATTCGATCGTGCAACTGAAGAGATTCACAAAACATGGTTCATTTTCCAATTAGGTATCCAAAGTTAGGTTTTTGGCCAAACTAACCAAAGTTTTCGCACTAAAAATTTGAATTCTTTGTTTGTCCTTACCGCGCCACTTGTAATTACACATGAGGGTCAAATTTACGTAATCCATACAAATTTTACTCACATTTTTTCAAAAGAATAGAACGAATCTACCAATTGGAATGACCTTGGCATAATCCCATGAAATGAATGTTAACCAACATAAAAATAATGAAATTTACATATCTCATAGCTATTAAAGCATGTGCACTCAACCATACCTCCTAAAATCAAATACGACTTTTTATGTTGTAATTGAACCTATGGTAAAGGCTTGAGGAACGAAAGGATTAAGGTTTTAGAAGAAGTTAAACCTTACACGAATTTAGTATTCAAGAATACACTTAATACTTCTTTCATGCAACATGAATGCTCATATCAGTCATTCCTCCTTCACAAGACCTTGTCTTGAGGTGTCGTCCCTTGGACTCCCTTTGTCCTTGTCATCTTTGGCACAATCATAGAAGTCGTGGAGAAAAAAAGAACACTAGCAAGGTGAGTAATTCATGAGATTCCACCAAACTGAGTTGGGGGCAAAATCTTTCTTTGAGTCATTATGAAAATCAAATATTAATACAAGAATCTGTTGGAACTATAGAGAATTAGGGGTTTAGAAGGCCTCCCATGGGTTTATCAGATACAGTAGGAGTTGTTTGTGGGAGTGGATCTGAAGGGTTTAAGAGAACAAAATGTTTTTCTACTGACAGAATCCGTTATAATTTATTGGACACAACAGGTACCAACCAGTAGGAAGCAACATTCGACCTGCCAGTAGCTAAGTTCAAAGTTCCAACAATTTTTCCATAATTTGTTTTTAATTTCTCCTCTTCAAAACAAATTATAACAAAACTAACTAGAACCCCAAGTCCTAAAATTCAAAGTTTGGCAAATTAAGTCCTTCGTCACATTCCACAGTGAGGCAAATTCAAAGTATATGCAACCTAAAAGCTCAATAATCAATCTAATTGAATGTGAAATTCAATAGAAAATAAAAATTACACGCCACTTTCTTTGGCAACATGAATACAATTAGCTTATGCACTACGCCGTTAAACTCCCTAGGTTACTTCTGGCGGAAGAGCGTTGTCTCCTAAAAGTTTCTAGAGAACACACCTACTAAATTCACCATGAAACCAAAGACATACCATATCAACAGAGTTTAGTTCACATATAACTCTACCAACAACACAAAGGCTATGCAAGATTCATTGACAATCCTGATCAAACCCCAAGCCTGTGTTTGTGTGATATGATCGTGCAACTAAAGAGATTCACAAGACAAGGTTCATTTTCCAATTACGTATCTGAAGTTAGGTTTTTGGGCAAACTAACCAAGGTTTCCACACTCAGAAATTGAATTCGCTAATTGTCATGACCGCGACACTCGTAATTACACTTGTCGGTCAAATATATGTAATCCAGACAAATTTTACTCACATTATTCCTAAGACTAGAACAAATCTACCAATTGGAATGACCTTGGCATAATCCCATGAAATGAATGTTGACTTGATTGGAAATGTGTACACCCAAGTGCAGGCGGTCAAGTTGTAGTAATAATCCGATTAAGTCCAGAGTCGAATCCACAGGGAACTATAATTGGTGTTTTGAAGTAAGCAATAATTGAGACCAAGTAACTGGAAGTCTTGATAATTTGAAGTTGTGGGGTTTTCTGGACAGAATATAAGATTCTTTCCAGCTTATCTTTTTCTAGACTAAATATAAGATAAATTTGCAGAGATAACAACTACTCTTTAGTTTGAAGATCAGAACATGTAATCGATTATCTGATTTATTATGTTTGTGTTTTATTACTCAATTAACTCCCATGCCAATAGCAAGTTAATCGGAAGATAAACATGGACTGTGAAAATTAAGCACATGATTCCGATGCCTTTCTAGAAGTTTACAATAATTTTCTGTCCAGAGACTTAACCCGTCTGCAAACAAGCAAGTGTTTCTACCAGGAATCCTTCCATGGCATTAATGCTCTATTCTTTGAATAAAGTACAATAATGGTAGAAATTGAAAGGTTGTCATGAAGAGCTAGCTGGCGTGCTTGCCTTGAACCAACAGGTCTTTCTTTNTATTCTTTGAATAAAGTACAATAATGGTAGAAATTGAAAGGTTGTCATGAAGAGCTGGCTGGGGTGCTTGCCTTGAACCAACAGGTCTTTCTTTGTAGGAGTCATCCGTATCATAGAAGGAGCCCTTGGTTATACAAAGTACCTTAGCTTTGCTAGATGCATTCAATCATCCAATGAGCAAGTGGAATATAAAGCATTAAAGCATAAAGGAGTTACACAAACATAACTTCTAGATAATCTTTACATATTCATCACCTCTTACTAAAGAATGAATGAGGAACCACTCACTTTTCATGGCCTTGGCAAAGCTAGAAAAGTGAGTGATACTCATCCCTCCAAGTAGAGGAGCTACTAAGTGAAGCAACTAAACAAAGAGCCTATCTTCAATGAAGAATAAGTGAATCACGTTCCACCCTTCACGGCTTTGGTAAAGGTCTAGAAAAGTGGGAGAGTTTCATTCTTCCAAGATAGAAGGAAGCTCAAGCAATAGAAGTGAAATAAAGTAGAAGAAAGCTAGTTACTTTTGGAGCGTTTCCACCACAACCCAAAGATGAGCTATATCTCTTGATACTTATAAATAAAAGCAAGTAAAACTACAAGGGGAGTCTAAGCCTCCATTATGGTTGTTGATGGGGCATTTCCAAAATACTCCAAGATGAAGACACGTGTCCTTGGCATCAGTGAATTCTTGTTACTATAATCACAACACGTACTCGTCGGATTGCAAGTCCCTATTCCCCCGAGGTACTGTTTANTGAGCTATATCTCTTGATACTTATAAATAAAAGCAAGTAAAACTACAAGGGGAGTCTAAGCCTCCATTATGGTTGTTGATGGGGCATTTCCAAAATACTCCAAGATGAAGACACGTGTCCTTGGCATCAGTGAATTCTTATTACTATAATCACAACACGTACTCGTCGGATTGCAAGTCCCTATTCCCCCGAGGTACTGTTTATAGGGATCAATGACACCCAGTACGTTACATACCGACACGTATCCCTCGATCGGATATGGGTACATCGGTCCCTACATGTACCATTCCCCTCGGTACCAAGATGTACTGTCCAGAACGACATTCTCTGCTCCTACAAAGGCTATTGATGTACAGGTCACTAGCCTGGGCTAGGCTAGGTTAGCCATCATGACCTCGTCTTACACAATTGGTGTCAGAAGGCACAACGAAGGCAGAAGACACAGCCAATAGGGAATGGACGCGTGGCATATTGTGTCACATCAGAGACAAAAAAACCGGATGCCCTTGCTGACACACGACTTGGGAAAGCAAGCATTTAATTACACCATTCCCTTAATGAGACAGCATTTAATGCGGTAAGGCTCGAAAGTGAAAGGTAATAAATATCCTAAAGATTGGGTATTTATTATATTCTTGTCGAGAAAAGCTCATTAAACAGTCGGCAAGCCGATGACACAGCCTTGGTTGCTCGGGATCCCGAGCAGTTAAAAGAGAAGACATTCCTCATAGGAATCAGTGCGCACGTAGTCCGTATCTAATGATCACCTATTGACCACACTGATAGCAATTATGAGTGTTTGAGGTATAAATACTCCTCACAAAAGGCAATACGGTATGCAACGAAAAACCTTTTCTCAAACCTATACTCAGTGTTTTCTTCTTCCCCTCTCTCAAAAACTGACTTGATCGTCGGAGGAGATACGCCGAAAAACACTCTAGCGCCCTTCTAACTTGTCTTTCTCTATTCTAGGAACCTCTCTCAACCTTACTAGACCGCTCCCTTGATCCACGACAGTCACCCATTACCGTGCCAGGCCACTAACGGATCTTAGCCTGTTCCAAATAGCAAGGTTGACCATTCGACCGACTCACTCGAGTTCACCAAGGGAGAGATTTGTTCTTGTGTTTATCTTATGCAAGATCCTGCACGCACAATCTAGCGTCATCTGTGCAAAATGACTAGTTTTCCTAGTTTCTTCTCTATAAAGAACAGTGACCATGGTGAATACTCGACAAAAAGGGAAAGGTCCCCAGCAAAGAATTATTGATTTACGAGCTCTATGTCATAATAGAGGGAAGGATCACACTGATGGGAATAGAAATGCCTCTATTCAGTCAAGAGGGCTTACTCCTTAAACCAGTATGGGCATCAGGTCAGGAGGATCCGCCCCCTTGGCATGTCAACTGGCGGAGGTGATCGAAGAAAAGTTTAGAGATCGATTACGACAGTTGGAAAAAGACAATGTGAACGTCCTAAACCGGCTCAACGAATTTGCTGCCTCCAGCGAAAGGTTGAGGGACTCATTCCTTTCTCATGGACTCCCCGCCCGGGAGGTGGAAACGAAGGATCTGGGGAATCATTTAAGTAACAAGGCAGAAAGCTCCAAGACCCCAAAGCGACCAAGAGCCAACGAGCACCCTCTTAACGACCATTTCAGGAAGGCAAGGCCTTTAGCCCTGGACGACCTCTGACGAGGATTATCAAGATGGAGGAAACGAGATGAGTCCGAGGAGGATTCAACCCTATCCACACGACGCCTAGGAAATGGGGGACCTATTGATGAACTCGAGGACTTCAGAAGACATCCCGTTGGGGAGGAAATTGATCTCAGAGCTTGGTTGGAATCCAGGATACAGAGTAAGGCTGTCCAGGATGAGGTCGAAGACAAGTTCATACAAACACCCTTTACCAGGGATATCGGAGAGATGGAGGTTCTGAAAAAGTTTGTCATGCCGAGTTTTAAAACTTATGATGGACGGTTCGATCCTGAAGCCCACCTCAGGCAATACAAGCAAATGATGTCCCTGTATCATTCAGACCAATAGTTCCTCTACCGAGTGTTTCCCATGAGCTTGGGGGACTTTGTGATGAAGTGGTTTGAGGCGCTTCCCCCCAACAGCATTGGATCATGGAAGGAATTGACGAGGCAGTTCCTAGCCTAATTCATTACGGGGAGTAAGCGGCCTAAAGATGTTGGATCATTGCTAACACTCAGACAAAGGGAATTTGAGACCCTTCGCCAGTACGCCATCCGGTATTGGGAAGAGGTTAATGAGGTAGAGGGCTGCTCGAAAGTCATGGCAGCGGCGTCTTTCAGGCTTGGCTTGGCAAGGGACACTGACCTGTACCGATCCCTAACCAAAAAGACTCCCTCGGATATGGGCGAGCTGATGGCCCAGATAAACAAGTACTCTAGGATCGAGAAAGAGATGGGAAACAGCAAAGGCAGAACCCTCCAACCTAAGAGAAAATAGAGGGAGCGGGAGGATATTTCCCGAAAGGGACTGCTACCCCCTCCGGGGGGTCATTCAAAGGAGTTCACACTATGTTCAAGGAACCCATCCACAAGTTGCTCCATAAGATCAAGCATGAGCCATTCTTCAAGTGGCTGCCCAGGATGCAGAGCGATCCCTCCACCCGTGATCAAAAGATCAGGTGTTCCTATCACCGAGATTTTTGCCATCGCACCGAAAGCTACAGGGTATACAAATATTTCTTGGAAAGATTGGTCTGAGACGGACACTTAAAAGAACACATAGAGCATAGGTTGGAAGAGAGACACACCCCTGTCCTGGCTGAGGAGCCGGACAACGTCATAGATATGATCCATATAAGTCCGCTAGATCGCCCCACGTCCAGGGAACTCGAGTCCGATCTCAAGAGGGTAGCTTTTACAAGAAAGATAGCCGAGAATGATGGGGGGCTGCTCAGTAAAAGGGCTAGGATTGGCGAGCCTAGAATCACGTTCTCCGACGCGGACTTGACAGGCGTGGTGACTCCTCATAACGACGCCCTTGTCATAATCCTGAAGATAGGCAAGTTCGAAGTCAAGAGGGTGTTGATAGACTCCGGAAGTTACTCGGAAGTGATGTACTCTGACACTTTAAAATGGATGGGTCTTGGCCACAAGGACCTCATCAAGGTCAGGACACCCCTCATCAGGTTCAACGGCTCGTTCGCCCTGCCCATAGGCAAAATCACATTGCCAGTTGTCACAGGTCCCTTCACCATCAACACTGAGTTTGTCATAATTGATATGGACTCTCCCTACAATGTGATCATGGGACAAGCATGACTGCATGCGTTGGAAGCGGTGCACTCCACTTATCACCAGAAACTGAAATTTGCCACGCCAGAGGGGATCATTGAGATTCGAGGGGACCAAGAGTCGGCAAAAAAATATTTTTATTCAGCTGTTAGAGCAGGGGCTTTCACCCAAGAAAAGGGGCGCGCTCCAGAAGAGATCCTGGAAAAATAGCAATCACAATCCGGGCTCTAGGAATGGATGACCCCCAGATTGATCCAATGGAACGGTCGGTAGAGGACCTCTGAAAGGTGCCCTTGGTGGAGGGAGAAGAAGAAAGATACTTCTTAGTTGGAACCACAATCCGCATAGCCGAACAGGAGGATATGATTGAGTTCCTGAGGGGAAATGCAAATGTGTTCGCTTGGAACGCAATGGAAATGACGGGAGTGGACCCCGAAATAATCACACACAAGCTGCATGTTGACTCGGCGCACAAGCCAGTAAAACAGAAGCCACGACGCATGGCCCCACACCATGCCCGCGCGGTCAATGAAGAGATCGATAAACTCCTAGAGGCCAACGCCATTCGGGAAGTACAGTTCCCATAATGGCTGTCTAACACGGTCTACGCAAAGTAGAAGGGGGGAAAATGGCGTGTCTGCGTAGACTTCACTGATCTGAATAAGGCATGTCCTAAGGACGACTACCCTATAACAAAGGTGGACTAGCTAGTGGATGCCACTGCCGAATATGAACGCATGGACTTCTTGGATGGCCGAGCAGGATATCACCAAATCCCTCTCCATCCCCCAGATCAGGAAAAGATGGGGTTTATCACTCCAAAAGGAGTTTACTATTATAAAGTGATGTTGTTTGGGCTAAAGAACGCCGGGGTAACATACCAAAGACTAATGAATCGGATGTTCAAAAAGCAAATCGACAACACCATGGAGGTCTACATTGACGATATGCTGGTGAAGAGCAAACGAATCTGTGACCACCTGGTAGATTTGGCAGATACTTTCTCCACCCTTAGGGAGTACGGGCTGAAGTTGAACGCTGCAAAGTGCATTTTCGGAGTGGAGTTGGGTAAATTTCTCAGATATCTGGTGAGTCAGCGAGGAACCGAAGCTAACCCAAATTAGATTCAAGCGATCCTAGACATGCNCGGAGTGGAGTTAGGTAAATTTCTCAGATATCTGGTGAGTCAGCGAGGAATCGAAGCTAACCCAAATTGGATTCAAGCGATCCTAGACATGCGGAGCCCCCGAACTGTCCGAGAAGTCCAAAAGCTCACAGGGATGCTGGCAGCACTTAACCGTTTCGTCTCACGCTCCTCCGACAAATACAAACCCTTTTTTAGAGCCATCAAGAGGGCTGGGAAGGATATGTGGAGCCAGGGTGCGAAGACGCCCTGGTTGGAATCAAGGAATACCTCNCTTAGGGAGTACGGGCTGAAGTTGAACGCTGCAAAGTGCATTTTCGGAGTGGAGTTAGGTAAATTTCTCAGATATCTGGTGAGTCAGCGAGGAATCGAAGCTAACCCAAATTGGATTCAAGCGATCCTAGACATGCGGAGCCCCCGAACTGTCCGAGAAGTCCAAAAGCTCACAGGCATGCTGGCAGCACTTAACCGTTTCGTCTCACGCTCCTCCGACAAATGCAAACCCTTTTTTAGAGCCATCAAGAGGGCTGGGAAGGATATGTGGAGTCAGGGTGCGAAGACGCCCTGGTTGGAATCAAGGAATACCCCAGGACTCTCCCAACCCTATCCGTCCCTATCTAGGGGAAAATGCTCTTCTTGTACTTATCCGTATCATAATTTACCGTCAGCGGGGTACTTATTCGTGAGCATGAGCACCGCCAAAAACTGATTTATTACATAAGCAATGCGCTCCTGGACGCGGGGACAAGATACCTGTCCTTAGAGAAATTGGCTCTATCCCTGGTCACAACTGCAAGAAAGCTAAGGCATTCGTTCTAGGTGCACCCAATTGCNCGCGGGGACAAGATACCTGTCCTTAGAGAAATTGGCTCTATCCCTGGTCACAACTGAAAGAAAGCTAAGGCATTCGTTCCAGGTGCACCCAATTGCCGTCCTTACCGATCAGCCCTTAAAGGCCATTTTGAGGAAGGCAGACCTCTCCGGAAGGATTTTCAAGTGGGCAGTAGAGCTGGGGGAACACGACATTCATTTCAAACCTCGAACCGCTATAAAGGGTCAGGTGTTGGCAGACTTCATAGTAGAGTTTTCGAGGGAACTTCCCGTTCTAGAAAGACCACCTCTTCTTGGTGTAGCGTCCCCAACGGATTGTGAGGGATCACCATGGCTTTTATGTGTAGATGGTTCGTCGAACAGTAAGGGGTCCGGAATCGATATCTTGCTAGTCTCTCCAAATGGGATGGTCGCGGAGCAGGCCGTTCGGTTGGGATTAAAAGCATCAAATAATGAAGCTGAGTATGAGGCCCTCATCTCAGGACTTCGGTTAGCCGAGGCAACTGGAGTTACAGACTTGATCGTACATTGCGATTCTATACTAGTATTCAACCAAGTTAACGGAGAGTTTGAGACAAGGGACCCTAGGATGATGGCTTAGCATCACCAGGCAACAACTGTAATCCGCAAATTCGGAAGGATTGAGATCAAACAAGTGTCCCGAGACAAGAACGCCCATGCCGACGCTCTGGCTTGCTAGCCTCGGCACTAGAGTCCTCTCAGTCGCGCAAGATCACCGTAGAATATCTTCCCACCTCCTACATAGACCAAGGCCCCCGAGGCAATGGCCGTCCAGGACACACATAAGCCGTTCAGCTGGATTGATCCTTTTCTCAAGTTCCTAATAGTAGGAGACCTCCCGGAGTGTTCAAAGGAAGCAAGGAAGATAAAACTTAAAGCCCCGAGGTTTTTGGTCTCTCTAAATCAGAAGTTGTATCGAAGGTCTTTCTTAGGACCTTACCTATTATGCGTCCAGGAGGATCATGTGGAAGACCTCCTCTATGAGGTACACGAAGGAATATGCGGGGGACACTATGGGGGGCGATCCATGGCACACCGTATCATGTCTGAAGGGTATTGGTGGCGCGCGGATGCAAAGGAACGCACACGCATGTGTCCAAAAATGCGACCAATGTCAGAGGTTTTCCCTAGCAATCAAACAACCCGCAGAGGACTTGCACCCCCTGACCAGCCCTTCGCNTGTCCAAAAATGCGACCAATGTCAGAGGTTTTCCCTAGCAATCAAACAACCCGCGGAGGACCTGCACCCCCTAACCAGCCCTTCACCATTCGCCCAGTGGGGACTCGACTTAGTCGAACCCCTGTCTAAAGCTCCAAGAAACATGAAGTTCCTTATTGTGGCCACAGATTATTTCACCAAGCGGGTTGAGGCAGAGCCATTGACTCACATCCGTGACATAGATGCTAAAAAGTTCGTCTGGGGAAACATAATCATCAGATTTGGGATTCCCTAAGCATTTGTATCAGATAACGGGACCCAATTCACTGGCGGGCGTTTCAAGTCTTTTTGCAAGCAACTCAGAATCCGTAATTTCTATTCCATCCCTGCCTACCCCCAAGCCAATGGGCAAGCAGAAGCCTGCAACAAAATAATTATCAATGGGATCAAGAAGAGATTGGAGAAAGCCAAGGAAAAACGGGCGGATGAGCTATTGAACATTTTATGGGCATATAGGACCACCTCTCGGTCCTCGACAAGAGAAACCCCTTACTCCCTGGCTTACGGGATGGAAGCAATCATACCTCTAGAAGTAGCACTCATGACCATAAGGACGCAAGCTTTCGACGCAAAGGGAAATGACCGTCAATTTGGACTGAATTTGGATCTAGCAGAAGAAAGAAGGGAGATAGCCGCCTTAAGAGTAACCAAGTATCAGTAAAAGATTTCCCAACTTCACAACAAAAGGGTCAAGGCGCAAGAGTTCCAAATCGGCGATCTGGTCCTCAAAAGGATAATGGCCAATACCCGTAATCGAGCAGAAGGAAAAATGAGACCAAACTGGGAAGGCCCTATAAAGTTATATCTATCGGAGGCTCCGAGTCATATAGATTAAAAGATATGGAAGGGAAACTTGTAATGCGACTTTGGAATGTGATGAATCTAAAGAAATACTATTTTTGAAGTATTATTTCCTTCAAGTGCTCGCCAATGGTTAAGTTACAAGGGTAAGGCCCCGGGGACAGAGTTAAATGACTCCTGTCCCCGAAGAAAAAAATAGGAGCAAGCCTTCTAGAAGGGTAAGGCCCTGAGGACAGAGTTCAAGGGCTCGTGCCCCCGAAGAAAAAATAGGAGCAAGCCTTCTGGAGGGGTAAGGCCTTGGGGACAAAGTTCAAGGACTCGTGCCCCCGTAGAAAAAATAGGAGCATGCCTCTTGGAGGGGTAAGGCCCTAGGGACAGAGTTCAAGGACTCTTGCCCCAGAAAGAAAAAATAGGAGCAAGCCTCCACAAGGAGTGAGACCCCGCAGATGCGTATAGATCTTAGCAATGATGAAACTAAACCAATCGGGTAGGCAAGCCAAATTGCTCCCCAGGTGTTGGAGCTATGAAGATCTTTAAAAAAAAAATGCAAGCAAGAAAATGTAAGTACTCAAAAAACAAAAGCTTCATTTCAAAATAGGGGCTTTGCGTCCCCAAGAGCTACAAGAGTAAAAGAAGAAAAATTATAATTCAAAAGAAAAAGAGCCTTCATTTGGCCCCGGGCATCTCTAAAACATCGCCAGAGGGCGAACCAGCGCAAAAAGGTTGAGCAGCTTCGGAGGCAGGTGGGGATAGGATCGAATCAGAGACAACAGGAGTCTCGGGAATATTCTGGTCAGGTGCCAAGCCCGACAAGGCCTCCTCCGATAGGACTAGAATCACCACCTCGGGAGGGTCTGCCAAAACTTGTATCAGCGTTGGACTCGCACCCTCGGTAGCAATCTCGGCCTCGGCCTGTTCCATCTCAGTCGATTGCACATAGTTGTGCATCTGGAAGAGTAGGGAGTCTGGAGGGACCCCGGCAGATCGGAGTGCCTCGTCCCACCCCTTTTTGAAGAACTCTATGCTATTTTCCTCAAGAACAGGCAGTACGTCATCGGCGAATTCCTCTCAGAGTTGTTCTTCAGACTTCCTGCTCTCTACCTCAGCCCTGATCCTATCCAGCTCCTGGGTTAGAGCTAGACAACTCTCCTCTGAACCAACAGCCCTCTCCTCTACCGCAGAGAGCCGCTGCGTCTACTCTGTAATCCTCCTCTTAGCGTCGGCCAAGGCAGCACTTAACTTTTCAGCACCGACCTTCGCCAACTCGGCATCCTTGAGGAGTTGTTCGATCTGAGCAGCCTGCCCCACGAGGGTGGATTCCCTGGCAGCTACATCCTCCTTAGCACTGGCCAGGGCTTCCTCGGCTTTTTCCTTCTGCTTTCGAGCCCGCTGGAGGTCCATCCTAGCCCCATGATACCGCGCCGCAATTATGGAAATCTGCTGGGTGGCCAGCAAAGGAAAGGGCTTGTCAATAAAAAGAAAAACAAAAGAAAAGAAAACGGCTAGAAAGGACTGAAGCAAGGATGAACTTACCACCAGGGAATTCTGAATGATAGAGCAAAATAACACGTTCGTTGATCGCCCCCTGTGAGCCACCATGTCGGCCTCGAAGTGCAGTGTCTCACTCACTGCGTTGGCAACATGGGGGTCCTGTAAAATGGAGTCGTCAACCCTGATCATTCGGTTCATGTGATCGGCGGCCCGAGGATTCCACTCCGCGGCTTCCATTGTCTGAGGAAGGGGAGAGGGAGTCTGCCCCTGCTGCTGCTGTTGTTGTCTCTTCTGCTGCTGTGGAGGAGGAGGTAACCCACGGCCTCTCCCGCTTTGCTGCTGCGCGGAGGGGGCCGTAGATCCCCTGCCCAGGCCATTGTGCCTTTGTTTAATCCTCCTCTCCACCTTGACCTGAGGATCTCGGTCACGCACTTGGCCCCGACCAACGGCCCTTGAAGGTGGGGTGGTGCTGGTCCCAGTAGGTGGGGCCCCGCTGGTTGCCCCACACCCCCGCTCAGTAGCGAGGGCTTGACTCTGCCTCAGGAATCCCAGATCAATGCGGGGCGTGTTGGACATAGCTATCTCGAGGGCATCCTTAGCAGCTAGAGATTGTAGGATTTGGAAGTCAGACCACGAATCTTTCCCAAAAGTCCCCACCTCAGTTCGAACCCCAAACCCGCGTTTGTATGATAGGATCATGCAATAGAAGAGATTCGCAAAACAAGGTTCATTTTCCAATTACGGATCGAAATTTAGGTTTTTGGCTAAACTAACCAATGTTTGCACACTCAGAAATTGAATTCTCTGACTGTCATTGGAACGAATCCACCAATTGGAACGACCTTGGCATAATCCCACGAAAGGAATGTTAAGCAACATAAAAATAATGAAATTGACATATCTCATAGCTACTAGAGCATGTGCCCTCGACCATAGCTCCGAAATTCAAATAAGGCGTTCTATGTCATCATTGGACCTATGGTAAAGGCTTGAGGAATGAAGAGATTGTGGTCTCAAGAGAAGTTGGGCCTTACACGAATATAGTATTCAAGAATACACTCAATACTTCTTTTCAAGCAACATTAATGCCCATATCACCCATTCTTCCTTCACTGAACTTTGGATTGAGGTGTCGTCCTTTGGACTCCCTTTGCCCTTGTTATCTCTGGCACAATCATAGAAGTCATGGAGAAAAAAAGAACACTAGCAAGGTGACTAATTCATGAGAATCCGCCAGACGGAGCTGGGGGCAAAATCTTTCTTGGAGGCATTCTGAAAATTGAAGATCAATACAAAAATCTGGGGGAACTCGAGAGAATTGTGGGTCTGGAGGGACACCCTTGGGTTTATCGGAAACAGTTGGGGAGGTTTGAGGGAGTGGATCTGAAGGGCTTAAGAGAACGAAATATTTTTCTATTATTAGAATCCGTTANGGCGTGTTGGACATAGCTATCTCGAGGGCATCCTTAGCAGCTAGAGATTGTAGGATTTGGAAGTCAGACCACGAATCTTTCCCAAAAGTCCCCACCTCAGTTCGAACCCCAAACCCGCGTTTGTATGATAGGATCATGCAATAGAAGAGATTCGCAAAACAAGGTTCATTTTCCAATTACGGATCGAAATTTAGGTTTTTGGCTAAACTAACCAATGTTTGCACACTCAGAAATTGAATTCTCTGACTGTCATTGGAACGAATCCACCAATTGGAACGACCTTGGCATAATCCCACGAAAGGAATGTTAAGCAACATAAAAATAATGAAATTGACATATCTCATAGCTACTAGAGCATGTGCCCTCGACCATAGCTCCGAAATTCAAATAAGGCGTTCTATGTCATCATTGGACCTATGGTAAAGGCTTGAGGAATGAAGAGATTGTGGTCTCAAGAGAAGTTGGGCCTTACACGAATATAGTATTCAAGAATACACTCAATACTTCTTTTCAAGCAACATTAATGCCCATATCACCCATTCTTCCTTCACTGGACTTTGGATTGAGGTGTCGTCCTTTGGACTCCCTTTGCCCTTGTTATCTCTGGCACAATCATAGAAGTCATGGAGAAAAAAAGAACACTAGCAAGGTGACTAATTCATGAGAATCCGCCAGACGGAGCTGGGGGCAAAATCTTTCTTGGAGGCATTCTGAAAATTGAAGATCAATACAAAAATCTGGGGGAACTCGAGAGAATTGTGGGTCTGGAGGGACACCCTTGGGTTTATCGGAAACAGTTGGGGAGGTTTGAGGGAGTGGATCTGAAGGGCTTAAGAGAACGAAATATTTTTCTATTATTAGAATCCGTTATAATTTTTTTGACACAACGGGTACCAACCGGTAGGAAGCAACATTCGACCTGCCGGTAGCTCAATACAAAGTTCCTATAATTTTTTTGATTCTTTTTTTTTTTATTACTCCTCTTCAAAAAAAAGTAAAACAAATTTAATTAGAACCCCAAGTTGTATAACTCAATGAGTATCCACTTAAGTCCTTAGTCACATTCCACAATGAGACAAATTCTTAGTATATGCAGCCTAAAAAGCTCAATATTCTATCTAGTTGAATGTCAAATTCAATAGAAAATTAAAATTGCATGCCACTTTCTTTGGCAGCATGAATACATTTAGCTTATGCACAACACCGTCAAACCCCTAGCTTACTTCAAGAGGAAGAGCGCTNTTTGGCACCATGAATACATTTAGCTTATGCACAACACCGTCAAACCCCTAGCTTACTTCAAGAAGAAGAGCGTTGTCTCGTGAAAGTTTCTAGAGAAGACGCCTACTAACTTCAACTGATCTGTCTAAAATTTTAATCATTTTCCCGTAATCACCATGAAAGCAAAGACTTACCATATCTACTCAATCTAGTCCACACATAGCTCTACCAACGGCACAAATGCTATGCAAGAGTATTCGCAATGATGTTCAAACACCAAAACCGTATTTGTGTGATACGTTAGTGTAACTGAAGAGATTCACAAAACAAGGTTCATTTTCCAATTACGGATCCAACTTTAGGTTTTTGGCCAAACTAACCAAAGTTTTCACCCTCAGAAATTGAATTCTCTGACTGTCACGACCGCGCCACTCGCAATTACACGTGAGGACCAAATTTATGTAATGCAGACAAATTTTACTCACATTTTTTAAAAGAGTAGAACGAATCCACCAATTGGAACGACCTTGGCATAATCCCACGAAATGAATGTTAACCAACATAAAAATAATGAAATTAACATAGCTCATAGCTATTAGAGCGTGTGCGCTCAACCACAGCTCCGAAATTCAAATAAGGGATTCTATGTCGTCATTGGACCTATGGTAAAGGCTTGAGGAATGAAGAGATTGTGGTCTCAAGAGAAGTTGGGCCTTACACGAATATAGTATTCAAGAATACACTCAATACTTCTTTTCAAGCAACATTAATGCCCATATCACCCATTCTTCCTTCACTGGACTTTGGATTGAGGTGTCGTCCTTTGGACTCCCTTTGCCCTTGTTATCTCTGGCACAATCATAGAAGTCATGGAGAAAAAAAGAACACTAGCAAGGTGACTAATTCATGAGAATCCGCCAGACGGAGCTGGGGGCAAAATCTTTCTTGGAGGCATTCTGAAAATTGAAGATCAATACAAAAATCTGGGGGAACTCGAGAGAATTGTGGGTCTGGAGGGACACCCTTGGGTTTATCGGAAACAGTTGGGGAGGTTTGAGGGAGTGGATCTGAAGGGCTTAAGAGAACGAAATATTTTTCTATTATTAGAATCCGTTATAATTTTTTTGACACAACGGGTACCAACCGGTAGGAAGCAGCATTCGACCTGCCGGTAGCTCAATACAAAGTTCCAACAATTTTTTTGATTGTTATTTTTTTATTTCTCCTCTTCAAAACAAAGTAAAACAAAACTAATTAGAACCCCAACTCGTTAAACTCTAAGGGCATACAATTAAGTCCTTAGTCACATTCCACAGTGAGACAAATTCTTAGTATATGCAACCTAAAAAGCTCAATCATCAGTCTAGTTGAACGCCAAATTCAATAGAAAAATAAAATTGCACGCCACTTTTTTTGGCACCTTGAATACATTAAGCTTATGCACAACGCCGTCAAACCCCATGGTTACTTCTAGCGGAAGAGCGTTGTCTCGTGAAAGTTTCTAGAGAAGACGCCTACTAACTTCAACTGATCTGTCTAAAATTTTAATCATTTTCCCGTAATCACCATGAAAGCAAAGACTTACCATATCTACTCAATCTAGTCCACACATAGCTCTACCAACGGCACAAATGCTATGCAAGAGTATTCGCAATGATGTTCAAACACCAAAACCGTATTTGTGTGATACGTTAGTGTAACTGAAGAGATTCACAAAACAAGGTTCATTTTCCAATTACGGATCCAACTTTAGGTTTTTGGCCAAACTAACCAAAGTTTTCACACTCAGAAATTGAATTCTCTAACTGTCATGACCGCGCCACGCGCAATTACACGTGAGGACAAAATTTAAGTAATCTAGACAAATTTTACTCACATTTTTCAAAAGAGTAGAACGAATCCACCAATTGGAACGACCTTGGCATAATCCCACGAAATGAATGTTAACCAACATAAAAATAATGAAATTAACATAGCTCATAGCTATTAGAGCGTGTGCGCTCAACCACAGCTCCGAAATTCAAATAAGGGATTCTATGTCGTCATTGGACCTATGGTAAAGGCTTGAGGCACCAAGGGATTAAGGTTTCAGGAGAAGTTGGACCTTACATGAATTTAGTATTCAAGAATACACTCTATACTTCTCTTCTTGCAACATGAATGCCCATATCACCCATTCTTCCTTCACAGGACTTTGGATTGAGGTGTTTTCCCTTGGACTCCCTTTGTCTTTGTCTTCTCTGGCACAATCGTAGAAGTCATGGAGAAAAAGCGAACACTAGCTAGGTGACTAATTCATCAGATTCCGCCAGACGGAACTGGGCGCCCAATCTTTCTTGGACGTGTTCTGAAAA
>CAUOFW020001269.1:174348-191818 GCA_963454935.2 Ilex paraguariensis
TTGAATCCCATCATGAAGGAGGTGGTAAGGGATGAGGTTCTGAAACTACTTGATGTGGGGATCATTTTTCCAATTGCCGATAGTAAATGAGTTAGCCCCACGCAAGTAGTACCTGAGAAATCCGGAGTTACGGTGGTTGAGAATGATGAGAATGAGCTTATTCCTACAAGAGTAATCACCGGATGGAGGGTGTGCATTGATTACCGAAAGTTGAACGCTTGCACAAGGAAAGACCACTTTCCATTGCCATTCCTCGATCAAGTTCTAGAACGAGTAGCGGGGCATCTATTCTACTATTTTTTAGATGGATACTCCGGCTACAATCAGATTGAGATTGCTTTGGAGGATCAAGAGAAGACCACTTTCACATGCCCCTATGGTACCTTTGCCTACCGTCGCATGCCATTTGGACTGTGCAATGCTCCGGGGACTTTCCAACGCTGTATGATGGGAATTTTCAGTGACATGGTGGAAAAGATAGTGGAGGTCTTTATGGATGACTTTTCGGTGTTTGGGGATTCATTCGAGGGATGTTTGGCAAACTTGGAGAAAGTTCTAACAAGATGTGAGGAGAAGAATCTAGTCTTGAATTGGGAAAAATGTCACTTTATGGTGACGGAAGGAATTGTGCTTGGCCATATAGTTTCGGCAAGGGGTATTGAAGTCGATAAATCCAAGGTGGAGGCCATCTCCAACCTCCCTACGCCAAGAGCCATCAAAGGCATCCGGTCATTTTTGGGCCATGCAGGTTTTTATCGTCGATTCATAAAGAATTTCAGTGCATTGGCCCGACCCTTGACCAACCTGCTATCTAAGGAGGTCCCATTTGAGTGGTCGGATGATTGTGAGGCATCCTTTAAAAAACTTAAAAGCATGCTAGTCACACCTCCGATCATGCGACCACCCAATTGGGATCTACCTTTTGAGCTCATGTGCGACGCAAGTGATTACGCGGTCGGCGCAGTGCTCGGTCAAAGGGAGGAAAATAGACCATATGTGATACACTATGCTAGCAAAACACTTAATGAGGCTCAGATGAATTACACTACCACCGAAAAAGAATTGCTAGCAGTAGTGTTTGCCTTAGATAAATTTCGTGCTTACATCATTGGTTCGCCTATTGTTGTCTTTACTGATCACTCTGCTTTAAAGTATTTGTTGTCTAAGCAAGATGCAAAACCGAGACTCATTAGGTGGATACTCCTCCTACAAGAATTCGACTTGACGATCAAGGACAAGAAAGGAGTTGAGAACGTGGTGGCGGATCATTTATCCCGGCTTGTGGTGCAAGAGGCCGATGAGCACATTCCTATCCCTGATTTTTTTCCTGATGAGCATTTGCTGTCAATTCATTCTGTTTGTCCTTGGTATGCTGATATATGTAACTATCTTGCAACAGGACAGACACCACCGCAATGGAGCCCAGAAGATCGAAGACGATTTATGGCAGATGTGAAGTACTTCTACTTCGACAACCCGTATTTGTTCAAGTATTGCCCCGACCAAATCATGAGGAGATGCGTACCTGAAAATGAACAGCGGGACGTCCTTGCATTTTGCCATTCACAAGCTTGCGGTGGACATTTCTCAGCGAAAAAGACTTCGGCCAAAATTCTTCAATCAGGTTTTTACTGGCCCTCTCTTATCAAAGATTGTGTTTCATTTTGTAAGGGATGCGACAAATGCCAACGGTTGGGTAGTGTGACCCAAAGAAACATGATGCCCCTTTCACCAATACTTGTCATAGAAATATTCGACTGTTGGGGCATCGACTTCATGGGTCCTTTCCCTATGTCATTTGGTTATTTGTACATCCTCCTGGCAGTGGACTATGTGTCCAAATGGGTGGAGGCTATCCCGACCAAGACTAATGACCACCGGGTCGTAGTCAAGTTTCTCAAGGAGAACATCTTTTCGAGGTTTGGGATGCCTCGTTCAATAATAAGTGATGGTGGATCACATTTCTGTAATAGGTCATTTGCATCTCTAATGTTCAAATATGACGTCACTCACAAAGTATCCACTGCCTATCACCCACAAACAAATGGCCAAGCCGAGCTAGCCAATAGGGAGATCAAGAACATTCTAGAAAAAATGGTTAACCCAAACAGGAAGGATTGGTCCGATAGATTGACCGATGCCCTCTGGGCATACCGCACTGCCTTTAAAACTATTTTGGGCATGTCTCCCTACCGGCTTGTCTATGGAAAGGCTTGCCACCTGCCAGTCGAAATGGAACACAAGGCCTATTGGGCCATTAAGACTTTAAATTTTAATTTGAGAATGGCCGGTGATCATAGGAAGCTAGAGCTGAATGAGTTAGAAGAGATTTGACGAGATGCGTATGAGAACTCCAAAATCTCAAAAGAAAGGGCCAAAATCTTTCATGATAACTCCATTGTGAGGAAATCATTTGAGCCCGGGCAAAAAGTACTCTTATACAATTCTCGCCTCTCCACTTTCCAAGGCAAACTCCGATCCCGTTGGGATGACCCCTATCTTGTCAAGGTGGCCTTACCTAACGGAGTTGTGGATGTTCAAAACCCCGAAAATGGCCAGACATTCAAGGTCAATGGCCAAAGACTTAAGCCATTTTTTGGGAGTTTTGAAGAACAAGTGGTGGAGGAGAATTTGATGGATCTGGTATACCCGGAAGTTGTGAAGGAATAATTAATTTTTTTTATTATTCCATTCTAATTATGTTCTTTTGTCCTATAGTTTTATTTTTCTTAGTCGCAGACATTGATGTTTTTGTCAAAGCTCAAGTGTGAAGTGTTCTCTAACCCTTCTTATCTTTTTACTGTCCATCATTGAATATCATATTTGTTTTAGAACACAATATAAATCAAGTTGTGGGGGTGAGGTTGCACTATTTGCATATTATACCAATGTTTATGGGAATATTCCGCGCGAATATTCGCGTCTGCCGACTCTAAAAAAAAAAAAAGGGAAATGTTGGGAATATTCTTCACGGATATGCGGCTGCCGACACTCAAAAAAAAAATAGGATGCCTTTATAAGCCTTTCAATTTTCTTTTCTTTTCTCCCATCCACCGGTGATTGATCTCCCCTTCTTCTTCCCTTCTCTTTTCTTCTTCTTCTTCTTCTTCTTCTTCTTCGTCGTTCTCTCTGTTCTCTGTAAAACCAAACCACCCATGCAAATCCATGACCATATACGCCAACAACCCAGTCCTTTGTTTAATAATTTACCTTATATGTTTGTATTTGTTCGTGGGTGCTTTTTTTCTGCTCACACTTAGGGTGAGGGGTTTTTAGCCTAACCCAAATCTCCCTCGAGTGGGTTACTTATTGAGTTTTGTTTGTTGGTTTCGGAAGCTAAATGGATCTTTACCCCACCGCTTTTTCCTCTTTCTTCGTCTTCTTCGTCTTCTTATTTCTATTGTGCTATTCTATATAACACGACCCAACTCCCAACAATCCCATGAACATATTCCCCGAAGACCCAGTCGTTTGTCTCATGCTCGGCATTTGTTTACTCTATTTGTATATGGCTCTTCTTCTTCTGTCTACATTTAAAATCAAGGGTTTTCGTCCTTGCGAAAACCCAGATCTGCGTAGAGAAGATTAATTTGTGTATTTTCTTTGTAGGTTTCGACAGTTGAACAGATCTCTACCCTACAACTTGATCTCTAAACTCTACACACTGGTAAATTCGAAACATTGGGAACAATGTTCGGTTTAGGTTGGGGGGTGTGATCTACGAATCCAGTTTGTTATAGTTTTGTATTTAAAAAAAAAAGATTGTTTTAGATTGCGTATTTTTAAAAGCATTGTTGCTTATATTTCATGATCACATCAAATGTGGCGTCAATCGTCATTGTGACTGGCAGACGTTAAAGAACCAGATAGTGAGTCTTGAAGCATAGAAAGTATGGATGTTAAAATTTGTTGGTTTAGTTTGGGAGTCTTGCGCACATTTCCATCTGATGTGCATGCTGTGATCATGAGAAAAACAAGAGTAGCCAGAAAAATTGAAATCAGAGAAGCACAAGCAAAACCATTGTGTGGCAGAAGTACTTTTGCTAAACGTCGTCGTGCCAAACGGTTGGGTGCTTGTAAAGAATGTGGCAGATGTTTTCACATGAAAAAATACAATCAGTGTTTTGAATCAATTTCGGGTCGTGCAACCGATCGATTAAACTGGATAGTGTATGGGCAGAGTAAGGATTTTCCTGAGACGCCATCTTATACCAGTCCGGGACTTACATGTTATGTGCGACAAGAAGTGGGAAGGGTCACTAATAATGACATAGACACAAGCGACGACTCGGATTAAATTTAAATTAATAATGACAAAGCTGTGGAAAAATGTGTTTTTGGGATGAAGGTTAATGGTCCAAATTTTTTTTTGTAAATATTTGTTTATATACAAAGTCTTTTTGTTGAAATAAAAATGTGGGTCGAGTAAGGATTGTCCTAAAATGCCAACTTGTAGCGTGGGTAGGGACCTATCCTGAGACACCATAGTTTTCCAAGTTCAATATGTGCATTTAGTCTTTTTGTAAATTTTCATAGATAAATGTGTATCTAAATAGTTTTGATTTTTATTCGAGTTAAAAAAAGTATAAAATTTACATTTCCTTGAAAAATGGTATTTTCTCTATGCTTAAATGTCAAATGTACATTGGTATTTGTTAATCTTAAGGTACAGAATGACCAAACTCGAAAATAGAATTATAATATAACTGACATTATTTGGAAACCTGACATAACCAGTGGAGATAACGAAGAATAGCATGGTAAGTTTTGAGCCTTACCATGCTTTCTGAGAGACAATCAACATTTACTCAAGTATGCTCTTTCACTTTCAATTGTTGAATAATCTCATTAAACTTTCTTTGATTAAATGCAAATAAAGTAATCTATTGACATATCCTACAGGGAACCTTTGCATGCGACACATACACATACTTGAGAAAGGATTTTAGGCCATCTTTGAGTTGATTTTGAACCTTAGTCATTGCTTCTACAAAATTATATCCCTAGTTAGCCATGTTTGAGCCTTTAATGAATGATGATTTTTTTTCTCGAAAAACCCATATGATAACCGAGCCACAAAAAAAAAATAAATAAATACACTTAACATACCTTGCTATCCAACTTTTTCTTGCACCCTCTTATAAATCAGTATGATATAGAAAGGCAAGAAAAAAAAACATAAAAGAAGATGGTGGGTACTGTTCAACGAAGAATCGAAAAAAAAAAAATGAAAGAAAGGANTTAGCTTTAGTCTTTATTTTTTCATAATTTCTTCTCATTATATTGTTGTCTTTATTTTAAGCATGAATAGCTAAATCTCTTAGTTGGCAAAACCAAGAGGAACCTCCACTTGGGTATACCATTTCAACTCATTCTCCTCCCTTCTTTCAGAGTTCAATGGTTCGGTTTGACTGGCTTGAGGGTGGATAACTTGGTGAGTCTTTGATATTTCGTACGACTAGTCACGATTTATGCTTAGATACCCNTCTTCCATGAGATTATGCCAAGAACATGATTAGCCTACTTTTTTAAGACTTTCACTCCCTTTCTAATTGTGCATGTGATTCTTCGATTGATCATCCTCTGATCACATGCCCTTTGAGAGACAAGTCACTATAATCAGAGTGAATTTTTTGCTGTGAGCATTCTAAGAGAGATTTGAGAAATCAAAGCTATCCATGGAAGGTGAAAAAGTAGAATGTTTGTTATATAACAACTCTTCCTACAAGAATGATCATTCCCANTCTCATTTTACTAGCATCAAAACAACTTCACCTAACAACTTCCAACAATCAAAGATCTTACACTTTCTTTCTCCCAAAATCACCTCCCCTCGGTTTACATCCTTCCCCGTGGAAGCGACCTTGGAATACAACCAAGTAAAACACGATCCGCGAAAGCCTCCTTGCGCTTGGGGAGCACTTTTGTTCACACATACTCACATTTGAAATGTCATTCATCCACCATTCTGTTGCCCTTTCTTTAGACATCATCCCTAGGAGAGTGACACTCCCCTTTATTCATATACTATACATGCTAAAAGGTGATGTTTATAGGTTAGGAAACAACAAGGAAATTTGTCAAGCATGTATCCACTTAAGTCCTTAGTCATATTCCACAGTGAGACAAATTCTTAGTATATCCAACCAAAAAAGCACAATAATCAGTCTAGTTGAATGTCAAATTAAATAGAAAATTAAAATTGCACTCCACTTTCTATGGCAGCATGAATACATTTAGCTTATGCACACCACCGTCAAACCCCTAGGTTACTTCTAGAGGAAGAGCGTTGTCTCGTGAAAGTTTCTAGAGAAGACACCTACTAACTTCAACGAATCTGTCTAAAATTTTAATCATTTTCCCGTAATCACCTGGAAAGCAAAGACATACCACATCTACTCAATCTAGTCCACACATAGCTCTACCAATGGCACAAAGGCTACGCAAGAGTATTCACAATGATATTCGAACTCCAAACCCGTGTTTGTGTGACATGGTCGTACAACTGAAGGGATTCGCAAAACAAGGTTCATTTTCCAATTACAGATCCAAATTTAGGTTTTTGGCCAAACTAACCCAAGTTTTCACACTCAGAAATTGAATTCTCTGACTATCACGTGCGCGCCACTTATAATTAGACGTGAGGACCAAATTTATGTACTCTAGACAAATTTTACTCACATTTTTCAAAAGAGTAGAACGAATCCACCAATTGGAACGACCTTGGCATAATCCCACGAAATGAATGTTAACCAACATAAAAATAATGAAATTAACATAGCTCATAGCTATTAGAGCGTGTGCGCTCAACCACAGCTCCGAAATTCAAATAAGGGATTCTATGTCGTCATTGGACCTATGGTAAAGGCTTGAGGCNAAAATAATGAAATTGACATATCTCATAGCTATTAGAGCATGTGCGCTCAACCATAGCTTTGAAATTCAAATAGGGCATTCTATATCGTTGTTGGACCTGTGGTAAAGGCTTAAGGAATGAAAGGATTAAGGTCTCAAGAGAAGTTGTGCCTTACACGAATTTAGTATTCAAGAATACACTCAATACTTCTTTTCAAGCAACATGAATGCCCATATCACCCATTCTTCTTTCATAAGACTTTGGATTATGGTGTCGTCCCTTGGACTCCCTTTGTCNCCTTACACGAATTTAGTATTCAAGAATACACTCAATACTTCTTTTCAAGCAACATGAATGCCCATATCACCCATTCTTCCTTCACCGGACTTTTGATTGAGGTGTCGTCCCTTGGACTCCCTTTGTCCTTGTCATCTCTAGCACAATCATAGAAGTCATGGAGAAAAAGAGAACACTACCTAGGTGACTAATTCATGAGATTCCGCCAGACAGAGCTGGGCACAAAATATTTCTTGGAGGCATTCTGAAAATCAAAGTTCAATACAAGAATCTGAGGGAACTAGAGAGAATTATGGGTCTAGAGAGCCTCTCTTGGGTTTATCGGAAACAGTTGGAGAGGCTTGAGGGAGTGGATCCGAAAGGTTTAGGAGAACGAAATGTTTTTCCACAGGTAGACTCCGTTATAATTTTTTTGACAAAACGGGTACCAACCGGTAGGAAGCAGCATTCGTCCTGCCGGTAGCTCAATACAAATTTCCAACAATTTTTTTGATTCTTTTTTTTTATTTCTCCTCTTCAAAACAAAGTAATACAAAACTAATTAGCACCCCCAAGTCGTAAAACTCAAAGTGTATCCACTTAAGTCCTTAGTCACATTCCGCAGTGAGGAAAATTCTTAATATATGCAACCTAAAAAGCCCAATAATTAGTCTAGTTGAATGTCAAATTCAATAGAAAACTAAAATTGCCCGCCACTTTCTTTGGCAGAATGAATACATTTAGTTTATGCACAACGCCGTCGAACCCCTAGGTTACTTCTAGGGGAAGAGCATTGTCTTGTGAAAGTTTCCAGAGAAGACGCCTACTTACTTCAACTGATCTTTCTAAAATTTTAATCATTTTCCCGTAATCACCAGGAAAGCAAAGACATACCACATCTACTCAATCTAGTCCCCACATAGCGCTACCAACGGCACAATGGCTTTGCAAGAGTATTGACAATGATGTTCGAACCCCAAACCCCGTGTTTGTGTGACCCAGTCATGCAACTTAATAGATTCGCAAAACAAGGTTCATTTTCCAATTAAGGATCCAAACTTAGGTTTTTGGCCAGACTAAACAAAGTTTTCACACTCAGAAAGTGAATTCTCTAACTGTCATTTGCGTGCCACTCGCAATTACACGTGAGGTCCAAATTTATGTAATCCAGACAAATTTTACGCATATTTTTAAAAAGAGTAGAACGAATCCACCAATTGGAATGAGCTTGGCATAATCCCACGAAATGAATGTTAACCAACATAAAATTAATGAAATTGACATATCTCATAGCCATTTGAGCATGTGCGCTCAACCATAGCTCTAAAATTCAAATAGGGCATTTTATGTCGTTATTGGACCTTTGGTCAAGGCTTGAGGAACGAAGGGATTAAGGTCTCAAGAGAAGTTGTGCCTTACACGAATTTAGTATTCAAGAATACACTCAATACTTCTTTTCAAGCAACATGAATGCCCATATCACCCATTCTTCCTTCACCGAACTTTTGATTGAGGTGTCGTCCCTTGGACTCCCTTTGTCCTTGTCATCTCTAGCACAATCATAGAAGTCAGGGAGAAAAAGAGAACACTAACTAGGTGACTAATTCAGGAGATTCGCCCAGATGGAGCGGGGCACGAAATCTTTCTTGGAGGCATTCTGAAAATCAAAGGTCAATACAAGAATCTAGGGGAACTAGAGAGAATTATGGGTCTAGAGGGCCTCTCTTGGGTTTATCGAANCTGAAAATCAAAGTTCAATACAAGAATCTAGGGGAACTAGAGAGAATTATGGGACTAGAGGGCCTCTCTTGGGTTTATCAGAAACATTTGCAGAGGCTTGAGGGAGTGGATCTAAAAGGTCTAGGAGCACGAAATATTTTTCTACTGGTAGAATCTGTTATAATTTTTTTGACACAACGGGTACCAACCGGACGGACGCATCATTCGTCCTACCGGTAGCTCAATATAAATTTCCAAAAATTTTTCCGATTCTTCATTCTTTCTACTTCTCCTCTTCAAAACAAAGTAATACAAAACTAATTAGCACCCCCCAGTCGTAATACTCAAAGTGTATCCACTTTAGCCCTTAGTCACATTCTGCAGTGAGGACAATTCTTAGTATATGCAACCTAAAAATCTCAATAATCAGTCTAGTTGAATGTCAAATTCAATAGAAAATTCAAATTGCCCGCCACTTTCTTTGGCAGAATGAATACATTTAGCTTATGCGCAACGCCGTCAAAACCCTTGGTTACTTGTAGGGGAAGAGCGTTGTAACGTGAAAGTTTCTAGAGAAGACGCCTACTAACTTCAACTGATCTGTCTAAAATTTTAATCATTTTCCCGTAATCACCAAGAAAGCAAAGATATATCACATCTCCTAAATCTAGTCCACACATAGCTCTACCAACGGCACAAAGGTTGTGCAAGAGTATTCACAATGATGTTCAAACCCCGAACCCGGGTTTGTGTGACACTGTCGTGCAACTAAAGAGATCCACAAAACAAGGTACATTTCCAATTACGGATCCAAATTTTGGTTTTTGGCCAAACTAACCAAAGTTTTCACACATACAAATTGAATTCTCTGACTGTCATGACCGCGCCACTTGCAATTACACGCCAAGACCAAATTTATGTAATGCAAACAAATTTTACTCACATTTTTCAAAAGAGTAGACTGAATCCACCAATTGGAATGACCTTGGCCTAATCCCACGAAATGAATGTTAACCAACAAAAAAATAATGAAATTTACATATCTCATAGCTATTAGAGCATGTGCGCTCAACCATAGCTCTGAAATTCAAATATGGCATTCTATGTCGTTATTGGACCTATGGTAAAGGCTTGAGGAACGAAGGGATTAAGGTCTCAAGAGAAGTTGTGCCTTACACGAATTTAGTATTCAAGAATACACTCAATACTTCTTTTCAAGCAACATGAATGCCCATATCACCCATTCTTCTTTCACCGGACTTTTGATTGAGGTGTCGTCCCTTCGACTCCCTTTGTCCTTGTCATCTCTAGCACAATCATAGAAGTCAGGGAGAAAAAGAGAACACTAACTAGGTGACTAATTCATGAGATTCCCCAGAGGGNTGGCACAATCGTAGAAGTCATGGAGAAAAAGCGAACACTAGCTAGGTGACTAATTCATCAGATTCCGCCAGACGGAACTGGGCGCCCAATCTTTCTTGGACGTGTTCTGAAAATCAAAGTTCAATACAAGAATCTAGGGGAACTAGAGAGAATTATGGGTCTAGAAGGCCTCACTTGGGTTTATCGGAAACAGTTGGAGAAACTTGAGGGAGTGGATCTAAAAGGTCTAGGAGCACGAAATATTTTTCTACTGGTAGAATCTGTTATATTTTTTTTGACACAACGGGTACCAACCGGACGGACGCAGCATTTGTCCTACCGGTAGCTCAATATAAATTTCCAAAAATTTTTCCCATTCTTCATTCTTTCTATTTCTCCTATTCAAAACACAGTGATAGAAAACTAATTAGCACCCCCAAGTCGTAAAACTCAAAGTGTATCCACTTAAGTCCTTAGTCACATTCCGCAGTGAGGAAAGTTCTTAGTATATGCANAAAGTAAAACAAAACTAATTAGAACCCCAACTCGTTAAACTCTAAGGGCATACAATTAAGTCCTTAGTCACATTCCACAGTGAGGAAAGTTCTTAGTATATGCAACCTAAAAAGCCCAATAATCAGTCTAGTTGATTGTCAAATTCAATAGAAAATTAAAAATNGCACGAAATCTTTCTTGGAGGCATTCTGAAAATCAAAGTTCAATACAAGAATCTAGGGGAACTAGAGAGAATTATGGGTCTAGAAGGCCTCACTTGGGTTTATCGGAAACAGTTGGAGAAACTTGAGGGAGTGGATCTAAAAGGTCTAGGAGCACGAAATATTTTTCTACTGGTAGAATCTGTTATATTTTTTTTGACACAACGGGTACCAACCGGACGGACGCAGCATTCGTCCTACCGGTAGCTCAATATAAATTTCCAAAAATTTTTCCGATTCTTCATTCTTTCTATTTCTCCTCTTCAAAACAAAGTAATACAAAACTAATTAGCACCCCCAAGTCGTAAAACTCAAAGTGTATCCACTGAAGTCCTTAGTCACATTCCGCAGTGAGGAAAGTTCTTAGTATATGCAACCTAAANCACCTTGAATACATTAAGCTTATGCACAACGCCGTCAAACCCCATGGTTACTTCTAGCGGAAGAGCGTTGTCTCGTGAAAGTTTCTAGAGAAGACGCCTACTAACTTCAACTGATCTGTCTAAAATTTTAATCATTTTCCTGTAATCACCAAGAAAGCAAAGATATACCACATCTCCTGAATCTAGTCCACACATAGCTCTACCAACGGCACAAAGGCTGTGCAACAGTATTCACAATGATGTTCAAACCCCGAACCCGTGTTTGTGTGACACTGTCGTGCAACTGAAGAGATTCGCAAAACAAGGTTCATTTTCCAATTACGGATCCAAATTTAGGTTTTTGGCCAAACTAACCAAAGTTTNTTTGTGTGATACGATCGTGCAACTGAAGAGATTCACAAAACAAGGTTCATTTTCCAATTACGGATCCAAATTTAGGTTTTTGGCCAAACTAACCAAAGTTTTCACACATACAAATTGAATTCTCTGATTGTCATGACCGCGCCACTTGCAATTACACGCCAACACCAAATTTATGTAATGCAGACAAATTTTACCCACAATTTTCAAAAGAGTAGACTGAATCCACCAATTGGAATGACCTTGGCATAATCCCACGAAATGAATGTTAACCAACAAAAAAATAATGAAATTTACATATCTCATAGCTATTAGAGCATGTGCGCTCAACCATAGCTCTGAAATTCAAATATGGCATTCTATGTCGTTATTGGACCTATGGTAAACGCTTGAGGAACGAAGGGATTAAGGTCTCAAGAGAAGTTGTGCCTTACACGAATTTAGTATTCAAGAATACACTCAATACTTATTTTCAAGCAATATGAATGCCCATATCACCCATTATTCCTTCACAGGACTTTTAATTGAGGTGTCTACCCTTGGACTCCCTTTGTCCTTGTTATCTCTAGCACAATCATAGAAGTCATGGAGAAAAAGAGAACACTAGCTAGGTGACTAATTCATGAGATTCCGCTAGACGGAGCTGGGCAAGAAATCTTTCTTGGAGGCATTCTGAAAATCAAAGTTCAATACAAGAATCTAGGGGAACTAGAGAGAATTATGGGACTAGAGGGCCTCTCTTGGGTTTATCAGAAACATTTGCAGAGGCTTGAGGCAGTGGATCTAAAAGGTCTAGGAGCACGAAATATTTTTCTACTGGTAGAATCTGTTATATTTTTTTTGACACAACGGGTACCAGCTGGAAGGACGCAACATTCGTCCTACCAGTAGCTCAATACAAATTTCCAACTATTTTTCCGATTCTTCTTTCTTTTAATTTCTCCTCTTCAAAACAAAGTAAAACAAAACTAATTAGAACCCCAACTCGTTAAACTCTAAGGGCATACAATTAAGTCCTTAGTCACATTCCACAGTGAGACAAATTCTTAGTATATGCAACCTAAAAAGCTCAATCATCAGTCTAGTTGAACGCCAAATTCAATAGAAAAATAAAATTGCACGCCACTTTTTTTGGCACCTTGAATACATTAAGCTTATGCACAACGCCGTCAAACCCCATGGTTACTTCTAGCGGAAGAGCGTTGTCTCGTGAAAGTTTCTAGAGAAGACGCCTACTAACTTCAACTGATCTGTCTAAAATTTTAATCATTTTCCCGTAATCACCATGAAAGCAAAGACTTACCATATCTACTCAATCTAGTCCACACATAGCTCTACCAACGGCACAAATGCTATGCAAGAGTATTCGCAATGATGTTCAAACACCAAAACCGTATTTGTGTGATACGTTAGTGTAACTGAAGAGATTCACAAAACAAGGTTCATTTTCCAATTACGGATCCAACTTTAGGTTTTTGGCCAAACTAACCAAAGTTTTCACCCTCAGAAATTGAATTCTCTGACTGTCACGACCGCGCCACTCGCAATTACACGTGAGGACCAAATTTATGTAATGCAGACAAATTTTACTCACATTTTTTAAAAGAGTAGAACGAATCCACCAATTGGAACGACCTTGGCATAATCCCACGAAATGAATGTTAACCAACATAAAAATAATGAAATTAACATAGCTCATAGCTATTAGAGCGTGTGCGCTCAACCACAGCTCCGAAATTCAAATAAGGGATTCTATGTCGTCATTGGACCTATGGTAAAGGCTTGAGGCACCAAGGGATTAAGGTTTCAAGAGAAGTTGGACCTTACATGAATTTAGTATTCAAGAATACACTCTATACTTCTCTTCTTGCAACATGAATGCCCATATCACCCATTCCTCGTTCACAAGACTTTGGATTATGGTGTCGTCCCTTGGACTCCCTTTGTCCTTGTCATCTCTGGCACAATCGTAGAAGTCATGGAGAAAAAGCGAACACTAGCTAGGTGACTAATTCATCAGATTCCGCCAGACGGAACTGGGCGCCCAATCTTTCTTGGACGTGTTCTGAAAATCAAAGGTCAATACAAGAATCTAGCGGAACTAGAGAGAATTATGGGTCTAGAGGGCCTCCCATGGGTTTATCGGACACAGTTGGAGAGGTTTGAGGGACTGGATCTCAAGGGTTTAAGAGAACGAATTATTTTTCTACTGGTAGAATCCGTAATAATTTTTTTGACACAACGGGTACCAACCGGTAGGAAGCAGCATTCGACCTGCCGGTAGCTCAATACAAAGTTCCAACAATTTTTTCGATTGTTATTTTTTTATTTCTCCTCTTCAAAACAAAGTAAAACAAAACTAATTAGAACCCCAACTCGTTAAACTCTAAGGGCATACAATTAAGTCCTTAGTCACATTCCACAGTGAGACAAATTCTTAGTATATGCAACCTAAAAAGCTCAATCATCAGTCTAGTTGAACGCCAAATTCAATAGAAAAATAAAATTGCACGCCACTTTTTTTGGCACCTTGAATACATTAAGCTTATGCACAACGCCGTCAAACCCCATGGTTACTTCTAGCGGAAGAGCGTTGTCTCGTGAAAGTTTCTAGAGAAGACGCCTACTAACTTCAACTGATCTGTCTAAAATTTTAATCATTTTCCCCTAATCACCAAGAAAGCAAAGATATATCACATCTCCTAAATCTAGTCCACACATAGCTCTACCAACGGCACAAAGGCTGTGCAAGAGTATTCACAATGATGTTCGAACCCCAAACCCGTGTTTGTGTGACCCGGTCGTNTAGCTCTACCAACGGCACAAATGCTATGCAAGAGTATTCGCAATGATGTTCAAACACCAAAACCGTATTTGTGTGATACGTTAGTGCAACTCAATAGATTCGCAAAACAAGGTTCATTTTCCAATTACGGATCCAAATTTTGGTTTTTGGCTAGACTAACCAAAGTTTTCACACTCAGAAATTGAATTCTCTGACGGTCATTTGCGCGCCCCTTGCAATTACACGTGAGGACCAAATTTATGTAATCTAGACAAATTTTTCCCATANTCTCTGACTGTCACGACCGCGCCACTCGCAATTACACGTGAGGACCAAATTTATGTAATGCAGACAAATTTTACTCACATTTTTTAAAAGAGTAGAACGAATCCACCAATTGGAACGACCTTGGCATAATCCCACGAAATGAATGTTAACCAACAAAAAAATAATGAAATTTACGTATCTCATAGCTATTAGAGCATGTGCGCTCAACCATAGCTCTGAAATTCAAATATGGCATTCTATGTCGTTATTGGACCTATGGTAAAGGCTTGAGGAACGAAGGGTTTAAGGTCTCAAGAGAAGTTGTGCCTTACACGAATTTAGTATTCAAGAATACACTCAATACTTCTTTTCAAGCAATATGAATGCCCGTATCACCCATTATTCCTTCACGGGACTTTTAAATGAGGTGTCTACCCTTGGACTCCCTTTGTCCTTGTTATCTCTAGCACAATCATAGAAGTAATGGAGAAAAAGAGAACACTAGCTAGGTGACTAATTCATGAGATTCCGCCGGACGGAGCTGGGCAAGAAATCTTTCTTGGAGGCATTCTGAAAATCAAAGTTCAATACAAGAATCTAGGGGAACTAGAGAGAATTATGGGACTAGAGGGCCTCTCTTGGGTTTATCAGAAACATTTGCAGAGGCTTGAGGCAGTGGATCTAAAAGGTCTAGGAGCACGAAATATTTTTCTACTGGTAGAATCTGTTATAATTTTTTTGACACAACGGGTACCAACCGGTAGGAAGCAGCATTCGACCTGCCGGTAGCTCAATACAAAGTTCCAACAATTTTTTCGATTGTTATTTTTTTATTTCTCCTCTTCAAAACAAAGTAATACAAAACTAATTAGCACCCCCAAGTCGTAAAACTCAAAGTGTATCCACTTTAGTCCTTAGTCACATTCCGCAGTGAGGAGAATTCTTAGTATATGCAACCTAAAAAGCTCAATCATCAGTCTAGTTGAACGCCAAATTCAATAGAAAAATAAAATTGCACGCCACTTTCTTTGGCAGAATGAATACATTTAGCTTATGCACAACGCCGTCAAACCCCTTGGTTACTTGTAGGGGAAGAGCGTTGTCTCGTGAAAGTTTCTAGAGAAGACGCCTACTAACTTCAACTGATCTGTCTAAAATTTTAATCAATTTCCCGTAATCAGCAGGAAAGCAAAGACATACCACATCTACTCAATCTAGTCCACACATAGCTCTACCAACGGCACAAATGCTATGCAAGAGTATTCGCAATGATGTTCAAACACCAAAACCGTATTTGTGTGATACGTTAGTGTAACTGAAGAGATTCACAAAACAAGGTTCATTTTCCAATTACGGATCCAACTTTAGGTTTTTGGCCAAACTAACCAAAGTTTTCACACACAGAAATTGAATTCTCTGACTGTCATGACCGCGCCAGTCGCAATTACACACCAAGGCCAAATTTATGTAATCTAGACAAATTTTACTCACATTTTTCACAAGGGTAGACCGAATCCACCAATTGGAATGACCTTGGCATAATCCCCCGAAATGAATATTAACCATCATAAAAATAATGAAATTGACATATTTCATAGCTATTAGAGCATGTACGCTCAACCATAGCTCCGAAATTCAAATAGGGCGTTCTATGTCCTCATTTGACCTATGGTAAAGGCTTGAGGAAAGAAGGGATTAAGGTCTCAAGAGAAGTTGAGCCTTACACGAATTTAGTTTTCAAGAACACACTCAATACTTCTTTTCAAGCAACATGAATGCCCATATCACCCATTCCTCGTTCACAAGACTTTGGATTATGGTGNAGTATTCAAGAATACACTCTATACTTCTCTTCTTGCAACATGAATGCCCATATCACCCATTCCTCGTTCACAAGACTTTGGATTATGGTGTCGTCCCTTGGACTCCCTTTGTCCTTGTCATCTCTAGCACAAACATAGAAGTCTTGGAGAAAAAGAGAACACTACCTAGGTGACTAATTCATGAGATTCCGCCAGACAGAGCTGGGCACGAAATCTTTCTCGGAGGCATTCTGAAAATCAAAGTTCAATACAAGAATCTGGGGGAACTAGAGAGAATTATGGGTCTAGAAGGCCTCTCTTGGGTTTATCGAAAACAGTTGGAGAGGCTTAAGGGAGTGGCTCCGAAAGGTTTAGGAGAACGAAATGCTTTTCCCCAGGTAGAATCCGTTATAATTTTTTTNGGACTGGATCTCAAGGGTTTAAGAGAACGAATTTTTTTTCTACTGGTAGAATCCGTAATAATTTTTTTGGCACAGCGGGTACCAACCGGTAGGAAGCAGCATTCGTCCTGCCGGTAGCTCAATACAAATTTCCAACAATTTTTTTGATTCTTTTTTTTATTTCTCCTGTTCAAAACAAAGTAATACAAAACTAATTACCACCCCCAAGTCGTAAAACTCAAAGTGTATCCACTTAAGTCCTTAGTCACATTCCGCAGTGAGGAAAATTCTTGGTATACGCAACCTAAAAAGCCTAATAATCAGTCTAGTTGAATGTCAAATTCAATAGAAAATTAAAAATGCCTGCCAATTTCTTTGGCAGAATGAATACATTTAGCTTATGCACACCGCCGTCGAACCCCTAAGTTACTTCTAGAGGAAAAGCATTGTCTCGTGAAAGTTCCCAGGGAAGACGCCAACTAACTTCAACTGATCTGTCTAAAATTTTAATCATTTTCCCGTAATCACCATGAAAGCAAAGAC
>CAUOFW020001269.1:192715-216030 GCA_963454935.2 Ilex paraguariensis
CTAGGTGACTAATTCATGAGATTCCGCCAGACGGAGCTGGGCAAGAAATCTTTCTTGGAGGCATTCTGAAAATCAAAGTTCAATACAAGAATCTAGGGGAACTAGAGAGAATTATGGGACTAGAGGGCCTCTCTTGGGTTTATCAGAAACATTTGCAGAGGCTTGAGGCAGTGGATCTAAAAGGTCTAGGAGCACGAAATATTTTTCTACTGGTAGAATCTGTTATAATTTTTTTGACACAACGGGTACCAGCTGGAAGGACGCAGCATTCGTCCTACCGGTAGCTCAATACAAATTTCCAACTATTTTTCCGATTCTTCTTTCTTTTAATTTCTCCTCTTCAAAACAAAGTAATACAAAACTAATTAGCTCCCCCAAGTCGTAAAACTCAAAGTGTATCCACTTAAGTCCTTAGTCATTTCCACAGTGAGACAAATTNATTGTTATTTTTTTATTTCTCCTCTTCAAAACAAAGTAAAACAAAACTAATTAGAACCCCAACTCGTTAAACTCTAAGGGCATACAATTAAGTCCTTAGTCACATTCCACAGTGAGACAAATTCTTAGTATATGCAACCTAAAAAGCCCAATAATCAGTCTAGTTGAATGTCAAATTCAATAGAAAATTAAAATTGCCCGCCACTTTCTTTGGCAGAATGAATACATTTAGCTTATGCACAACGCCGTCAAACCCCATGGTTACTTCTAGCGGAAGAGCGTTGTCTCGTGAAAGTTTCTAGAGAAGACGCCTACTAACTTCAACTGATCTGTCTAAAATTTTAATCATTTTCCCGTAATCACCAACAAAGCAAAGATATACCACATCTCCTAAATCTAGTCCACACATATCTCTACCAACGGCACAAAGGTTGTGCAAGAGTATTCACAATGATGTTCAAACCCCGAACCTGTGTTTGTGTGACACTGTTGTGCAACTGAAGAGATTCGCAAAACAAGGTTCATTTTCCAATTACGGNCGGTCGTGCAACTGAAGAGATTCGCAAAACAAGGTTCATTTTCCAATTACGGATCCAAATTTTTGTTTTTGGCTAGACTAACCAAAGTTTTCACACTCATAAATTGAATTCTCTGACGGTCATTACCGCGCCACTTGCAATTACACGCCAGGACCAAATTTATGTAATGCAGACAAATTTTACTCACATTTTTCAAAAGAGTAGACTGAATCCACCAATTGGAATGACCTTGGCTTAATCCCACGAAATGAAAGTTAACCAACAAAAAAATAATGAAATTTACATATCTCATAGCTATTAGAGCATGTGCGCTCAACCATAGCTCTGAAATTCAAATATGGCATTCTATGTCGTTATTGGACCTATGGTAAAGGCTTGAGGAACGAAGGGATTAAGGTCTCAAGAGAAGTTGTGCCTTACACGAATTTAGTATTCAAGAATACACTCAATACTTCTTTTCAAGCAACATGAATGCCCATATCACCCATTCTTCCTTCACCGGACTTTTGATTGAGGTGTCGTCCCTTGGACTCCCTTTGTCCTTGTCATCTCTAGCACAATCATAGAAGTCAGGGAGAAAAAGAGAACACTAACTAGGTGACTAATTCATGAGATTCCCCCAGATGGAACTAGGCACGAAATCTTTCTTGGAGGCATTCTGAAAATCAAAGTTCAATACAAGAATCTAGGGGAACAAGAGAGAATTATGGGTCTAGAGGGCCTTTCTTGGGTTTATCGGAAACAGTTGGAGAGGCTTGAGGGAGTGGATCAAAAAGGTCTAGGAGCACGAAATATTTTTCTACTGGTAGAATCTGTTAAAATTTTTTTCACACAACGGGTACCAACCGGACGGACGCAGCATTCGTCCTACCGGTAGCTCAATATAAATATCCAAAAATTTTTCCGATTCTTCATTCTTTCTATTTCTCCTCTTCAAAGCAAAGTAATACAAAACTAATTAGCACCCCAAAGTCGTAAAACTCAAAGTGTATCCACTGAAGTCCTTAGTCACATTCCGCAGTGAGGAAAGTTCTTAGTATATGCAACCTAAAAAGCCCAATAATCAGTCTAGTTGAATGTCAAATTCAATAGAAAATTAAAATTGCCCGCCACTTTCTTTGGCAGAATGAATAGATTTAGCTTATGCACAACGCTGTCAAACCCCTTGGTACCTTCTAGACGAAGGGCGTTGTCTCGTGAAACTTTCTAGAGAAAACGCCTACTAACTTCAACTGATCTGTCTAAAATTTTAATCATTTTCCCGTAATCACCAAGAAAGCAAAGATATATCACATCTCCTAAATCTAGTCCACACATAGCTCTACCAACGGCACAAAGGCCATGCAAGAGTATTCACAATTATGTTCGAACCCCGAACCCGTGTTTGTGTGACCCGGTCGTGCAACTCAATAGATTCGCAAAACAAGGTTCATTTTCCAATTACGGATCCAAATTTTTGTTTTTGGCTAGACTAACCAAAGTTTTCACACTCATAAATTGAATTCTCTGACGGTCATTACCGCGCCACTTGCAATTACACGCCAGGACCAAATTTATGTAATGCAGACAAATTTTACTCACATTTTTCAAAAGAGTAGACTGAATCCACCAATTGGAATGACCTTGGCTTAATCCCACGAAATGAAAGTTAACCAACAAAAAAATAATGAAATTTACATATGTCATAGCTATTAGAGCATGTGCGCTCAACCATAGCTCTGAAATTCAAATATGGCATTCTATGTCGTTATTGGACCTATGGTAAAGGCTTGAGGAACGAAGGGATTAAGGTCTCAAGAGAAGTTGTGCCTTACACGAATTTAGTATTCAAGAATACACTCAATACTTCTTTTCAAGCAACATGAATGCCCATATCACCCATTCTTCCTTCACCGGACTTTTGATTGAGGTGTCGTCCCTTGGACTCCCTTTGTCCTTGTCATCTCTAGCACAATCATAGAAGTCAGGGAGAAAAAGAGAACACTAACTAGGTGACTAATTCATGAGATTCCCCCAGATGGAACTGGGCACGAAATCTTTCTTGGAGGCATTCTGAAAATCAAAGTTCAATACAAGAATCTAGGGGAACTAGAGAGAATTATGGGTCTAGAGGGCCTCTCTTGGGTTTATCGGAAACAGTTGGAGAGGCTTGAGGGAGTGGATCAAAAAGGTCTAGGAGCACGAAATATTTTTCTACTGGTAGAATCTGTTAAAATTTTTTTGACACAACGGGTACCAACCGGACGGACGCAGCATTCGTCCTACCGGTAGCTCAATATAAATTTCCAAAAATTTTTCCGATTCTTCATTCTTTCTATTTCTCCTCTTCAAAACAAAGTAATACAAAACTAATTAGCACCCCCAAGTCGTAAAACTCAAAGTGTATCCACTGAAGTCCTTAGTCACATTCCGCAGTGAGGAAAGTTCTTAGTATATGCAACCTAAAAAGCCCAATAATCAGTCTAGTTGAATGTCAAATTCAATAGAAAATTAAAATTGCCCGCCACTTTCTTTGGCAGAATGAATACATTTAGCTTATGCACAACGCCGTCAAACCCCTTGGTACCTTCTAGACGAAGGGCGTTGTCTCGTGAAACTTTCTAGAGAAAATGCCTACTAACTTCAACTGATCTGTCTAAAATTTTAATCATTTTCCCGTAATCACCAAGAAAGCAAAGATATATCACATCTCCTAAATCTAGTCCACACATAGCTCTACCAACGGCACAAAGGCCATGCAAGAGTATTCACAATTATGTTCGAACCCCGAACCCGTGTTTGTGTGACCCGGTCGTGCAACTCAATAGATTCGCAAAACAAGGTTCATTTTCCAATTACGGATCCAAATTTTTGTTTTTGGCTAGACTAACCAAAGTTTTCACACTCATAAATTGAATTCTCTGACGGTCATTACCGCGCCACTTGCAATTACACGCCAGGACCAAATTTATGTAATGCAGACAAATTTTACTCACATTTTTCAAAAGAGTAGACTGAATCCACCAATTGGAATGACCTTGGCTTAATCCCACGAAATGAAAGTTAACCAACAAAAAAATAATGAAATTTACATATGTCATAGCTATTAGAGCATGTGCGCTCAACCATAGCTCTGAAATTCAAATATGGCATTCTATGTCGTTATTGGACCTATGGTAAAGGCTTGAGGAACGAAGGGATTAAGGTCTCAAGAGAAGTTGTGCCTTACACGAATTTAGTATTCAAGAATACACTCAATACTTCTTTTCAAGCAACATGAATGCCCATATCACCCATTCTTCCTTCACCGGACTTTTGATTGAGGTGTCGTCCCTTCGACTCCCTTTGTCCTTGTCATCTCTAGCACAATCATAGAAGTCAGGGAGAAAAAGAGAACACTAACTAGGTGACTAATTCATGAGATTCCCCCAGATGGAACTGGGCACGAAATCTTTCTTGGAGGCATTCTGAAAATCAAAGTTCAATACAAGAATCTAGGGGAACTAGAGAGAATTATGGGTCTAGAGGGCCTCTCTTGGGTTTATCGGAAACAGTTGGAGAGGCTTGAGGGAGTGGATCAAAAAGGTCTAGGAGCACGAAATATTTTTCTACTGGTAGAATCTGTTAAAATTTTTTTGACACAACGGGTACCAACCGGACGGACGCAGCATTCGTCCTACCGGTAGCTCAATATAAATTTCCAAAAATTTTTCCGATTCTTCATTCTTTCTATTTCTCCTCTTCAAAACAAAGTAATACAAAACTAATTAGCACCCCCAAGTCGTAAAACTCAAAGTGTATCCACTGAAGTCCTTAGTCACATTCCGCAGTGAGGAAAGTTCTTAGTATATGCAACCTAAAAAGCCCAATAATCAGTCTAGTTGAATGTCAAATTCAATAGAAAATTAAAATTGCCCGCCACTTTCTTTGGCAGAATGAATACATTTAGCTTATGCACAACGCCGTCAAACCCCTTGGTACCTTCTAGACGAAGGGCGTTGTCTCGTGAAACTTTCTAGAGAAAATGCCTACTAACTTCAACTGATCTGTCTAAAATTTTAATCATTTTCCCGTAATCACCAAGAAAGCAAAGATATATCACATCTCCTAAATCTAGTCCACACATAGCTCTACCAACGGCACAAAGGCCATGCAAGAGTATTCACAATTATGTTCGAACCCCGAACCCGTGTTTGTGTGACCCGGTCGTGCAACTCAATAGATTCGCAAAACAAGGTTCATTTTCCAATTACGGATCCAAATTTTTGTTTTTGGCTAGACTAACCAAAGTTTTCACACTCATAAATTGAATTCTCTGACGGTCATTACCGCGCCACTTGCAATTACACGCCAGGACCAAATTTATGTAATGCAGACAAATTTTACTCACATTTTTCAAAAGAGTAGACTGAATCCACCAATTGGAATGACCTTGGCTTAATCCCACGAAATGAAAGTTAACCAACAAAAAAATAATGAAATTTACATATGTCATAGCTATTAGAGCATGTGCGCTCAACCATAGCTCTGAAATTCAAATATGGCATTCTATGTCGTTATTGGACCTATGGTAAAGGCTTGAGGAACGAAGGGATTAAGGTCTCAAGAGAAGTTGTGCCTTACACGAATTTAGTATTCAAGAATACACTCAATACTTCTTTTCAAGCAACATGAATGCCCATATCACCCATTCTTCCTTCACCGGACTTTTGATTGAGGTGTCGTCCCTTGGACTCCCTTTGTCCTTGTCATCTCTAGCACAATCATAGAAGTCAGGGAGAAAAAGAGAACACTAACTAGGTGACTAATTCATGAGATTCCCCCAGATGGAACTGGGCACGAAATCTTTCTTGGAGGCATTCTGAAAATCAAAGTTCAATACAAGAATCTAGGGGAACTAGAGAGAATTATGGGTCTAGAGGGCCTCTCTTGGGTTTATCGGAAACAGTTGGAGAGGCTTGAGGGAGTGGATCAAAAAGGTCTAGGAGCACGAAATATTTTTCTACTGGTAGAATCTGTTAAAATTTTTTTGACACAACGGGTACCAACCGGACGGACGCAGCATTCGTCCTACCGGTAGCTCAATATAAATTTCCAAAAATTTTTCCGATTCTTCATTCTTTCTATTTCTCCTCTTCAAAACAAAGTAATACAAAACTAATTAGCACCCCCAAGTCGTAAAACTCAAAGTGTATCCACTGAAGTCCTTAGTCACATTCCGCAGTGAGGAAAGTTCTTAGTATATGCAACCTAAAAAGCCCAATAATCAGTCTAGTTGAATGTCAAATTCAATAGAAAATTAAAATTGCCCGCCACTTTCTTTGGCAGAATGAATACATTTAGCTTATGCACAACGCCGTCAAACCCCTTGGTACCTTCTAGACGAAGGGCGTTGTCTCGTGAAACTTTCTAGAGAAAATGCCTACTAACTTCAACTGATCTGTCTAAAATTTTAATCATTTTCCCGTAATCACCAAGAAAGCAAAGATATATCACATCTCCTAAATCTAGTCCACACATAGCTCTACCAACGGCACAAAGGCCATGCAAGAGTATTCACAATTATGTTCGAACCCCGAACCCGTGTTTGTGTGACCCGGTCGTGCAACTCAATAGATTCGCAAAACAAGGTTCATTTTCCAATTACGGATCCAAATTTTTGTTTTTGGCTAGACTAACCAAAGTTTTCACACTCATAAATTGAATTCTCTGACGGTCATTACCGCGCCACTTGCAATTACACGCCAGGACCAAATTTATGTAATGCAGACAAATTTTACTCACATTTTTCAAAAGAGTAGACTGAATCCACCAATTGGAATGACCTTGGCTTAATCCCACGAAATGAAAGTTAACCAACAAAAAAATAATGAAATTTACATATGTCATAGCTATTAGAGCATGTGCGCTCAACCATAGCTCTGAAATTCAAATATGGCATTCTATGTCGTTATTGGACCTATGGTAAAGGCTTGAGGAACGAAGGGATTAAGGTCTCAAGAGAAGTTGTGCCTTACACGAATTTAGTATTCAAGAATACACTCAATACTTCTTTTCAAGCAACATGAATGCCCATATCACCCATTCTTCCTTCACCGGACTTTTGATTGAGGTGTCGTCCCTTGGACTCCCTTTGTCCTTGTCATCTCTAGCACAATCATAGAAGTCAGGGAGAAAAAGAGAACACTAACTAGGTGACTAATTCATGAGATTCCCCCAGATGGAACTGGGCACGAAATCTTTCTTGGAGGCATTCTGAAAATCAAAGTTCAATACAAGAATCTAGGGGAACTAGAGAGAATTATGGGTCTAGAGGGCCTCTCTTGGGTTTATCGGAAACAGTTGGAGAGGCTTGAGGGAGTGGATCAAAAAGGTCTAGGAGCACGAAATATTTTTCTACTGGTAGAATCTGTTAAAATTTTTTTGACACAACGGGTACCAACCGGACGGACGCAGCATTCGTCCTACCGGTAGCTCAATATAAATTTCCAAAAATTTTTCCGATTCTTCATTCTTTCTATTTCTCCTCTTCAAAACAAAGTAATACAAAACTAATTAGCACCCCCAAGTCGTAAAACTCAAAGTGTATCCACTGAAGTCCTTAGTCACATTCCGCAGTGAGGAAAGTTCTTAGTATATGCAACCTAAAAAGCCCAATAATCAGTCTAGTTGAATGTCAAATTCAATAGAAAATTAAAATTGCCCGCCACTTTCTTTGGCAGAATGAATACATTTAGCTTATGCACAACGCCGTCAAACCCCTTGGTACCTTCTAGACGAAGGGCGTTGTCTCGTGAAACTTTCTAGAGAAAATGCCTACTAACTTCAACTGATCTGTCTAAAATTTTAATCATTTTCCCGTAATCACCAAGAAAGCAAAGATATATCACATCTCCTAAATCTAGTCCACACATAGCTCTACCAACGGCACAAAGGCCATGCAAGAGTATTCACAATTATGTTCGAACCCCGAACCCGTGTTTGTGTGACCCGGTCGTGCAACTCAATAGATTCGCAAAACAAGGTTCATTTTCCAATTACGGATCCAAATTTTTGTTTTTGGCTAGACTAACCAAAGTTTTCACACTCATAAATTGAATTCTCTGACGGTCATTACCGCGCCACTTGCAATTACACGCCAGGACCAAATTTATGTAATGCAGACAAATTTTACTCACATTTTTCAAAAGAGTAGACTGAATCCACCAATTGGAATGACCTTGGCTTAATCCCACGAAATGAAAGTTAACCAACAAAAAAATAATGAAATTTACATATGTCATAGCTATTAGAGCATGTGCGCTCAACCATAGCTCTGAAATTCAAATATGGCATTCTATGTCGTTATTGGACCTATGGTAAAGGCTTGAGGAACGAAGGGATTAAGGTCTCAAGAGAAGTTGTGCCTTACACGAATTTAGTATTCAAGAATACACTCAATACTTCTTTTCAAGCAACATGAATGCCCATATCACCCATTCTTCCTTCACCGGACTTTTGATTGAGGTGTCGTCCCTTGGACTCCCTTTGTCCTTGTCATCTCTAGCACAATCATAGAAGTCAGGGAGAAAAAGAGAACACTAACTAGGTGACTAATTCATGAGATTCCCCCAGATGGAACTGGGCACGAAATCTTTCTTGGAGGCATTCTGAAAATCAAAGTTCAATACAAGAATCTAGGGGAACTAGAGAGAATTATGGGTCTAGAGGGCCTCTCTTGGGTTTATCGGAAACAGTTGGAGAGGCTTGAGGGAGTGGATCAAAAAGGTCTAGGAGCACGAAATATTTTTCTACTGGTAGAATCTGTTAAAATTTTTTTGACACAACGGGTACCAACCGGACGGACGCAGCATTCGTCCTACCGGTAGCTCAATATAAATTTCCAAAAATTTTTCCGATTCTTCATTCTTTCTATTTCTCCTCTTCAAAACAAAGTAATACAAAACTAATTAGCACCCCCAAGTCGTAAAACTCAAAGTGTATCCACTGAAGTCCTTAGTCACATTCCGCAGTGAGGAAAGTTCTTAGTATATGCAACCTAAAAAGCCCAATAATCAGTCTAGTTGAATGTCAAATTCAATAGAAAATTAAAATTGCCCGCCACTTTCTTTGGCAGAATGAATACATTAAGCTTATGCACAACGCCGTCAAACCCCTTGGTACCTTCTAGACGAAGGGCGTTGTCTCGTGAAACTTTCTAGAGAAAATGCCTACTAACTTCAACTGATCTGTCTAAAATTTTAATCATTTTCCCGTAATCACCAAGAAAGCAAAGATATATCACATCTCCTAAATCTAGTCCACACATAGCTCTACCAACGGCACAAAGGCCATGCAAGAGTATTCACAATTATGTTCGAACCCCGAACCCGTGTTTGTGTGACCCGGTCGTGCAACTCAATAGATTCGCAAAACAAGGTTCATTTTCCAATTACGGATCCAAATTTTTGTTTTTGGCTAGACTAACCAAAGTTTTCACACTCATAAATTGAATTCTCTGACGGTCATTACCGCGCCACTTGCAATTACACGCCAGGACCAAATTTATGTAATGCAGACAAATTTTACTCACATTTTTCAAAAGAGTAGACTGAATCCACCAATTGGAATGACCTTGGCTTAATCCCACGAAATGAAAGTTAACCAACAAAAAAATAATGAAATTTACATATGTCATAGCTATTAGAGCATGTGCGCTCAACCATAGCTCTGAAATTCAAATATGGCATTCTATGTCGTTATTGGACCTATGGTAAAGGCTTGAGGAACGAAGGGATTAAGGTCTCAAGAGAAGTTGTGCCTTACACGAATTTAGTATTCAAGAATACACTCAATACTTCTTTTCAAGCAACATGAATGCCCATATCACCCATTCTTCCTTCACCGGACTTTTGATTGAGGTGTCGTCCCTTGGACTCCCTTTGTCCTTGTCATCTCTGGCACAATCGTAGAAGTCATGGAGAAAAAGCGAACACTAGCTAGGTGACTAATTCATCAGATTCCGCCAGACGGAACTGGGCGCCCAATCTTTCTTGGACGTGTTCTGAAAACCAAAGGTCAATAAAAGAATCTAGCGGAACTAGAGAGAATTATGGGTCTAGAGGGCCTCCCATGGGTTTATCGGACACAGTTGGAGAGGTTTGAGGGACTGGATCTCAAGGGTTTAAGAGAACGAATTATTTTTCTACTGGTAGAATCCGTAATAATTTTTTTGACACAACGGGTACCAACCGGTAGGAAGCAGCATTCGACCTGCCGGTAGCTCAATACAAAGTTCCAACAATTTTTTCGATTGTTATTTTTTTATTTCTCCTCTTCAAAACAAAGTAAAACAAAACTAATTAGAACCCCAACTCGTTAAACTCTAAGGGCATACAATTAAGTCCTTAGTCACATTCCACAGTGAGACAAATTCTTAGTATATGCAACCTAAAAAGCTCAATCATCAGTCTAGTTGAACGCCAAATTCAATAGAAAAATAAAATTGCACGCCACTTTTTTTGGCACCTTGAATACATTAAGCTTATGCACAACGCCGTCAAACCCCATGGTTACTTCTAGCGGAAGAGCGTTGTCTCGTGAAAGTTTCTAGAGAAGACGCCTACTAACTTCAACTGATCTGTCTAAAATTTTAATCATTTTCCCGTAATCACCAAGAAAGCAAAGATATATCACATCTCCTAAATCTAGTCCACACATAGCTCTACCAACGGCACAAAGGCCATGCAAGAGTATTCACAATTATGTTCGAACCCCGAACCCGTGTTTGTGTGACCCGGTCGTGCAACTCAATAGATTCGCAAAACAAGGTTCATTTTCCAATTACGGATCCAAATTTTTGTTTTTGGCTAGACTAACCAAAGTTTTCACACTCATAAATTGAATTCTCTGACGGTCATTACCGCGCCACTTGCAATTACACGCCAGGACCAAATTTATGTAATGCAGACAAATTTTACTCACATTTTTCAAAAGAGTAGACTGAATCCACCAATTGGAATGACCTTGGCTTAATCCCACGAAATGAAAGTTAACCAACAAAAAAATAATGAAATTTACATATCTCATAGCTATTAGAGCATGTGCGCTCAACCATAGCTCTGAAATTCAAATATGGCATTCTATGTCGTTATTGGACCTATGGTAAAGGCTTGAGGAACGAAGGGATTAAGGTCTCAAGAGAAGTTGTGCCTTACACGAATTTAGTATTCAAGAATACACTCAATACTTCTTTTCAAGCAACGTGAATGCCCATATCACCCATTCTTCCTTCACCGGACTTTTGATTGAGGTGTCGTCCCTTGGACTCCCTTTGTCCTTGTCATCTCTAGCACAATTATAGAAGTCATGGAGAAAAAGAGAACACTAACTAGGTGACTAATTCATGAGATTCCCCCAGATGGAANAAGGGATTAAGGTCTCAAGAGAAGTTGAGCCTTACACGAATTTAGTTTTCAAGAACACAATCAATACTTCTTTTCAAGCAACATGAATGCCCATATCACCCATTCTTCTTTCACAGGACTTTTGATTGAGGTTTCGTCCCTTGGACTCCCTTTGTCCTTGTCATCTCTAGCACAAACATAGAAGTCTTGGAGAAAAAGAGAACACTACCTAGGTGACTAATTCATGAGATTCCGCCAGACAGAGCTGGGCACGAAATCTTTCTTGGAGGCATTCTGAAAATCAAAGTTCAATACAAGAATCTGGGGGAACTAGAGAGAATTATGGGTCTATAGGGCCTCTCTTGGGATTATCGAAAACAGTTGCAGAGGCTTAAGGGAGTGGCTCCGAAAGGTTTAGGAGAACGAAATGCTTTTCCCCAGGTAGAATCCGTTATAATGTTTTTGACAAAACGGGTACCAACCGGTAGGAAGCAGCATTCATCCTGCCGGTAGCTCAATACAAATTTCCAACAATTTTTTTGATTCTTTTTTTTATTTCTCCTCTTCAAAGCAAAGTAATACAAAACTAATTACCACCCCCAAGTGGTAAAACTCAAAGTGTATCCAACTAAGTCCTTAGTCACATTCCGCAGTGAGGAAAATTCTTGGTATACGCAACCTAAAAAGCCCAATAATCAGTCTAGTTGAATGTCCAATTCAATTGAAAATTAAAATTGCACGCCACTTTATTTGGCAGCATGAATACATTTAGCTTATGCACAACGCCGTCAAACCCCTAGGTTACTTCTAGGGGAAGAGCATTGTCTCATGAAAGTTTCTATAGAAGACGCCTACTAACTTCAACTGATCTGTATAAAATTTTAATCATTTTCCCATAATCACCAAGAAAGCAAAGACATACCACATCTAATAAATCTAGTCCACACAAAGCTCTACCAACGACACAAAGGCTATGCAAGAGTATTCACAATGATGTTCGAACCCCAAACCCGTGTTTGTGTGACACAGTCGTGGAACTGAAGAGCTTCGCAAAACAAGGTTCATTTTCCAATTACGGATCCAAATTTAGGTCTTTGGCCAAACTAACCAAAGTTTTCACACTCAGAAATTGAATTCTCTGACTGTCATGACCGCGTCACTCGCAATTACACGTCGGGACCAAATTTATGTAATCTAGACAAATTTTACTCACAGTTTTCAAAAGAGTAGAACGAATCCGCCAATTGGAACGACCTTGGCATAATCCCACGAAATGAATGTTAACCAACATAAAAATAATGAAATTAACATAGCTCATAGCTATTAGAGCGTGTGCGCTCAACCACAGCTCCGAAATTCAAATAAGGGATTCTATGTCGTCATTGGACCTATGGTAAAGGCTTGAGGCACCAAGGGATTAAGGTTTCAAGAGAAGTTGGACCTTACATGAATTTAGTATTCAAGAATACACTCTATACTTCTCTTCTTGCAACATGAATGCCCATATCACCCATTCCTCGTTCACAAGACTTTGGATTATGGTGTCGTCCCTTGGACTCCCTTTGTCCTTGTCATCTCGGGCACAATCCTAGAAGTGATGGAGCAAAAGAGAACACTAGCTAGGTGACTAATTCACGGGATTCCGCTACACGGAGCTGGGCACGACATCTTTCTTGGAGGCATTCTGAAAATCAAATATCAATACAATAATCTGGGAGAACTAAAGAGAATTATGGGTCTAGAGGCCCTCTCTTGAGTTTATCGGAAACAGCTGGAGAGGGTTGAGGGAGTGGATCGGAAGGGTTTAGCAGAATGAAATGTTTTTCTACTTCTAGAATCCGTTATAATTTTTTTGACACAACGGGTACGAACTTGTAGGAAGCAGCATTCGACTTGCCGGTAGCTCAATACCTTGTTCCAACAACTTTTTTGAGTCTTTTTTTTTATTTCTCGTATTCAAAAAAAAGTAATACAAAACAAATTACAACCCCAAGTCGTAAAACTCCAAGTGTATCCACTTAAGTCCTTAGTCACATTCCGCAGTGAAACAAATTCTTAGTATATGCGAGCTAAAAAGCTCAATAATCAGTCTAGTTGAATGTCTAATTCAATTGAAAATTAAAATTGCACGCCACTTTATTTGGCAGCATTAATACATTTAGCTTATGCAGAACACCGTCAAACCCCTAGGTTACTTCTAGAGGAAGAGCGTTGTGTCGTGAAAGTTTCTAGAGAAAACGCCTACTAACTTCAACTGATCTGTCTAAAATTTTAATCATTTTCCCGTAATCACCATGAAAGCAAAGACTTACCATATCTACTCAATCTAGTCCACACATAGCTCTACCAACGGCACAAATGCTATGCAAGAGTATTCGCAATGATGTTCAAACACCAAAACCGTATTTGTGTGATACGTTAGTGTAACTGAAGAGATTCACAAAACAAGGTTCATTTTCCAATTACGGATCCAACTTTAGGTTTTTGGCCAAACTAACCAAAGTTTTCACCCTCAGAAATTGAATTCTCTGACTGTCACGACCGCGCCACTCGCAATTACACGTGAGGACCAAATTTATGTAATGCAGACAAATTTTACTCACATTTTTTAAAAGAGTAGAACGAATCCACCAATTGGAACGACCTTGGCATAATCCCACGAAATGAATGTTAACCAACATAAAAATAATGAAATTAACATAGCTCATAGCTATTAGAGCGTGTGCGCTCAACCACAGCTCCGAAATTCAAATAAGGGATTCTATGTCGTCATTGGACCTATGGTAAAGGCTTGAGGCACCAAGGGATTAAGGTTTCAGGAGAAGTTGGACCTTACATGAATTTAGTATTCAAGAATACACTCTATACTTCTCTTCTTGCAACATGAATGCCCATATCACCCATTCCTCGTTCACAAGACTTTGGATTATGGTGTCGTCCCTTGGACTCCCTTTGTCCTTGTCATCTCTGGCACAATCGTAGAAGTCATGGAGAAAAAGCGAACACTAGCTAGGTGACTAATTCATCAGATTCCGCCAGACGGAACTGGGCGCCCAATCTTTCTTGGACGTGTTCTGAAAACCAAAGGTCAATAAAAGAATCTAGCGGAACTAGAGAGAATTATGGGTCTAGAGGGCCTCCCATGGGTTTATCGGACACAGTTGGAGAGGTTTGAGGGACTGGATCTCAAGGGTTTAAGAGAACGAATTATTTTTCTACTGGTAGAATCCGTAATAATTTTTTTGACACAGCGGGTACCAACCGGTAGGAAGCAGCATTCGACCTGCCGGTAGCTCAATACAAAGTTCCAACAATTTTTTCGATTGTTATTTTTTTATTTCTCCTCCTCAAAACAAAGTAAAACAAAACTAATTAGAACCCCAACTCGTTAAACTCTAAGGGCATACAATTAAGTCCTTAGTCACATTCCACAGTGAGACAAATTCTTAGTATATGCAACCTAAAAAGCTCAATCATCAGTCTAGTTGAACGCCAAATTCAATAGAAAAATAAAATTGCACGCCACTTTTTTTGGCACCTTGAATACATTAAGCTTATGCACAACGCCGTCAAACCCCATGGTTACTTCTAGCGGAAGAGCGTTGTCTCGTGAAAGTTTCTAGAGAAGACGCCTACTAACTTCAACTGATCTGTCTAAAATTTTAATCATTTTCCCGTAATCACCATGAAAGCAAAGACTTACCATATCTACTCAATCTAGTCCACACATAGCTCTACCAACGGCACAAATGCTATGCAAGAGTATTCGCAATGATGTTCAAACACCAAAACCGTATTTGTGTGATACGTTAGTGTAACTGAAGAGATTCACAAAACAAGGTTCATTTTCCAATTACGGATCCAACTTTAGGTTTTTGGCCAAACTAACCAAAGTTTTCACCCTCAGAAATTGAATTCTCTGACTGTCACGACCGCGCCACTCGCAATTACACGTGAGGACCAAATTTATGTAATGCAGACAAATTTTACTCACATTTTTTAAAAGAGTAGAACGAATCCACCAATTGGAACGACCTTGGCATAATCCCACGAAATGAATGTTAACCAACATAAAAATAATGAAATTAACATAGCTCATAGCTATTAGAGCGTGTGCGCTCAACCACAGCTCCGAAATTCAAATAAGGGATTCTATGTCGTCATTGGACCTATGGTAAAGGCTTGAGGCACCAAGGGATTAAGGTTTCAGGAGAAGTTGGACCTTACATGAATTTAGTATTCAAGAATACACTCTATACTTCTCTTCTTGCAACATGAATGCCCATATCACCCATTCCTCGTTCACAAGACTTTGGATTATGGTGTCGTCCCTTGGACTCCCTTTGTCCTTGTCATCTCTGGCACAATCGTAGAAGTCATGGAGAAAAAGCGAACACTAGCTAGGTGACTAATTCATCAGATTCCGCCAGACGGAACTGGGCGCCCAATCTTTCTTGGACGTGTTCTGAAAACCAAAGGTCAATAAAAGAATCTAGCGGAACTAGAGAGAATTATGGGTCTAGAGGGCCTCCCATGGGTTTATCGGACACAGTTGGAGAGGTTTGAGGGACTGGATCTCAAGGGTTTAAGAGAACGAATTATTTTTCTACTGGTAGAATCCGTAATAATTTTTTTGACACAGCGGGTACCAACCGGTAGGAAGCAGCATTCGACCTGCCGGTAGCTCAATACAAAGTTCCAACAATTTTTTCGATTGTTATTTTTTTATTTCTCCTCCTCAAAACAAAGTAAAACAAAACTAATTAGAACCCCAACTCGTTAAACTCAAAGTGCATCCAATTAAGTCCTTAGTCACTTTCCACAGTGAGACAAATTCTTAGTATAAGCAACCTAAAAAGCTCAATCATCAGTCTAGTTGAACGCCAAATTCAATAGAAAAATAAAATTGCACGCCACTTTTTTTGGCACCTTGAATACATTAAGCTTATGCACAACGCCGTCAAACCCCATGGTTACTTCTAGCGGAAGAGCGTTGTCTCGTGAAAGTTTCTAGAGAAGACGCCTACTAACTTCAACTGATCTGTCTAAAATTTTAATCATTTTCCCGTAATCACCATGAAAGCAAAGACATACCATATCAACTCAATCTAGTACACACATAGCTCTACCAACGGTGCAAATGCTATACAAGAGTATTCGCAATGATGTCCGAACACCAAACCCGTATTTGTGTGATACGATCGTGCAACTAAAGAGATTCACAAAANCGCTATGCAAGATTATTCGCAATGATGTTCGAACAGCAAACCCGTATTTGTGTGATACGATCGTGCAACTGAAGAGATTCACAAAACAAGGTTCATTTTCAAATTACGGATCCAAATTTTGGTTTTTGGCCAAACTAACCAAAGTTTTCACACTCAGAAATCGAATTCTCTGACTGTCCAAACTGCGCCACTCACAATTACATGTGAGGACAATTTATATNATACGATCGTGCAACTGAAGAGATTCACAAAACAAGGTTCATTTTCAAATTACGGATCCAAATTTTGGTTTTTGGCCAAACTAACCAAAGTTTTCACACCCAGAAATTGAATTCTCTGACTGTCCAAACTGCGCCACTCACAATTACATGTGAGGACAATTTATGTAATCGAAACAAATTTTACTCACATTTTTCAAAAGTGTAGAACGAATTCGCCAATTGGAACGACCTTCGCATAATGGCACGCGATGAATGTTAACCAACATGAAAGTAATGAAATTGACTTATATGATAGCTATTAGAGCATGTGCGCTCAACCACAGCTCCAAAATTCAAATAGGGCATTGTATGACGTCATTGAACCTATGGTAATGGCTTGAGGAACGAAGGGATTATGGTTGGAAGACAAATTAGACCTTCCACGAATTTAGTATTCAAGAATACACTCAATACTTCTTTTCTCGCAACATGAATGCCCATATCACCCANCATTGTATGACGTCATTGAACCTATGGTAATGGCTTGAGGAACGAAGGGATTATGGTTGGAAGACAAATTGGACCTTCCACGAATTTTGTATTCAAGAATACACTCAATACTTCTTTTCTCGCAACATGAATGCCCATATCACCCATTCTTCCTTCACAGGACTTCAAAGTTATCTTACAAAGTTCCACAGACTTCTTCAAATTCTTTCATATGAACATAAGGATTNCTCGCACAATCATAGAAGCCATGGAGAAAAAGAGAACACTAGCTAGGTGACTAATACATGAGATTCCGTCAGACGGAGCTGGGCGAGNCTTGTCATCTCTCGCACAATCATAGAAGCCATGGAGAAAAAGAGAACACTAGCTAGGTGACTAATTCATGAGATTCCGTCAGACGGAGCTGGGCACGAAATCTTTCTTGGAGGCGTTCTGAAAATCATAGTTCAATACAAGAATCTGGCGGAACTAGAGACAATTACGGGTCTAGAGGGCCTCGCTTGGGTTTATCGGACACAGTTGGAGAGGTTTCAGGAACTGGATCTCAAGGGTTTACGAGAACGAAATATTTTTCTACTAGTAGAATTCGTAATAATTTGTTGGACACAACGGGTACCAACTCGTAGGAAGCAGCATTCGACCTGCCGGTAGCTCAATACAAAGTTCCAACAACTTTTCCGATTCTTATTTTTTTATTTCTCCTCTTCAAAACAAAGTAATACAAAACTAATTAGAACCCCAACTCGTTAAACTCTAAGTGCAGACAATTAAGTCCTTAGTCACATTCCACAGTGAGACAAATTCTTAGTATATGCAACCTAAAAAGCTCAATCATCAGTCTAGTCGAACGCCAAATTCAATAGAAAAATAAAATTGCACGCCACTTTTTTTGGCACCTTGAATACATTAAGCTTATGCACAACGCCGTCAAACCCCATGGTTACTTCTAGCGGAAGAGCGTTGTCTCGTGAAAGTTTCTAGAGAAGACGCCTACTAACTTCAACTGATCTGTCTAAAATTTTAATCATTTTCCCGTAATCACCATGAAAGCAAAGACTTACCATATCTACTCAATCTAGTCCACACATAGCTCTACCAACGGCACAAATGCTATGCAAGAGTATTCGCAATGATGTTCAAACACCAAAACCGTATTTGTGTGATACGTTAGTGTAACTGAAGAGATTCACAAAACAAGGTTCATTTTCCAATTACGGATCCAACTTTAGGTTTTTGGCCAAACTAACCAAAGTTTTCACCCTCAGAAATTGAATTCTCTGACTGTCACGACCGCGCCACTCGCAATTACACGTGAGGACCAAATTTATGTAATGCAGACAAATTTTACTCACATTTTTTAAAAGAGTAGAACGAATCCACCAATTGGAACGACCTTGGCATAATCCCACGAAATGAATGTTAACCAACATAAAAATAATGAAATTAACATAGCTCATAGCTATTAGAGCGTGTGCGCTCAACCACAGCTCCGAAATTCAAATAAGGGATTCTATGTCGTCATTGGACCTATGGTAAAGGCTTGAGGCACCAAGGGATTAAGGTTTCAGGAGAAGTTGGACCTTACATGAATTTAGTATTCAAGAATACACTCTATACTTCTCTTCTTGCAACATGAATGCCCATATCACCCATTCCTCGTTCACAAGACTTTGGATTATGGTGTCGTCCCTTGGACTCCCTTTGTCCTTGTCATCTCTGGCACAATCGTAGAAGTCATGGAGAAAAAGCGAACACTAGCTAGGTGACTAATTCATCAGATTCCGCCAGACGGAACTGGGCGCCCAATCTTTCTTGGACGTGTTCTGAAAACCAAAGGTCAATAAAAGAATCTAGCGGAACTAGAGAGAATTATGGGTCTAGAGGGCCTCCCATGGGTTTATCGGACACAGTTGGAGAGGTTTGAGGGACTGGATCTCAAGGGTTTAAGAGAACGAATTATTTTTCTACTGGTAGAATCCGTAATAATTTTTTTGACACAGCGGGTACCAACCGGTAGGAAGCAGCATTCGACCTGCCGGTAGCTCAATACAAAGTTCCAACAATTTTTTCGATTGTTATTTTTTTATTTCTCCTCCTCAAAACAAAGTAAAACAAAACTAATTAGAACCCCAACTCGTTAAACTCTAAGGGCATACAATTAAGTCCTTAGTCACATTCCACAGTGAGACAAATTCTTAGTATATGCAACCTAAAAAGCTCAATCATCAGTCTAGTTGAACGCCAAATTCAATAGAAAAATAAAATTGCACGCCACTTTTTTTGGCACCTTGAATACATTAAGCTTATGCACAACGCCGTCAAACCCCATGGTTACTTCTAGCGGAAGAGCGTTGTCTCGTGAAAGTTTCTAGAGAAGACGCCTACTAAGTTCAACTGATCTGTCTAAAATTTTAATCATTTTCCCGTAATCACCATGAAAGCAAAGACTTACCATATCTACTCAATCTAGTCCACACATAGCTCTACCAACGGCACAAATGCTATGCAAGAGTATTCGCAATGATGTTCAAACACCAAAACCGTATTTGTGTGATACGTTAGTGTAACTGAAGAGATTCACAAAACAAGGTTCATTTTCCAATTACGGATCCAAATTTGGGTTTTTGGCCAAACTGACCAAAGTTTTCACACTCAGAAATTGAATTATGTGACTGTCCTAACTGTGCCACTCATAATTACACGTGAGGACAATTTATGTAATCCAGACAAATTTTACTCACATTTTTTAAAAGAGTAATACGAATCCGCCAATTGGAACAACCTTGGCATAATCGCGTGAGATGAATGTTAACCAACATGAAAATAATGAAATTGACATATCTCATTGCTATTAGAGCATGTGCGCTCAACCACCGCTCCAAAATTCAAATAGGGCATTGTATGTTGTCATTGAACCTATGGTAAAGCCTTGAGGAACGAAGGGATTATGTTTGGAAGAGAAATTGGACTTTCCATGAATTGAGTATTCAAGAATACACTCTATACTTCTTTTCTCGCAACATGAATGCCCATATCACCCATTCTTCCTTCATAGGACTTTGGATTATGGTGTCGTCCCTTGGACTCCCTTTGTCCTTGTCATCTCTCGCACAATCATAGAAGCCATGGAGAAAAAGAGAACACTAGCTAGGTGACTAATTCATGAGATTCCGTCAGACGGAGCTGGGCACGAAATCTTTCTTGGAGGCGTTCTGAAAATCATACTTCAATACAAGAATCTAGNTCTCGCACAATCATAGAAGCCATGGAGAAAAAGAGAACACTAGCTAGGTGACTAATTCATGAGATTCCGTCAGACGGAGCTGGGCACGAAATCTTTCTTGGAGGCGTTCTGAAAATCATAGTTCAATACAAGAATCTGGCGGAACTAGAAACAATTACGGGTCTAGAGGGCCTCCCTTGGGTTTATCGGACACAGTTGGAGAGGTTTGAGGAACTGGATATCAACCGTTTACGAGAACGAAATATTTTTCTTCTAGTCGAATCCGTAATAATTTGTTTGACACAACGCGTACCAACTCGTAGGAAGCAGCATTCGACCTGCCGGTAGCTCAATACAAAGTTCCAACAACTTTTCCGATTCTTATTTTTTTATTTCTCCTCTTCAAAACAAAGTAATACAAAACTAATTAGAACCCCAACTCGTTAAACTCTAAGTGCATACAATTAAGTCCTTAGTCACATTCCACAGTGAGACAAATTCTTAGTATATGCAACCTAAAAAGCTCAATCATCAGTCTAGTTGAACGCCAAATTCAATAGAAAAATAAAATTGCACGCCACTTTTTTTGGCACCTTGAATACATTAAGCTTATGCACAACGCCGTCAAACCCCATGGTTACTTCTAGCGGAAGAGCGTTGTCTCGTGAAAGTTTCTAGAGAAGACGCCTACTAACTTCAACTGATCTGTCTAAAATTTTAATCATTTTCCCGTAATCACCATGAAAGCAAAGACTTACCATATCTACTCAATCTAGTCCACACATAGCTCTACCAACGGCACAAATGCTATGCAAGAGTATTCGCAATGATGTTCAAACACCAAAACCGTATTTGTGTGATACGTTAGTGTAACTGAAGAGATTCACAAAACAAGGTTCATTTTCCAATTACGGATCCAACTTTAGGTTTTTGGCCAAACTAACCAAAGTTTTCACCCTCAGAAATTGAATTCTCTGACTGTCACGACCGCGCCACTCGCAATTACACGTGAGGACCAAATTTATGTAATGCAGACAAATTTTACTCACATTTTTTAAAAGAGTAGAACGAATCCACCAATTGGAACGACCTTGGCATAATCCCACGAAATGAATGTTAACCAACATAAAAATAATGAAATTAACATAGCTCATAGCTATTAGAGCGTGTGCGCTCAACCACAGCTCCGAAATTCAAATAAGGGATTCTATGTCGTCATTGGACCTATGGTAAAGGCTTGAGGCACCAAGGGATTAAGGTTTCAGGAGAAGTTGGACCTTACATGAATTTAGTATTCAAGAATACACTCTATACTTCTCTTCTTGCAACATGAATGCCCATATCACCCATTCCTCGTTCACAAGACTTTGGATTATGGTGTCGTCCCTTGGACTCCCTTTGTCCTTGTCATCTCTGGCACAATCGTAGAAGTCATGGAGAAAAAGCGAACACTAGCTAGGTGACTAATTCATCAGATTCCGCCAGACGGAACTGGGCGCCCAATCTTTCTTGGACGTGTTCTGAAAACCAAAGGTCAATAAAAGAATCTAGCGGAACTAGAGAGAATTATGGGTCTAGAGGGCCTCCCATGGGTTTATCGGACACAGTTGGAGAGGTTTGAGGGACTGGATCTCAAGGGTTTAAGAGAACGAATTATTTTTCTACTGGTAGAATCCGTAATAATTTTTTTGACACAGCGGGTACCAACCGGTAGGAAGCAGCATTCGACCTGCCGGTAGCTCAATACAAAGTTCCAACAATTTTTTCGATTGTTATTTTTTTATTTCTCCTCCTCAAAACAAAGTAAAACAAAACTAATTAGAACCCCAACTCGTTAAACTCTAAGGGCATACAATTAAGTCCTTAGTCACATTCCACAGTGAGACAAATTCTTAGTATATGCAACCTAAAAAGCTCAATCATCAGTCTAGTTGAACGCCAAATTCAATAGAAAAATAAAATTGCACGCCACTTTTTTTGGCACCTTGAATACATTAAGCTTATGCACAACGCCGTCAAACCCCATGGTTACTTCTAGCGGAAGAGCGTTGTCTCGTGAAAGTTTCTAGAGAAGACGCCTACTAACTTCAACTGATCTGTCTAAAATTTTAATCATTTTCCCGTAATCACCATGAAAGCAAAGACTTACCATATCTACTCAATCTAGTCCACACATAGCTCTACCAACGGCACAAATGCTATGCAAGAGTATTCGCAATGATGTTCAAACACCAAAACCGTATTTGTGTGATACGTTAGTGTAACTGAAGAGATTCACAAAACAAGGTTCATTTTCCAATTACGGATCCAAATTTGGGTTTTTGGCCAAACTGACCAAAGTTTTCACACTCAGAAATTGAATTATGTGACTGTCCTAACTGTGCCACTCATAATTACACGTGAGGACAATTTATGTAATCCAGACAAATTTTACTCACATTTTTTAAAAGAGTAATACGAATCCGCCAATTGGAACGACCTTGGCATAATCCCGTGAGATGAATGTTAACCAACATGAAAATAATGAAATTGACATATCTCATAGCTATTAGAGCATGTGCGCTCAACCACAGCTCCGAAATTCAAATAAGGGATTCTATGTCGTCATTGGACCAATGGTAAAGGCTTGAGGCACGAAGGGATTAAGGTTTCAAGAGAAGTTGGACCTTGAATGAATTTAGTGTTCAAGAATACACATTATACTTCTCTTCTGGCAACATGAATGCCCATATCACCCATTCTTCCTTCACAGGACTTTGGATTAAGGTGTCGTCCCTCGGACTCCCTTTGTCCTTGTCATCTCTCGCACAGTC
>CAUOFW020001269.1:220406-233586 GCA_963454935.2 Ilex paraguariensis
TTCTGGCAACATGAATGCCCATATCACCCATTCTTCCTTCATAGGACTTTGGATTGAGGTGTCGTCCCTTGGACTCCCTTTGTCCTTGTCATCTCTCGCACAATCATAGAAGCCGTGGAGAAAAAGAGANTCCCTTGGACTCCCTTTGCCCTTGTCATCTCTCGCACAATCATAGAAGCCATGGAGAAAAAGAGAACACTAGCTAGGTGACTAATTCATGAGATTCCGTCAGACGGAGCTGGGCACGAAATCTTTCTTGGAGGCGTTCTGAAAATCATAGTTCAATACAAGAATCTGGCGGAACTAGAGACAATTACGGGTCTAGAGGGCCTCCCTTGGGTTTATCGGACACAGTTGGAGAGGTTTGAGGAACTGGATCTCAAGGGTTTACGAGAACGAAATATTTTTCTACTAGTAGAATCCGTAATAATTTGTTTGACACAACGGGTACCAACTTGTAGGAAGCAGCATTCGACCTGCCGGTAGCTCAATACAAAGTTCCAACAACTTTTCCGATTCTTATTTTTTTATTTCTCCTCTTCAAAACAAAGTAATACAAAACTAATTAGAACCCCAACTCGTTAAACTCTAAGTGCATACAATTAAGTCCTTAGTCACATTCCACAGTGAGACAAATTCTTAGTATATGCAACCTAAAAAGCTCAATCATCAGTCTAGTTGAACGCCAAATTCAATAGAAAAATAAAATTGCACGCCACTTTTTTTGGCACCTTGAATACATTAAGCTTATGCACAACGCCGTCAAACCCCATGGTTACTTCTAGCGGAAGAGCGTTGTCTCGTGAAAGTTTCTAGAGAAGACGCCTACTAACTTCAACTGATCTGTCTAAAATTTTAATCATTTTCCCGTAATCACCATGAAAGCAAAGACATACCATATCTACTCAATCTAGTCCACACATAGCTCTACCAACGGCACAAATGCTATGCAAGAGTATTCGCAATGATGTTCGAACACCAAAACCGTATTTGTGTGATACGATCGTGTAACTGAATAGATTCACAAAACAAGGTTCATTTTCCAATTACGGATCCAAATTTAGGTTTTTGGCCAAACTAACCAAAGTTTTCACCCTCAGAAATTGAATTCTCTGACTGTCACGACCGCGCCACTCGCAATTACACGTGAGGACCAAATTTATGTAATGCAGACAAATTTTACTCACATTTTTTAAAAGAGTAGAACGAATCCACCAATTGGAACGACCTTGGCATAATCCCACGAAATGAATGTTAACCAACATAAAAATAATGAAATTAACATAGCTCATAGCTATTAGAGCGTGTGCGCTCAACCACAGCTCCGAAATTCAAATAAGGGATTCTATGTCGTCATTGGACCTATGGTAAAGGCTTGAGGCACCAAGGGATTAAGGTTTCAAGAGAAGTTGGACCTTACATGAATTTAGTATTCAAGAATACACTCTATACTTCTCTTCTTGCAACATGAATGCCCATATCACCCATTCCTCGTTCACAAGACTTTGGATTATGGTGTCGTCCCTTGGACTCCCTTTGTCCTTGTCATCTCTGGCACAATCGTAGAAGTCATGGAGAAAAAGCGAACACTAGCTAGGTGACTAATTCATCAGATTCCGCCAGACGGAACTGGGCGCCCAATCTTTCTTGGACGTGTTCTGAAAACCAAAGGTCAATAAAAGAATCTAGCCGAACTAGAGAGAATTATGGGTCTAGAGGGCCTCCCATGGGTTTATCGGACACAGTTGGAGAGGTTTGAGGAACTGGATCTCAAGGGTTTACGAGAACGAAATATTTTTCTACTAGTAGAATCCGTAACAATTTGTTTGACACAACGGGTACCAACCGGTAGGAAACAACATTCGACCTGCCGGTAGCTCAATACAAAGTTCCAACAATTTTTCCGATTCTTATTTTTTTATTTCTCCTCTTCAAAACAAAGTAAAACAAAACTAATTAGAACCCCAACTCGTTAAACTCTAAGGGCATACAATTAAGTCCTTAGTCACATTCCACAGTGAGACAAATTCTTAGTATATGCAACCTAAAAAGCTCAATCATCAGTCTAGTTGAACGCCAAATTCAATAGAAAAATAAAATTGCACGCCACTTTTTTTGGCACCTTGAATACATTAAGCTTATGCACAACGCCGTCAAACCCCATGGTTACTTCTAGCGGAAGAGCGTTGTCTCGTGAAAGTTTCTAGAGAAGACGCCTACTAACTTCAACTGATCTGTCTAAAATTTTAATCATTTTCCCGTAATCACCATGAAAGCAAAGACTTACCATATCTACTCAATCTAGTCCACACATAGCTCTACCAACGGCACAAATGCTATGCAAGAGTATTCGCAATGATGTTCAAACACCAAAACCGTATTTGTGTGATACGTTAGTGTAACTGAAGAGATTCACAAAACAAGGTTCATTTTCCAATTACGGATCCAACTTTAGGTTTTTGGCCAAACTAACCAAAGTTTTCACCCTCAGAAATTGAATTCTCTGACTGTCACGACCGCGCCACTCGCAATTACACGCGAGGACCAAATTTATGAAATGCATACAAATTTTACTCACATTTTTGAAAAGAGTAGAACGAATCCACCAATTGGAACGACCTTGGCATAATCCCATGAAATGAATGTTAACCAACATAAAAATAATGAAATTAACATAGCTCATAGCTATTAGAGCGTGTGCGCTCAACCACAGCTCTGAAATTCAAATAAGGGATTCTATGTCGTCATTGGACCTATGGTAAAGGCTTGAGGCACCAAGGGATTAAGGTTTCAAGAGAAGTTGGACCTTACATGAATTTAGTATTCAAGAATACACTCTATACTTCTCTTCTTGCAACATGAATGCCCATATCACCCATTCCTCGTTCACAAGACTTTGGATTATGGTGTCGTCCCTTGGACTCCCTTTGTCCTTGTCATCTCTGGCACAATCGTAGAAGTCATGGAGAAAAAGCGAACACTAGCTAGGTGACTAATTCATCAGATTCCGCCAGACGGAACTGGGCGCCCAATCTTTCTTGGACGTGTTCTGAAAACCAAAGGTCAATAAAAGAATCTAGCGGAACTAGAGAGAATTATGGGTCTAGAGGGCCTCCCATGGGTTTATCGGACACAGTTGGAGAGGTTTGAGGGACTGGATCTCAAGGGTTTAAGAGAACGAATTATTTTTCTACTGGTAGAATCCGTAATAATTTTTTTGACACAGCGGGTACCAACCGGTAGGAAGCAGCATTCGACCTGCCGGTAGCTCAATACAAAGTTCCAACAATTTTTTCGATTGTTATTTTTTTATTTCTCCTCTTCAAAACAAAGTAAAACAAAACTAATTAGAACCCCAACTCGTTAAACTCTAAGGGCATACAATTAAGTCCTTAGTCACATTCCACAGTGAGACAAATTCTTAGTATATGCAACCTAAAAAGCTCAATCATCAGTCTAGTTGAACGCCAAATTCAATAGAAAAATAAAATTGCACGCCACTTTTTTTGGCACCTTGAATACATTAAGCTTATGCACAACGCCGTCAAACCCCATGGTTACTTCTAGCGGAAGAGCGTTGTCTCGTGAAAGTTTCTAGAGAAGACGCCTACTAACTTCAACTGATCTGTCTAAAATTTTAATCATTTTCCCGTAATCACCATGAAAGCAAAGACTTACCATATCTACTCAATCTAGTCCACACATAGCTCTACCAACGGCACAAATGCTATGCAAGAGTATTCGCAATGATGTTCAAACACCAAAACCGTATTTGTGTGATACGTTAGTGTAACTGAAGAGATTCACAAAACAAGGTTCATTTTCCAATTACGGATCCAACTTTAGGTTTTTGGCCAAACTAACCAAAGTTTTCACCCTCAGAAATTGAATTCTCTGACTGTCACGACCGCGCCACTCGCAATTACACGTGAGGACCAAATTTATGTAATGCAGACAAATTTTACTCACATTTTTTAAAAGAGTAGAACGAATCCACCAATTGGAACGACCTTGGCATAATCCCACGAAATGAATGTTAACCAACATAAAAATAATGAAATTAACATAGCTCATAGCTATTAGAGCGTGTGCGCTCAACCACAGCTCCGAAATTCAAATAAGGGATTCTATGTCGTCATTGGACCTATGGTAAAGGCTTGAGGCACCAAGGGATTAAGGTTTCAGGAGAAGTTGGACCTTACATGAATTTAGTATTCAAGAATACACTCTATACTTCTCTTCTTGCAACATGAATGCCCATATCACCCATTCCTCGTTCACAAGACTTTGGATTATGGTGTCGTCCCTTGGACTCCCTTTGTCCTTGTCATCTCTGGCACAATCGTAGAAGTCATGGAGAAAAAGCGAACACTAGCTAGGTGACTAATTCATCAGATTCCGCCAGACGGAACTGGGCGCCCAATCTTTCTTGGACGTGTTCTGAAAACCAAAGGTCAATAAAAGAATCTAGCGGAACTAGAGAGAATTATGGGTCTAGAGGGCCTCCCATGGGTTTATCGGACACAGTTGGAGAGGTTTGAGGGACTGGATCTCAAGGGTTTAAGAGAACGAATTATTTTTCTACTGGTAGAATCCGTAATAATTTTTTTGACACAGCGGGTACCAACCGGTAGGAAGCAGCATTCGACCTGCCGGTAGCTCAATACAAAGTTCCAACAATTTTTTCGATTGTTATTTTTTTATTTCTCCTCCTCAAAACAAAGTAAAACAAAACTAATTAGAACCCCAACTCGTTAAACTCTAAGGGCATACAATTAAGTCCTTAGTCACATTCCACAGTGAGACAAATTCTTAGTATATGCAACCTAAAAAGCTCAATCATCAGTCTAGTTGAACGCCAAATTCAATAGAAAAATAAAATTGCACGCCACTTTTTTTGGCACCTTGAATACATTAAGCTTATGCACAACGCCGTCAAACCCCATGGTTACTTCTAGCGGAAGAGCGTTGTCTCGTGAAAGTTTCTAGAGAAGACGCCTACTAACTTCAACTGATCTGTCTAAAATTTTAATCATTTTCCCGTAATCACCATGAAAGCAAAGACTTACCATATCTACTCAATCTAGTCCACACATAGCTCTACCAACGGCACAAATGCTATGCAAGAGTATTCGCAATGATGTTCAAACACCAAAACCGTATTTGTGTGATACGTTAGTGTAACTGAAGAGATTCACAAAACAAGGTTCATTTTCCAATTACGGATCCAACTTTAGGTTTTTGGCCAAACTAACCAAAGTTTTCACCCTCAGAAATTGAATTCTTTGACTGTCACGACCGCGCCACTCGGAATTACACGCGAGGACCAAATTTATGTATTGCAGATAAATTTTACTCACATTTTTTAAAAGAGTAGAACGAATCCACCAATTGGAACGACCTTGGCATAATCCCACGAAATGAATGTTAACCAACATAAAAATAATGAAATTAACATAGCTCATAGCTATTAGAGCGTGTGCGCTCAACCACAGCTCAGAAATTCAAATAAGGGATTCTATGTCGTCATTGGACCTGTGGTAAAGGTTTGAGGCACGAAGGGATTAAGGTTTCAAGAGAAGTTGGACCATAGAGGAATTTAGTATTCAAGAATACACTCTATACTTCTCTTCTTGCAAAATGAATGCCCATATCACCCATACTTCGTTCACAAGACTTTTTATTACGATGTCGTCCCTTGGACTCCCTTTGTCCTTGTCATCTCTGGCACAATCGTAGAAGTCATGGAGAAAAAGCGAACACTAGCTAGGTGACTAATTCATCAGATTCCGCCAGACGGAACTGGGCGCCCAATCTTTCTTGGACGTGTTCTGAAAATCAAAGGTCAATACAAGAATCTAGCGGAACTAGAGAGAATTATGGGTCTAGAGGGCCTCCCATGGGTTTATCGGACACAGTTGGAGAGGTTTGAGGGACTGGATCTCAAGGGTTTAAGAGAACGAATTATTTTTCTACTGGTAGAATCCGTAATAATTTTTTTGACACAGCGGGTACCAACCGGTAGGAAGCAGCATTCGACCTGCCGGTAGCTCAATACAAAGTTCCAACAATTTTTTCGATTGTTATTTTTTTATTTCTCCTCTTCAAAACAAAGTAAAACAAAACTAATTAGAACCCCAACTCGTTAAACTCTAAGGGCATACAATTAAGTCCTTAGTCACATTCCACAGTGAGACAAATTCTTAGTATATGCAACCTAAAAAGCTCAATCATCAGTCTAGTTGAACGCCAAATTCAATAGAAAAATAAAATTGCACGCCACTTTTTTTGGCACCTTGAATACATTAAGCTTATGCACAACGCCGTCAAACCCCATGGTTACTTCTAGCGGAAGAGCGTTGTCTCGTGAAAGTTTCTAGAGAAGACGCCTACTAACTTCAACTGATCTGTCTAAAATTTTAATCATTTTCCCGTAATCACCATGAAAGCAAAGACTTACCATATCTACTCAATCTAGTCCACACATAGCTCTACCAACGGCACAAATGCTATGCAAGAGTATTCGCAATGATGTTCAAACACCAAAACCGTATTTGTGTGATACGTTAGTGTAACTGAAGAGATTCACAAAACAAGGTTCATTTTCCAATTACATATCCAAATTTAGGTTTTTGGCTAAACTAACCAAAGTTTTCACACTCAGAAATTGAATTCTCTGACTGTCACGACCGCGCCACTCGCAATTACACGCGAGGACCAAATTTATGTAATGCAGACAAATTTTACTCACATTTTTGAAATGAGCAGAACGAATCCACCTATTGGAACGACCTTGGCATAATCCCACGAAATGAATGTTNAGACAAATTTTACTCACATTTTTTAAAAGAGTAGAACGAATCCACCAATTGGAACGACCTTGGCATAATCCCACGAAATGAATGTTAACCAACATAAAAATAATGAAATTAACATAACTCATAGCTATTAGAGCCTGTGCGCTCAACCACAGCTCTGAAATTCAGATAAGGGATTCTATGTCCTCATTGGACATGTGGTAAAGGTTTGAGGCACGAAGGGATTATGGTTTAAAGAGAAGTTGGACCATACAGGAATTTAGTATTAAAGAATGCACTCTATACTTCTCTTCTTGCAACATGAATGCCCATATCACCCGTACTTCGTTAACAAGACTTTTTATTAGGGTGTCGTCCCTTGGACTCCCTTTGTCCTTGTCATCTCTGGCACAATCGTAGAAGTCATGGAGAAAAAGAGAACACTAGCAAGGTGACTAATTCATTAGATTTCGCCAGACAGAGCTGGGCCCCCAATCTTTCTTGGACGCGTTTTGAAAATCAAAGGTCAATACAAGAATCTATCGGAACTAGAGAGAATTATGGGTCTAGAGGGCCTCCCAAGGGTTTATCGGACACCGTTGGAGAGGTTTGAGGGACTGGATCTCAAGGGTTTAGGAGAACAAATTATTTTTCTACTGGTAGAATCCGTAATAATTTTTTTGACACAACGGGTACCAACCGGTAGGAAGCAGCATTCGACCTGCCGGTAGCTCAATACAAAGTTCCGACAATTTTTTCGATTGTTATTTTTTTATTTCTCCTCTTCAAAACAAAGTAAAACAAAACTAATTAGAACCCCAACTCGTTAAACTCTAAGGGCATACAATTAAGTCCTTAGTCACATTCCACAGTAAGACAAATTCTTAGTAAATGCAACCTAAAAAAGCTCAATCATCAGTCTAGTTGATTGCCAAATTCAATAGAAAAATAAATTTGCACGCCACTTTTTTTGGCACCTTGAATACATTAAGCTTATGCACAACGCCGTCAAACCCCATGGTTACTTCTAGCGGAAGAGCGTTGTCTCGTGAAAGTTTCTAGAGAAGACGCCTACTAACTTCAACTGATCTGTCTAAAATTTTAATCATTTTCCCGTAATCACCATGAAAGCAAAGACTTACCATATCTACTCAATCTAGTCCACACATAGCTCTACCAACGGCACAAATGCTATGCAAGAGTATTCGCAATGATGTTCAAACACCAAAACCGTATTTGTGTGATACGTTAGTGTAACTGAAGAGATTCACAAAACAAGGTTCATTTTCCAATTACGGATCCAACTTTAGGTTTTTGGCCAAACTAACCAAAGTTTTCACCCTCAGAAATTGAATTCTCTGACTGTCACGACCGCGCCACTCGCAATTACACGTGAGGACCAAATTTATGTAATGCAGACAAATTTTACTCACATTTTTTAAAAGAGTAGAACGAATCCACCAATTGGAACGACCTTGGCATAATCCCACGAAATGAATGTTAACCAACATAAAAATAATGAAATTAACATAGCTCATAGCTATTAGAGCGTGTGCGCTCAACCACAGCTCCGAAATTCAAATAAGGGATTCTATGTCGTCATTGGACCTATGGTAAAGGCTTGAGGCACCAAGGGATTAAGGTTTCAAGAGAAGTTGGACCTTACATGAATTTAGTATTCAAGAATACACTCTATACTTCTCTTCTTGCAACATGAATGCCCATATCACCCATTCCTCGTTCACAAGACTTTGGATTATGGTGTCGTCCCTTGGACTCCCTTTGTCCTTGTCATCTCTGGCACAATCGTAGAAGTCATGGAGAAAAAGCGAACACTAGCTAGGTGACTAATTCATCAGATTCCGCCAGACGGAACTGGGCGCCCAATCTTTCTTGGACGTGTTCTGAAAACCAAAGGTCAATAAAAGAATCTAGCGGAACTAGAGAGAATTATGGGTCTAGAGGGCCTCCCATGGGTTTATCGGACACAGTTGGAGAGGTTTGAGGGACTGGATCTCAAGGGTTTAAGAGAACGAATTATTTTTCTACTGGTAGAATCCGTAATAATTTTTTTGACACAGCGGGTACCAACCGGTAGGAAGCAGCATTCGACCTGCCGGTAGCTCAATACAAAGTTCCAACAATTTTTTCGATTGTTATTTTTTTATTTCTCCTCCTCAAAACAAAGTAAAACAAAACTAATTAGAACCCCAACTCGTTAAACTCTAAGGGCATACAATTAAGTCCTTAGTCACATTCCACAGTGAGACAAATTCTTAGTATATGCAACCTAAAAAGCTCAATCATCAGTCTAGTTGAACGCCAAATTCAATAGAAAAATAAAATTGCACGCCACTTTTTTTGGCACCTTGAATACATTAAGCTTATGCACAACGCCGTCAAACCCCATGGTTACTTCTAGCGGAAGAGCGTTGTCTCGTGAAAGTTTCTAGAGAAGACGCCTACTAACTTCAACTGATCTGTCTAAAATTTTAATCATTTTCCCGTAATCACCATGAAAGCAAAGACATACCGCATCTACTCAATCTAGTACACACATAGCTCTACCAACGGCACAAATGCTTTGCAAGAGTATTCCGAATGATGTTCAAACACCAAAACCGTATTTGTGTGATACGTTAGTGTAACTGAAGAGATTCACAAAACAAGGTTCATTTTCCAATTACGGATCCAACTTTAGGTTTTTGGCCAAACTAACCAAAGTTTTCACCCTCAGAAATTGAATTCTCTGACTGTCACGACCGCGCCACTCGCAATTACACGTGANTAGTGCAACTGAAGAGATTCACAAAACAAGGTTCATTTTCCAATTACGGATCCAAATTGAATTTTTTGGCCAAACTAACCAAATTTTTCACCCTCAAAAATTGAATTCTCTGACTGTCACGACCGCGCCACTCGCAATTACACGTGAGGACCAAATTTATGTAATGCAGACAAATTTTACTCACATTTTTTAAAAGAGTAGAACGAATCCACCAATTGGAACGACCTTGGCATAATCCCACGAAATGAATGTTAACCAACATAAAAATAATGAAATTAACATAGCTCATAGCTATTAGAGCGTGTGCGCTCAACCACAGCTCCGAAATTCAAATAAGGGATTCTATGTCGTCATTGGACCTGTGGTAAAGGTTTGAGGCACGCAGGGATTAAGGTTTCAAGAGAAGTTGGACCTTACATGAATTTAGTATTCAAGAATACACTCTATACTTCTCTTCTTGCAACATGAATGCCCATATCACCCATTCCTCGTTCACAAGACTTTGGATTATGGTGTCGTCCCTTGGACTCCCTTTGTCCTTGTCATCTCTGGCACAATCGTAGAAGTCATGGAGAAAAAGCGAACACTAGCTAGGTGACTAATTCATCAGATTCCGCCAGACGGAACTGGGCGCCCAATCTTTCTTGGACGTGTTCTGAAAATCAAAGGTCAATACAAGAATCTAGCGGAACTAGAGAGAATTATGGGTCTAGAGGGCCTCCCATGGGTTTATCGGACACAGTTGGAGAGGTTTGAGGGACTGGATCTCAAGGGTTTAAGAGAACGAATTATTTTTCTACTGGTAGAATCCGTAATAATTTTTTTGACACAACGGGTACCAACCGGTAGGAAGCAGCATTCGACCTGCCGGTAGCTCAATACAAAGTTCCAACAATTTTTTCGATTGTTATTTTTTTATTTCTCCTCTTCAAAACAAAGTAAAACAAAACTAATTAGAACCCCAACTCGTTAAACTCTAAGGGCATACAATTAAGTCCTTAGTCACATTCCACAGTGAGACAAATTCTTAGTATATGCAACCTAAAAAGCTCAATCATCAGTCTAGTTGAACGCCAAATTCAATAGAAAAATAAAATTGCACGCCACTTTTTTTGGCACCTTGAATACATTAAGCTTATGCACAACGCCGTCAAACCCCATGGTTACTTCTAGCGGAAGAGCGTTGTCTCGTGAAAGTTTCTAGAGAAGACGCCTACTAACTTCAACTGATCTGTCTAAAATTTTAATCATTTTCCCGTAATCACCATGAAAGCAAAGACTTACCATATCTACTCAATCTAGTCCACACATAGCTCTACCAACGGCACAAATGCTATGCAAGAGTATTCGCAATGATGTTCAAACACCAAAACCGTATTTGTGTGATACGTTAGTGTAACTGAAGAGATTCACAAAACAAGGTTCATTTTCCAATTACGGATCCAACTTTAGGTTTTTGGCCAAACTAACCAAAGTTTTCACCCTCAGAAATTGAATTCTCTGACTGTCACGACCGCGCCACTCGCAATTACACGTGAGGACCAAATTTATGTAATGCAGACAAATTTTACTCACATTTTTTAAAAGAGTAGAACGAATCCACCAATTGGAACGACCTTGGCATAATCCCACGAAATGAATGTTAACCAACATAAAAATAATGAAATTAACATAGCTCATAGCTATTAGAGCGTGTGCGCTCAACCACAGCTCCGAAATTCAAATAAGGGATTCTATGTCGTCATTGGACCTATGGTAAAGGCTTGAGGCACCAAGGGATTAAGGTTTCAAGAGAAGTTGGACCTTACATGAATTTAGTATTCAAGAATACACTCTATACTTCTCTTCTTGCAACATGAATGCCCATATCACCCATTCCTCGTTCACAAGACTTTGGATTATGGTGTCGTCCCTTGGACTCCCTTTGTCCTTGTCATCTCTGGCACAATCGTAGAAGTCATGGAGAAAAAGCGAACACTAGCTAGGTGACTAATTCATCAGATTCCGCCAGACGGAACTGGGCGCCCAATCTTTCTTGGACGTGTTCTGAAAATCAAAGGTCAATACAAGAATCTAGCGGAACTAGAGAGAATTATGGGTCTAGAGGGCCTCCCATGGGTTTATCGGACACAGTTGGAGAGGTTTGAGGGACTGGATCTCAAGGGTTTAAGAGAACGAATTATTTTTCTACTGGTAGAATCCGTAATAATTTTTTTGACACAACGGGTACCAACCGGTAGGAAGCAGCATTCGACCTGCCGGTAGCTCAATACAAAGTTCCAACAATTTTTTCGATTGTTATTTTTTTATTTCTCCTCTTCAAAACAAAGTAAAACAAAACTAATTAGAACCCCAACTCGTTAAACTCTAAGGGCATACAATTAAGTCCTTAGTCACATTCCACAGTGAGACAAATTCTTAGTATATGCAACCTAAAAAGCTCAATCATCAGTCTAGTTGAACGCCAAATTCAATAGAAAAATAAAATTGCACGCCACTTTTTTTGGCACCTTGAATACATTAAGCTTATGCACAACGCCGTCAAACCCCATGGTTACTTCTAGCGGAAGAGCGTTGTCTCGTGAAAGTTTCTAGAGAAGACGCCTACTAACTTCAACTGATCTGTCTAAAATTTTAATCATTTTCCCGTAATCACCATGAAAGCAAAGACTTACCATATCTACTCAATCTAGTCCACACATAGCTCTACCAACGGCACAAATGCTATGCAAGAGTATTCGCAATGATGTTCAAACACCAAAACCGTATTTGTGTGATACGTTAGTGTAACTGAAGAGATTCACAAAACAAGGTTCATTTTCCAATTACAGATCCAAATTTAGGTTTTTGGCTAAACAAACCAAAGTTTTCACCCTCCCAAATTGAATTCTCTGACTGTCACGACCGCGCCACTCGCAATTACACGTGAGGACCAAATTTATGTAATGCAGACAAATTTTACTCACATTTTTTAAAAGAGTAGAACGAATCCACCAATTGGAACGACCTTGGCATAATCCCACGAAATGAATGTTAACCAACATAAAAATAATGAAATTAACATAGCTCATAGCTATTAGAGCGTGTGCGCTCAACCACAGCTCAGAAATTCAAATAAGGGATTCTATGTCGTCACTGGACCTATGGTAAAGGCTTGAGGCACCAAGGGATTAAGGTTTCAAGAGAAGTTGGACCTTACATGAATTTAGTATTCAAGAATACACTCTATACTTCTCTTCTTGCAACATGAATGCCCATATCACCCATTCCTCGTTCACAAGACTTTGGATTATGGTGTCGTCCCTTGGACTCCCTTTGTCCTTGTCATCTCTGGCACAATCGTAGAAGTCATGGAGAAAAAGCGAACACTAGCTAGGTGACTAATTCATCAGATTCCGCCAGACGGAACTGGGCGCCCAATCTTTCTTGGACGCGTTCTGAAAATCAAAGGTCAATACAAGAATCTTGCGTAACTAGAGAGAATTATGGGTCTAGAGGGCCTCCCATGGGTTTATCGGACACAGTTGGAGAGGTTTGAGGGACTGGATCTCAAGGGTTTAAGAGAACGAATTATTTTTATACTGGTAGAATTCGT
>CAUOFW020001269.1:249633-297889 GCA_963454935.2 Ilex paraguariensis
AAGGTTCATTTTCCCATTACGGATCCAAATTTAATTTTTTGGCCAAACTAACCAAAGTTTTCACCCTCAGAAATTGAATTATTTGACTGTCACGACCGCGCCACTCGCAATTACACGCGAGGACCAAATTTATGTAATGCAGACAAATTTTACTCACATTTTTGAAAAGAGCAGAACGAATCCACCAGTTGGAACGACCTTGGCATAATCCCATGAAATNGGAGAAGTTGGACCATACAAGAATTTAGTATTCAAGAATGCCCTCTATACTTCTCTTCTTGCAACATGAATGCCCATATCACCCATACTTCGTTCACAAGACTTTGGATTATGGTGTCGTCCCTTGGACTCCCTTTGTCCTTGTCATCTCTGGCACAATCGTAGAAGTCATGGAGAAAAAGAGAACACTAGCTACGTGACTAATTCATTAGATTCCGCCAGACGGAGCTGGGCGCCCAATCTTTCTTGGACGTGTTCTGAAAATCAAAGGTCAATACAAGAATCTAGCGGAACTAGAGAGAATTATGGGTCTAGAGGGCCTCCCATGGGTTTATCGGACACCGTTGGAGTGGTTTGAGGGACAGGATCTCAAGGGTTTAAGAGAACGAATTATTTTTCTACTGGTAGAATTCGTAATAATTGTTTTGACACAATGGGTACCAACCGGTAGGAAGCAGCATTCGACCTGCCGGTAGCTCAATACAAAGTTCCAAAAAAAAATTCGATTGTTATTTTTTTATTTCTCCTCTTCAAAACAAAGTAAAACAAAACTAATTAGAACCCCAACTCGTTAAACTCTAAGGGCATACAATTAAGTCCTTAGTCACATTCCACAGTGAGACAAATTCTTAGTATATGCAACCTAAAAAGCTCAATCATCAGTCTAGTTGAACGCCAAATTCAATGGAAAAATAAAATTGCACGCCACTTTTCTTGGCACCTTGAATACATTAAGCTTATGCACAACGCCGTCAAACCCCATGGTTACTTCTAGCGGAAGAGCGTTGTCTCGTGAAAGTTTCTAGAGAAGACGCCTACTAACTTCAACTGATCTGTCTAAAATTTTAATCATTTTCCCGTAATCACCATGAAAGCAAAGACTTACCATATCTACTCAATCTAGTCCACACATAGCTCTACCAACGGCACAAATGCTATGCAAGAGTATTCGCAATGATGTTCAAACACCAAAACCGTATTTGTGTGATACGTTAGTGTAACTGAAGAGATTCACAAAACAAGGTTCATTTTCCAATTACGGATCCAACTTTAGGTTTTTGGCCAAACTAACCAAAGTTTTCACCCTCAGAAATTGAATTCTCTGACTGTCACGACCGCGCCACTCGCAATTACACGTGAGGACCAAATTTATGTAATGCAGACAAATTTTACTCACATTTTTTAAAAGAGTAGAACGAATCCACCAATTGGAACGACCTTGGCATAATCCCACGAAATGAATGTTAACCAACATAAAAATAATGAAATTAACATAGCTCATAGCTATTAGAGCGTGTGCGCTCAACCACAGCTCCGAAATTCAAATAAGGGATTCTATGTCGTCATTGGACCTATGGTAAAGGCTTGAGGCACCAAGGGATTAAGGTTTCAAGAGAAGTTGGACCTTACATGAATTTAGTATTCAAGAATACACTCTATACTTCTCTTCTTGCAACATGAATGCCCATATCACCCATTCCTCGTTCACAAGACTTTGGATTATGGTGTCGTCCCTTGGACTCCCTTTGTCCTTGTCATCTCTGGCACAATCGTAGAAGTCATGGAGAAAAAGCGAACACTAGCTAGGTGACTAATTCATCAGATTCCGCCAGACGGAACTGGGCGCCCAATCTTTCTTGGACGTGTTCTGAAAATCAAAGGTCAATACAAGAATCTAGCGGAACTAGAGAGAATTATGGGTCTAGAGGGCCTCCCATGGGTTTATCGGACACAGTTGGAGAGGTTTGAGGGACTGGATCTCAAGGGTTTAAGAGAACGAATTATTTTTCTACTGGTAGAATCCGTAATAATTTTTTTGACACAACGGGTACCAACCGGTAGGAAGCAGCATTCGACCTGCCGGTAGCTCAATACAAAGTTCCAACAATTTTTTCGATTGTTATTTTTTTATTTCTCCTCTTCAAAACAAAGTAAAACAAAACTAATTAGAACCCCAACTCGTTAAACTCTAAGGGCATACAATTAAGTCCTTAGTCACATTCCACAGTGAGACAAATTCTTAGTATATGCAACCTAAAAAGCTCAATCATCAGTCTAGTTGAACGCCAAATTCAATAGAAAAATAAAATTGCACGCCACTTTTTTTGGCACCTTGAATACATTAAGCTTCTCCACAACGCCGTCAAACCCCATGGTTACTTCTAGCGGAAGAGCGTTGTCTCGTGAAAGTTTCTAGAGAAGACGCCTACTAACTTCAACTGATCTGTCTAAAATTTTAATCATTTTCCCGTAATCACCATGAAAGCAGAGACATACCGCATCTACTCAATCTAGTCCACACATAGCTCTACCAACGGCACAAATGCTTTGCAAGAGTATTCGCAATGATGTTCGAACACCAAAACCGTATTTGTGTGACACGATCGTGCAACTGAAGAGACTCACAAAACAAGGTTCATTTTCTAATTACGGATCCAAATTTAGGTTTTTGGCCAAACTAACCAATGTTTTCACCCTCCGAAATTGAATTCTCTGACTGTCACGACCGCGCCACTCGCAATTACACGCGAGGACCAAATTTATGTAATGCAGACAAATTTTACTCACATTTTTGAAAAGAGTAGAACGAATCCACCAATTGGAACGACCTTGGCATAATCCCACGAAATGAATGTTAACATACATAAAAATAATGAAATTGACATAGCTCATAGCTATTAGAGCGTGTGCGCTCAACCACTGCTCGAAAATACAAATATGGGATTCTATGTCGTCATTGGACCTGTGGTAAAGGTTTGAGGCACGAAGGGATTAAGGTTTCAAGAGAAGTTGGACCTTACAGGAATTTAGTATTCAAGAATACACTCTATACTTCTCTTCTTGCAACATGAATGCCCATATCACCCATACTTCGTTCACAAGACTTTTTATTATGGTGTCGTCCCTTGGACTCCCTTTGTCCTTGTCATCTCTGGCACAATCGTAGAAGTCATGGAGAAAAAGGGAAAACTTGCAAGGTGACTAATTCATTAGATTCGCCAGACGGAGCTGGGATCCCAATCTTTCTTGGACGCGTTCTGCTCTAGAGGGCCTCCCATGGGTTTATCAGACACAGTNAACCCCTTGGTACCTTCTAGACGAAGGGTGTTGTCTCGTGAAACTTTCTAGAGAAGACGCCTACTAACTTCAACTGATATGTCTAAAATTTTAATCAATTTCCCGTAATCACCAGGAATGCAAAGACATACCACATCAACTAAATCTAGTCCACACATAGCTCTACCAATGGCACAAAGGCTACGCAAGAGTATTCACAATTATGTTCGAACCCCGAACCCGTGTTTGTGTGACACTGTCGTGCAACTGAAGAGATTCGCAAAACAAGGTTCATTTACCAATTACGGATCCAAATTTAGGTTTTTGGCCTAACTAACCAAAGTTTTCACACACAGAAATTGAATTCTCTGACTGTCATGACCGCGCCACTCGCAATTACACACCAAGACCAAATTTATGTAATGCAGACAAATTTTACTCACATTTTTCAAAAGGGTAGACCGAATCCACCAATTGGAATGACCTTGGCATAATCCCCCGAAATGAATATTAACCAACATAAAAATAATGAAATTGACATATCTCATAGCTATTAGAGCATGTACGCTCAACCATAGCTCCGAAATTCAAATAGGGCGTTCTATGTCCTCATTTGACCTATGGTAAAGGCTTGAGGAAAGAAGGGATTAAGGTCTCAAGAGAAGTTGGGCCTTACACGAATTTAGTTTTCAAGAACACAATCAATACTTCTTTTCAAGCAACATGAATACCCATATCACCCATTCTTCTTTCACAGGACTTTTGATTGAGGTTTCGTCCCTTGGAATCCCTTTGTCCTTGTCATCTCTAGCACAAACATAGAAGTCTTGGAGAAAAAGAGAACACTACCTAGGTGACTAATTCATGAGATTCCGCCAGGCAGAGCTGGGCACGAAATCTTTCTTGGAGGCATTCTGAAAATCAAAGTTCAATACAAGAATCTGGGGGAACTAGAGAGAATTATGGGTCTATAGGGCCTCTCTTGGGTTTATCGAAAACAGTTGCAGAGGCTTAAGGGAGTGGCTCCGAAAGCTTTAGGAGAACGAAATGCTTTTCCCCAGGTAGAATCCGTTATAATTTTTTTGACAAAACGGGTACCAACCGGTAGGAAGCAGCATTCGTCCTGCCGGTAGCTCAATACAAATTTCCAACAATTTTTTTGATTCTTTTTTTTATTTCTCCTCTTCAAAACAAAGTAATACAAAACTAATTACCACCCCCAAGTCGTAAAACTCAAAGTGTATCCACCTAAGTCCTTAGTCACATTCCGCAATGAGGAAAATTCTTGGTATACGCAACCTAAAAAGCCCAATAATCAGTCTAGTTGAATGTCCAATTCAATTGAAAATTAAAATTGCACGCCACTTTATTTGGCAGCATGAATACATTTAGCTTATGCACAACGCCGTGAAACCCCTACGTTACTTCTAGGGGAAGAGCATTGTCTCATGAAAGTTTCTATAGAAGACGCCTACTAACTTCAACTGATCTGTATAAAATTTTAATCATTTTCCCATAATCACCAAGAAAGCAAAGACATACCACATCTAATAAATCTAGTCCACACAAAGCTCTACCAACGGCACAAAGGCTATGCAAGAGTATTCACAATGATGTTCGAACCCCAAACCCGTGTTTGTGTGGCACAGTCGTGGAACTGAAGAGCTTCGCAAAACAAGGTTCATTTTCCAATTACGGATCCAAATTTAGGTCTTTGGCCAAACTAACCAAAGTTTTCACACTCAGAAATTGAATTCTCTGACTGTCATGACCGCGTCACTCGCAATTACACGTCGGGACCAAATTTATGTAATCTAGACAAATTTTACTCACAGTTTTCAAAAGAGTAGAACGAATCCGCCAATTGGAACGACCTTGGCATAATCCCACGAAATGAATGTTAACCAACATAAAAATAATGAAATTAACATAGCTCATAGCTATTAGAGCGTGTGCGCTCAACCACAGCTCCGAAATTCAAATAAGGGATTCTATGTCGTCATTGGACCTATGGTAAAGGCTTGAGGCACCAAGGGATTAAGGTTTCAAGAGAAGTTGGACCTTACATGAATTTAGTATTCAAGAATACACTCTATACTTCTCTTCTTGCAACATGAATGCCCATATCACCCATTCCTCGTTCACAAGACTTTGGATTATGGTGTCGTCCCTTGGACTCCCTTTGTCCTTGTCATCTCTGGCACAATCGTAGAAGTCATGGAGAAAAAGCGAACACTAGCTAGGTGACTAATTCATCAGATTCCGCCAGACGGAACTGGGCGCCCAATCTTTCTTGGACGTGTTCTGAAAATCAAAGGTCAATACAAGAATCTAGCGGAACTAGAGAGAATTATGGGTCTAGAGGGCCTCCCATGGGTTTATCGGACACAGTTGGAGAGGTTTGAGGGACTGGATCTCAAGGGTTTAAGAGAACGAATTATTTTTCTACTGGTAGAATCCGTAATAATTTTTTTGACACAACGGGTACCAACCGGTAGGAAGCAGCATTCGACCTGCCGGTAGCTCAATACAAAGTTCCAACAATTTTTTCGATTGTTATTTTTTTATTTCTCCTCTTCAAAACAAAGTAAAACAAAACTAATTAGAACCCCAACTCGTTAAACTCTAAGGGCATACAATTAAGTCCTTAGTCACATTCCACAGTGAGACAAATTCTTAGTATATGCAACCTAAAAAGCTCAATCATCAGTCTAGTTGAACGCCAAATTCAATAGAAAAATAAAATTGCACGCCACTTTTTTTGGCACCTTGAATACATTAAGCTTATGCACAACGCCGTCAAACCCCATGGTTACTTCTAGCGGAAGAGCGTTGTCTCGTGAAAGTTTCTAGAGAAGACGCCTACTAACTTCAACTGATCTGTCTAAAATTTTAATCATTTTCCCGTAATCACCATGAAAGCAAAGACTTACCATATCTACTCAATCTAGTCCACACATAGCTCTACCAACGGCACAAATGCTATGCAAGAGTATTCGCAATGATGTTCAAACACCAAAACCGTATTTGTGTGATACGTTAGTGTAACTGAAGAGATTCACAAAACAAGGTTCATTTTCCAATTACGGATCCAACTTTAGGTTTTTGGCCAAACTAACCAAAGTTTTCACCCTCAGAAATTGAATTCTCTGACTGTCACGACCGCGCCACTCGCAATTACACGTGAGGACCAAATTTATGTAATGCAGACAAATTTTACTCACATTTTTTAAAAGAGTAGAACGAATCCACCAATTGGAACGACCTTGGCATAATCCCACGAAATGAATGTTAACCAACATAAAAATAATGAAATTAACATAGCTCATAGCTATTAGAGCGTGTGCGCTCAACCACAGCTCCGAAATTCAAATAAGGGATTCTATGTCGTCATTGGACCTATGGTAAAGGCTTGAGGCACCAAGGGATTAAGGTTTCAAGAGAAGTTGGACCTTACATGAATTTAGTATTCAAGAATACACTCTATACTTCTCTTCTTGCAACATGAATGCCCATATCACCCATTCCTCGTTCACAAGACTTTGGATTATGGTGTCGTCCCTTGGACTCCCTTTGTCCTTGTCATCTCTGGCACAATCGTAGAAGTCATGGAGAAAAAGCGAACACTAGCTAGGTGACTAATTCATCAGATTCCGCCAGACGGAACTGGGCGCCCAATCTTTCTTGGACGTGTTCTGAAAATCAAAGGTCAATACAAGAATCTAGCGGAACTAGAGAGAATTATGGGTCTAGAGGGCCTCCCATGGGTTTATCGGACACAGTTGGAGAGGTTTGAGGGACTGGATCTCAAGGGTTTAAGAGAACGAATTATTTTTCTACTGGTAGAATCCGTAATAATTTTTTTGACACAACGGGTACCAACCGGTAGGAAGCAGCATTCGACCTGCCGGTAGCTCAATACAAAGTTCCAACAATTTTTTCGATTGTTATTTTTTTATTTCTCCTCTTCAAAACAAAGTAAAACAAAACTAATTAGAACCCCAACTCGTTAAACTCTAAGGGCATACAATTAAGTCCTTAGTCACATTCCACAGTGAGACAAATTCTTAGTATATGCAACCTAAAAAGCTCAATCATCAGTCTAGTTGAACGCCAAATTCAATAGAAAAATAAAATTGCACGCCACTTTTTTTGGCACCTTGAATACATTAAGCTTATGCACAACGCCGTCAAACCCCATGGTTACTTCTAGCGGAAGAGCGTTGTCTCGTGAAAGTTTCTAGAGAAGACGCCTACTAACTTCAACTGATCTGTCTAAAATTTTAATCATTTTCCCGTAATCACCATGAAAGCAAAGACTTACCATATCTACTCAATCTAGTCCACACATAGCTCTACCAACGGCACAAATGCTATGCAAGAGTATTCGCAATGATGTTCAAACACCAAAACCGTATTTGTGTGATACGTTAGTGTAACTGAAGAGATTCACAAAACAAGGTTCATTTTCCAATTACGGATCCAACTTTAGGTTTTTGGCCAAACTAACCAAAGTTTTCACCCTCAGAAATTGAATTCTCTGACTGTCACGACCGCGCCACTCGCAATTACACGTGAGGACCAAATTTATGTAATGCAGACAAATTTTACTCACATTTTTTAAAAGAGTAGAACGAATCCACCAATTGGAACGACCTTGGCATAATCCCACGAAATGAATGTTAACCAACATAAAAATAATGAAATTAACATAGCTCATAGCTATTAGAGCGTGTGCGCTCAACCACAGCTCCGAAATTCAAATAAGGGATTCTATGTCGTCATTGGACCTATGGTAAAGGCTTGAGGCACCAAGGGATTAAGGTTTCAAGAGAAGTTGGACCTTACATGAATTTAGTATTCAAGAATACACTCTATACTTCTCTTCTTGCAACATGAATGCCCATATCACCCATTCCTCGTTCACAAGACTTTGGATTATGGTGTCGTCCCTTGGACTCCCTTTGTCCTTGTCATCTCTGGCACAATCGTAGAAGTCATGGAGAAAAAGCGAACACTAGCTAGGTGACTAATTCATCAGATTCCGCCAGACGGAACTGGGCGCCCAATCTTTCTTGGACGTGTTCTGAAAATCAAAGGTCAATACAAGAATCTAGCGGAACTAGAGAGAATTATGGGTCTAGAGGGCCTCCCATGGGTTTATCGGACACAGTTGGAGAGGTTTGAGGGACTGGATCTCAAGGGTTTAAGAGAACGAATTATTTTTCTACTGGTAGAATCCGTAATAATTTTTTTGACACAACGGGTACCAACCGGTAGGAAGCAGCATTCGACCTGCCGGTAGCTCAATACAAAGTTCCAACAATTTTTTCGATTGTTATTTTTTTATTTCTCCTCTTCAAAACAAAGTAAAACAAAACTAATTAGAACCCCAACTCGTTAAACTCTAAGGGCATACAATTAAGTCCTTAGTCACATTCCACAGTGAGACAAATTCTTAGTATATGCAACCTAAAAAGCTCAATCATCAGTCTAGTTGAACGCCAAATTCAATAGAAAAATAAAATTGCACGCCACTTTTTTTGGCACCTTGAATACATTAAGCTTATGCACAACGCCGTCAAACCCCATGGTTACTTCTAGCGGAAGAGCGTTGTCTCGTGAAAGTTTCTAGAGAAGACGCCTACTAACTTCAACTGATCTGTCTAAAATTTTAATCATTTTCCCGTAATCACCATGAAAGCAAAGACTTACCATATCTACTCAATCTAGTCCACACATAGCTCTACCAACGGCACAAATGCTATGCAAGAGTATTCGCAATGATGTTCAAACACCAAAACCGTATTTGTGTGATACGTTAGTGTAACTGAAGAGATTCACAAAACAAGGTTCATTTTCCAATTACGGATCCAACTTTAGGTTTTTGGCCAAACTAACCAAAGTTTTCACCCTCAGAAATTGAATTCTCTGACTGTCACGACCGCGCCACTCGCAATTACACGTGAGGACCAAATTTATGTAATGCAGACAAATTTTACTCACATTTTTTAAAAGAGTAGAACGAATCCACCAATTGGAACGACCTTGGCATAATCCCACGAAATGAATGTTAACCAACATAAAAATAATGAAATTAACATAGCTCATAGCTATTAGAGCGTGTGCGCTCAACCACAGCTCCGAAATTCAAATAAGGGATTCTATGTCGTCATTGGACCTATGGTAAAGGCTTGAGGCACCAAGGGATTAAGGTTTCAAGAGAAGTTGGACCTTACATGAATTTAGTATTCAAGAATACACTCTATACTTCTCTTCTTGCAACATGAATGCCCATATCACCCATTCCTCGTTCACAAGACTTTGGATTATGGTGTCGTCCCTTGGACTCCCTTTGTCCTTGTCATCTCTGGCACAATCGTAGAAGTCATGGAGAAAAAGCGAACACTAGCTAGGTGACTAATTCATCAGATTCCGCCAGACGGAACTGGGCGCCCAATCTTTCTTGGACGTGTTCTGAAAATCAAAGGTCAATACAAGAATCTAGCGGAACTAGAGAGAATTATGGGTCTAGAGGGCCTCCCATGGGTTTATCGGACACAGTTGGAGAGGTTTGAGGGACTGGATCTCAAGGGTTTAAGAGAACGAATTATTTTTCTACTGGTAGAATCCGTAATAATTTTTTTGACACAACGGGTACCAACCGGTAGGAAGCAGCATTCGACCTGCCGGTAGCTTAATACAAAGTTCCAACTATTTTTTCGATTCTTATTTTTTTATTTCTCCTCTTCAAAACAAAGTAAAACAAAACTAATTAGAACCCCAACTCGTTAAACTCTAAGGGCATACAATTAAGTCCTTAGTCACATTCCACAGTGAGACAAATTCTTAGTATATGCAACCTAAAAAGCTCAATCATCAGTCTAGTTGAACGCCAAATTCAATAGAAAAATAAAATTGCACGCCACTTTTTTTGGCACCTTGAATACATTAAGCTTATGCACAACGCCGTCAAACCCCATGGTTACTTCTAGCGGAAGAGCGTTGTCTCGTGAAAGTTTCTAGAGAAGACGCCTACTAACTTCAACTGATCTGTCTAAAATTTTAATCATTTTCCCGTAATCACCATGAAAGCAAAGACTTACCATATCTACTCAATCTAGTCCACACATAGCTCTACCAACGGCACAAATGCTATGCAAGAGTATTCGCAATGATGTTCAAACACCAAAACCGTATTTGTGTGATACGTTAGTGTAACTGAAGAGATTCACAAAACAAGGTTCATTTTCCAATTACGGATCCAACTTTAGGTTTTTGGCCAAACTAACCAAAGTTTTCACCCTCAGAAATTGAATTCTCAGACTGTCATGACCGCGCCATTCGCAATTACACGTGAGGACCAAATTTATGTAATGTAGACAAATTTTACTCACATTTTTTAAAAGAGTAGAACGAATCCACCAATTGGAACGACCTTGGCATAATCCCACGAAATGAATGTTAACCAACATAAAAATAATGAAATTAACATAGCTCATAGCTATTAGAGCGTGTGCGCTCAACCACAGCTCCGAAATTCAAATAAGGGATTCTATGTCGTCATTGGACCTATGGTAAAGGCTTGAGGCACCAAGGGATTAAGGTTTCAAGAGAAGTTGGACCTTACATGAATTTAGTATTCAAGAATACACTCTATACTTCTCTTCTTGCAACATGAATGCCCATATCACCCATTCCTCGTTCACAAGACTTTGGATTATGGTGTCGTCCCTTGGACTCCCTTTGTCCTTGTCATCTCTGGCACAATCGTAGAAGTCATGGAGAAAAAGCGAACACTAGCTAGGTGACTAATTCATCAGATTCCGCCAGACGGAACTGGGCGCCCAATCTTTCTTGGACGTGTTCTGAAAACCAAAGGTCAATAAAAGAATCTAGCGGAACTAGAGAGAATTATGGGTCTAGAGGGCCTCCCATGGGTTTATCGGACACAGTTGGAGAGGTTTGAGGGACTGGATCTCAAGGGTTTAAGAGAACGAATTATTTTTCTACTGGTAGAATCCGTAATAATTTTTTTGACACAGCGGGTACCAACCGGTAGGAAGCAGCATTCGACCTGCCGGTAGCTCAATACAAAGTTCCAACAATTTTTTCGATTGTTATTTTTTTATTTCTCCTCTTCAAAACAAAGTAAAACAAAACTAATTAGAACCCCAACTCGTTAAACTCTAAGGGCATACAATTAAGTCCTTAGTCACATTCCACAGTGAGACAAATTCTTAGTATATGCAACCTAAAAAGCTCAATCATCAGTCTAGTTGAACGCCAAATTCAATAGAACAATAAAATTGCACGCCACTTTTTTTGGCACCTTGAATACATTAAGCTTATGCACAACGCCGTCAAACCCCATGGTTATTTCTACCGGAAGAGCGTTGCCTCGTGAAAGTTTCTAGAGAAGAGGCCCACTAACTTCAACTGATCTGTCTATAATTTTAATCATTTTCCCGTAATCACCATGAAAGCAAAGACATACCTTATCTACTCAATCTAGCCCACACATAGCTCTACCAACGGCACAAATGCTATGCAAGAGTATTCGCAATGATGTTCAAACACCAAAACCGTATTTGTGTGATACGTTAGTGTAACTGAAGAGATTCACAAAACAAGGTTCATTTTCCAATTACGGATCCAACTTTAGGTTTTTGGCCAAACTAACCAAAGTTTTCACCCTCAGAAATTGAATTCTCTGACTGTCACGACCGCGCCACTCGCAATTACACGTGAGGACCAAATTTATGTAATGCAGACAAATTTTACTCACATTTTTTAAAAGAGTAGAACGAATCCACCAATTGGAACGACCTTGGCATAATCCCACGAAATGAATGTTAACCAACATAAAAATAATGAAATTAACATAGCTCATAGCTATTAGAGCGTGTGCGCTCAACCACAGCTCCGAAATTCAAATAAGGGATTCTATGTCGTCATTGGACCTATGGTAAAGGCTTGAGGCACCAAGGGATTAAGGTTTCAGGAGAAGTTGGACCTTACATGAATTTAGTATTCAAGAATACACTCTATACTTCTCTTCTTGCAACATGAATGCCCATATCACCCATTCTTCGTTCACAAGACATTGCCTTAAGGTGTCGTCCCTTGGACTCCCTTTGTCCTTGTCAACTCTGGCACAATCGTAGAAGTCATGGAGAAAAAGCGAACACTAGCTAGGTGACTAATTCATCAGATTCCGCCAGACGGAACTGGGCGCCCAATCTTTCTTGGACGTGTTCTGAAAATCAAAGGTCAATACAAGAATCTAGCGGAACTAGAGAGAATTATGGGTCTAGAGGGCCTCCCATGGGTTTATCGGACACAGTTGGAGAGGTTTGAGGGACTGGATCTCAAGGGTTTAAGAGAACGAATTATTTTTCTACTGGTAGAATCCGTGATAATTTTTTGGACACAACGGGTACCAACCGGTAGGAAGCAGCATTCGACCTGCCGGTAGCTCAATACAAAGTTCCAACAATTTTTTCGATTGTTATTTTTTTATTTCTCCTCTTCAAAACAAAGTAAAACAAAACTAATTAGAACCCCAACTCGTTAAACTCTAAGGGCATACAATTAAGTCCTTAGTCACATTCCACAGTGAGACAAATTCTTAGTATATGCAACCTAAAAAGCTCAATCATCAGTCTAGTTGAACGCCAAATTCAATAGAAAAATAAAATTGCACGCCACTTTTTTTGGCACCTTGAATACATTAAGCTTATGCACAACGCCGTCAAACCCCATGGTTACTTCTAGCGGAAGAGCGTTGTCTCGTGAAAGTTTCTAGAGAAGACGCCTACTAACTTCAACTGATCTGTCTAAAATTTTAATCATTTTCCCGTAATCACCATGAAAGCAAAGACTTACCATATCTACTCAATCTAGTCCACACATAGCTCTACCAACGGCACAAATGCTATGCAAGAGTATTCGCAATGATGTTCAAACACCAAAACCGTATTTGTGTGATACGTTAGTGTAACTGAAGAGATTCACAAAACAAGGTTCATTTTCCAATTACGGATCCAACTTTAGGTTTTTGGCCAAACTAACCAAAGTTTTCACCCTTAGAAATTGAATTCTCATACTGTCATGACCGCGCCACTCGCAATTACACGTGAGGACCAAATTTATGTAATGCAGACAAATTTTACTCACATTTTTTAAAAGAGTAGAACGAATCCACCAATTGGAACGACCTTGGCATAATCCCACGAAATGAATGTTAACCAACATAAAAATAATGAAATTAACATAGCTCATAGCTATTAGAGCGTGTGCGCTCAACCACAGCTCCGAAATTCAAATAAGGGATTCTATGTCGTCATTGGACCTATGGTAAAGGCTTGAGGCACCAAGGGATTAAGGTTTCAAGAGAAGTTGGACCTTACATGAATTTAGTATTCAAGAATACACTCTATACTTCTCTTCTTGCAACATGAATGCCCATATCACCCATTCCTCGTTCACAAGACTTTGGATTATGGTGTCGTCCCTTGGACTCCCTTTGTCCTTGTCATCTCTGGCACAATCGTAGAAGTCATGGAGAAAAAGCGAACACTAGCTAGGTGACTAATTCATCAGATTCCGCCAGACGGAACTGGGCGCCCAATCTTTCTTGGACGTGTTCTGAAAATCAAAGGTCAATACAAGAATCTAGCGGAACTAGAGAGAATTATGGGTCTAGAGGGCCTCCCTTAAGTTTATCGGACACAGTTGGAGGGGTTTGAGGGACTGGATCTCAAGGGTTTAAGAGAACGAATTATTTTTCTACTGGTAGAATCCGTGATAATTTTTTGGACACAACGGGTACCAACCGGTAGGAAGCAGCATTCGACCTGCCGGTAGCTCAATACAAAGTTCCAACAATTTTTTCGATTGTTATTTTTTTATTTCTCCTCTTCAAAACAAAGTAAAACAAAACTAATTAGAACCCCAACTCGTTAAACTCTAAGGGCATACAATTAAGTCCTTAGTCACATTCCACAGTGAGACAAATTCTTAGTATATGCAACCTAAAAAGCTCAATCATCAGTCTAGTTGAACGCCAAATTCAATAGAAAAATAAAATTGCACGCCACTTTTTTTGGCACCTTGAATACATTAAGCTTATGCACAACGCCGTCAAACCCCATGGTTACTTCTAGCGGAAGAGCGTTGTCTCGTGAAAGTTTCTAGAGAAGACGCCTACTAACTTCAACTGATCTGTCTAAAATTTTAATCATTTTCCCGTAATCACCATGAAAGCAAAGACTTACCATATCTACTCAATCTAGTCCACACATAGCTCTACCAACGGCACAAATGCTATGCAAGAGTATTCGCAATGATGTTCAAACACCAAAACCGTATTTGTGTGATACGTTAGTGTAACTGAAGAGATTCACAAAACAAGGTTCATTTTCCAATTACGGATCCAACTTTAGGTTTTTGGCCAAACTAACCAAAGTTTTCACCCTCAGAAATTGAATTCTCTGACTGTCACGACCGCGCCACTCGCAATTACACGTGAGGACCAAATTTATGTAATGCAGACAAATTTTACTCACATTTTTTAAAAGAGTAGAAGGAATCCACCAATTGGAACGACCATGACATAATCCCACGAAATGAATGTTAACCAACATGAAAATAATGAATTTAACATAGCTCATAGCTATTAGAGCTTGTGCGCTCAACCACAGCTCCGAAATTCAAATAAGGGATTCTATGTCGTCATTGGACCTATGGTAAAGGCTTGAGGCACCAAGGGATTAAGGTTTCAAGAGAAGTTGGACCTTACATGAATTTAGTATTCAAGAATACACTCTATACTTCTCTTCTTGCAACATGAATGCCCATATCACCCATTCCTCGTTCACAAGACATTGCATTAAGGTTTCGTCCCTTGGACTCCCTTTGTCCTTGTCATCTCTGGCACAATCGTAGAAGTCATGGAGAAAAAGCGAACACTAGCTAGGTGACTAATTCATCAGATTCCGCCAGACGGAACTGGGCGCCCAATCTTTCTTGGACGTGTTCTGAAAATCAAAGGTCAATACAAGAATCTAGCGGAACTAGAGAGAATTATGGGTCTAGAGGGCCTCCCATGGGTTTATCGGACACAGTTGGAGAGGTTTGAGGGACTGGATCTCAAGGGTTTAAGAGAACGAATTATTTTTCTACTGGTAGAATCCGTGATAATTTTTTGGACACAACGGGTACCAACCGGTAGGAAGCAGCATTCGACCTGCCGGTAGCTCAATACAAAGTTCCAACAATTTTTTCGATTGTTATTTTTTTATTTCTCCTCTTCAAAACAAAGTAAAACAAAACTAATTAGAACCCCAACTCGTTAAACTCTAAGGGCATACAATTAAGTCCTTAGTCACATTCCACAGTGAGACAAATTCTTAGTATATGCAACCTAAAAAGCTCAATCATCAGTCTAGTTGAACGCCAAATTCAATAGAAAAATAAAATTGCACGCCACTTTTTTTGGCACCTTGAATACATTAAGCTTATGCACAACGCCGTCAAACCCCATGGTTACTTCTAGCGGAAGAGCGTTGTCTCGTGAAAGTTTCTAGAGAAGACGCCTACTAACTTCAACTGATCTGTCTAAAATTTTAATCATTTTCCCGTAATCACCATGAAAGCAAAGACTTACCATATCTACTCAATCTAGTCCACACATAGCTCTACCAACGGCACAAATGCTATGCAAGAGTATTCGCAATGATGTTCAAACACCAAAACCGTATTTGTGTGATACGTTAGTGTAACTGAAGAGATTCACAAAACAAGGTTCATTTTCCAATTACGGATCCAACTTTAGGTTTTTGGCCAAACTAACCAAAGTTTTCACCCTCAGAAATTGAATTCTCTGACTGTCACGACCGCGCCACTCGCAATTACACGTGAGGACCAAATTTATGTAATGCAGACAAATTTTACTCACATTTTTTAAAAGAGTAGAACGAATCCACCAATTGGAACGACCTTGGCATAATCCCACGAAATGAATGTTAACCAACATAAAAATAATGAAATTAACATAGCTCATAGCTATTAGAGCGTGTGCGCTCAACCACAGCTCCGAAATTCAAATAAGGGATTCTATGTCGTCATTGGACCTATGGTAAAGGCTTGAGGCACCAAGGGATTAAGGTTTCAAGAGAAGTTGGACCTTACATGAATTTAGTATTCAAGAATACACTCTATACTTCTCTTCTTGCAACATGAATGCCCATATCACCCATTCCTCGTTCACAAGACTTTGGATTATGGTGTCGTCCCTTGGACTCCCTTTGTCCTTGTCATCTCTGGCACAATCGTAGAAGTCATGGAGAAAAAGCGAACACTAGCTAGGTGACTAATTCATCAGATTCCGCCAGACGGAACTGGGCGCCCAATCTTTCTTGGACGTGTTCTGAAAATCAAAGGTCAATACAAGAATCTAGCGGAACTAGAGAGAATTATGGGTCTAGAGGGCCTCCCATGGGTTTATCGGACACAGTTGGAGAGGTTTGAGGGACTGGATCTCAAGGGTTTAAGAGAACGAATTATTTTTCTACTGGTAGAATCCGTGATAATTTTTTGGACACAACGGGTACCAACCGGTAGGAAGCAGCATTCGACCTGCCGGTAGCTCAATACAAAGTTCCAACAATTTTTTCGATTGTTATTTTTTTATTTCTCCTCTTCAAAACAAAGTAAAACAAAACTAATTAGAACCCCAACTCGTTAAACTCTAAGGGCATACAATTAAGTCCTTAGTCACATTCCACAGTGAGACAAATTCTTAGTATATGCAACCTAAAAAGCTCAATCATCAGTCTAGTTGAACGCCAAATTCAATAGAAAAATAAAATTGCACGCCACTTTTTTTGGCACCTTGAATACATTAAGCTTATGCACAACGCCGTCAAACCCCATGGTTACTTCTAGCGGAAGAGCGTTGTCTCGTGAAAGTTTCTAGAGAAGACGCCTACTAACTTCAACTGATCTGTCTAAAATTTTAATCATTTTCCCGTAATCACCATGAAAGCAAAGACTTACCATATCTACTCAATCTAGTCCACACATAGCTCTACCAACGGCACAAATGCTATGCAAGAGTATTCGCAATGATGTTCAAACACCAAAACCGTATTTGTGTGATACGTTAGTGTAACTGAAGAGATTCACAAAACAAGGTTCATTTTCCAATTACGGATCCAACTTTAGGTTTTTGGCCAAACTAACCAAAGTTTTCACCCTCAGAAATTGAATTCTCTGACTGTCACGACCGCGCCACTCGCAATTACACGTGAGGACCAAATTTATGTAATGCAGACAAATTTTACTCACATTTTTTAAAAGAGTAGAACGAATCCACCAATTGGAACGACCTTGGCATAATCCCACGAAATGAATGTTAACCAACATAAAAATAATGAAATTAACATAGCTCATAGCTATTAGAGCGTGTGCGCTCAACCACAGCTCCGAAATTCAAATAAGGGATTCTATGTCGTCATTGGACCTATGGTAAAGGCTTGAGGCACCAAGGGATTAAGGTTTCAAGAGAAGTTGGACCTTACATGAATTTAGTATTCAAGAATACACTCTATACTTCTCTTCTTGCAACATGAATGCCCATATCACCCATTCCTCGTTCACAAGACTTTGGATTATGGTGTCGTCCCTTGGACTCCCTTTGTCCTTGTCATCTCTGGCACAATCGTAGAAGTCATGGAGAAAAAGCGAACACTAGCTAGGTGACTAATTCATCAGATTCCGCCAGACGGAACTGGGCGCCCAATCTTTCTTGGACGTGTTCTGAAAATCAAAGGTCAATACAAGAATCTAGCGGAACTAGAGAGAATTATGGGTCTAGAGGGCCTCCCATGGGTTTATCGGACACAGTTGGAGAGGTTTGAGGGACTGGATCTCAAGGGTTTAAGAGAACGAATTATTTTTCTACTGGTAGAATCCGTAATAATTTTTTTGACACAACGGGTACCAACCGGTAGGAAGCAGCATTCGACCTGCCGGTAGCTCAATACAAAGTTCCAACAATTTTTTCGATTGTTATTTTTTTATTTCTCCTCTTCAAAACAAAGTAAAACAAAACTAATTAGAACCCCAACTCGTTAAACTCTAAGGGCATACAATTAAGTCCTTAGTCACATTCCACAGTGAGACAAATTCTTAGTATATGCAACCTAAAAAGCTCAATCATCAGTCTAGTTGAACGCCAAATTCAATAGAAAAATAAAATTGCACGCCACTTTTTTTGGCACCTTGAATACATTAAGCTTATGCACAACGCCGTCAAACCCCATGGTTACTTCTAGCGGAAGAGCGTTGTCTCGTGAAAGTTTCTAGAGAAGACGCCTACTAACTTCAACTGATCTGTCTAAAATTTTAATCATTTTCCCGTAATCACCATGAAAGCAAAGACTTACCATATCTACTCAATCTAGTCCACACATAGCTCTACCAACGGCACAAATGCTATGCAAGAGTATTCGCAATGATGTTCAAACACCAAAACCGTATTTGTGTGATACGTTAGTGTAACTGAAGAGATTCACAAAACAAGGTTCATTTTCCAATTACGGATCCGAATTTAGGTTTTTCTCCAAACTAACCAAAATTTTCACCCTCAGAAATTGAATTCTCTGACTGTCATGACCGCGCCACTCGCAATTACACGTGAGGACCAAATTTATGTAATGCAGACAAATTTTACTCACATTTTTTAAAAGAGTAGAACGAATCCACCAATTGGAACGACCTTGGCATAATCCCACGAAATGAATGTTAACCAACATAAAAATAATGAAATTAACATAGCTCATAGCTATTAGAGCGTGTGCGCTCAACCACAGCTCCGAAATTCAAATAAGGGATTCTATGTCGTCATTGGACCTATGGTAAAGGCTTGAGGCACCAAGGGATTAAAGTTTCAAGAGTAGTTGGACCTTACATGAATTTAGTATTCAAGGATACACTCTATACTTCTCTTCTTGCAACATGAATGCCCATATCACCCATTCCTCGTTCACAAGACTTTGGATTATGGTGTCGTCCCTTGGACTCCCTTTGTCCTTGTCATCTCTGGCACAATCGTAGAAGTCATGGAGAAAAAGAGAACACTAGCTAGGTGACTAATTCATTAGATTCCGCCAGACGGAGCTGGGCACCCAATCTTTCTTGGACTCGTTCTGAAAATCAAAGGTCAATACAAGAATCTAGCGGAACTAGAGAGAATTATGGGTCTAGAGGGCCTCCCTTGGGTTTATCGGACGCAGTTGGAGAGGTTTGAGGGACTGGATATCAAGGGTTTAAGAGAACGAATTATTTTTCTGCTGGTAGAATTCATAATAATTTTTTTGACACAACGGGTACCAACCGGTAGGAAGCAGCATTCGACCTGCCGGTAGCTCAATACAAAGTTCCAACAATTTTTTCGATTGTTATTTTTTTATTTCTCCTCTTCAAAACAAAGTAAAACAAAACTAATTAGAACCCCAACTCGTTAAACTCTAAGGGCATACAATTAAGTCCTTAGTCACATTCCACAGTGAGACAAATTCTTAGTATATGCAACCTAAAAAGCTCAATCATCAGTCTAGTTGAACGCCAAATTCAATAGAAAAATAAAATTGCACGCCACTTTTTTTGGCACCTTGAATACATTAAGCTTATGCACAACGCCGTCAAACCCCATGGTTACTTCTAGCGGAAGAGCGTTGTCTCGTGAAAGTTTCTAGAGAAGACGCCTACTAACTTCAACTGATCTGTCTAAAATTTTAATCATTTTCCCGTAATCACCATGAAAGCAAAGACTTACCATATCTACTCAATCTAGTCCACACATAGCTCTACCAACGGCACAAATGCTATGCAAGAGTATTCGCAATGATGTTCAAACACCAAAACCGTATTTGTGTGATACGTTAGTGTAACTGAAGAGATTCACAAAACAAGGTTCATTTTCCAATTACGGATCCAACTTTAGGTTTTTGGCCAAACTAACCAAAGTTTTCACCCTCAGAAATTGAATTCTCTGACTGTCACGACCGCGCCACTCGCAATTACACGTGAGGACCAAATTTATGTAATGCAGACAAATTTTACTCACATTTTTTAAAAGAGTAGAACGAATCCACCAATTGGAACGACCTTGGCATAATCCCACGAAATGAATGTTAACCAACATAAAAATAATGAAATTAACATAGCTCATAGCTATTAGAGCGTGTGCGCTCAACCACAGCTCCGAAATTCAAATAAGGGATTCTATGTCGTCATTGGACCTATGGTAAAGGCTTGAGGCACCAAGGGATTAAGGTTTCAAGAGAAGTTGGACCTTACATGAATTTAGTATTCAAGAATACACTCTTTACATCTCTTCTTCCAACATGAATGCCCAAATCACCCATTCTTCGTTCCCAAGAATTTGGATTATGGTGTCGTCCCTTAGAGTCCCTTTGTCCTTGTCATCTATGGCACAATCGTAGAAGTCATGGAGAAAAGGAGAACACTAGGTAGGTGACAAATTCATTAGATTCTGCCAGACGGAGCTGGGCGCCCAATCTTTCTTGGACTCGTTCTGAAAATCAAAGGTCAATACAAGAATCTAGCGGAACTAGAGAGAATTATGGGTCTAGAGGGCCTCCCATGGGTTTATCGGACACAGTTGGAGAGGTTTGAGGGACTGGATCTCAAGGGTTTAAGAGAACGAATTATTTTTCTACTGGTAGAATCCGTAATAATTTTTTTGACACAACGGGTACCAACCGGTAGGAAGCAGCATTCGACCAGCCGGTTGCTCAATACCAAGTTCCAACAATTTTTTCAATTGTTATTTTCTTATTTCTCCTCTTCAAAACAAAGTAAAACAAAACTAATTAGAACCCCAACTCGTTAAACTCTAAGGGCATACAATTAAGTCCTTAGTCACATTCCACAGTGAGACAAATTCTTAGTATATGCAACCTTAAAAGCTCAATCATCAGTCCAGTTTAACGCCAAACTCAATAGAAAAATAAAATTGCACGCCACTTTTTTTGGCACCTTGAATACATTAAGCTTATGCACAACGCCGTCAAACCCCATGGTTACTTCTAGCGGAAGAGCGTTGTCTCGTGAAAGTTTCTAGAGAAGACGCCTACTAACTTCAACTGATCTGTTTAAAATTTTAATCAATTTCCCGTAATCACCATGAAAGCAAAGACATACCATATCAACTCAATCTAGTCCACACATAGCTCTACCAACGGCACAAATGCTATGCAAGAGTATTCGCATTGATGTTCGAACACCAAAACCGTATTTATGTGATACGATCGTGTAACTGAATAGGTTCACAAAACAAGGTTCATTTTCCAATTACGGATTCAAATTTAGGTTTTTGGCCAAACTAACCAGCTTTTTCACCCTCAGAAATTGAATTCTCTGACTGTCACGACCGCGCCACACGCAATTACACGTGAGGACCAAATTTATGTATTGCAGACAATTTTACTCACATTTTTNCGAATTTAGCATTCAAGAATACACTCTATACTTCTCTTCTTGCAACTTGAATGCCCATATCACCCATTCCTCGTTCACAAGACTTTGGATTATGGTGTCGTCCCTTGGACTCCCTTTGTCCTTGTCATCTCTGGCACAATCGTAGAAGTCATGGAGAAAAAGCGAACACTAGCTAGGTGACTAATTCATCAGATTCCGCCAGACGGAACTGGGCGCCCAATCTTTCTTGGACGTGTTCTGAAAATCAAAGGTCAATACAAGAATCTAGCGGAACTAGAGAGAATTATGGGTCTAGAGGGCCTCCCATGGGTTTATCGGACACAGTTGGAGAGGTTTGAGGGACTGGATCTCAAGGGTTTAAGAGAACGAATTATTTTTCTACTGGTAGAATCCGTGATAATTTTTTGGACACAACGGGTACCAACCGGTAGGAAGCAGCATTCGACCTGCCGGTAGCTCAATACAAAGTTCCAACAATTTTTTCGATTGTTATTTTTTTATTTCTCCTCTTCAAAACAAAGTAAAACAAAACTAATTAGAACCCCAACTCGTTAAACTCTAAGGGCATACAATTAAGTCCTTAGTCACATTCCACAGTGAGACAAATTCTTAGTATATGCAACCTAAAAAGCTCAATCATCAGTCTAGTTGAACGCCAAATTCAATAGAAAAATAAAATTGCACGCCACTTTTTTTGGCACCTTGAATACATTAAGCTTATGCACAACGCCGTCAAACCCCATGGTTACTTCTAGCGGAAGAGCGTTGTCTCGTGAAAGTTTCTAGAGAAGACGCCTACTAACTTCAACTGATCTGTCTAAAATTTTAATCATTTTCCCGTAATCACCATGAAAGCAAAGACTTACCATATCTACTCAATCTAGTCCACACATAGCTCTACCAACGGCACAAATGCTATGCAAGAGTATTCGCAATGATGTTCAAACACCAAAACCGTATTTGTGTGATACGTTAGTGTAACTGAAGAGATTCACAAAACAAGGTTCATTTTCCAATTACGGATCCAACTTTAGGTTTTTGGCCAAACTAACCAAAGTTTTCACCCTCAGAAATTGAATTCTCTGACTGTCACGACCGCGCCACTCGCAATTACACGTGAGGACCAAATTTATGTAATGTAGACAAATTTTACTCACATTTTTTAAAAGAGTAGAACGAATCCACCAATTGGAACGACCTTGGCATAATCCCACGAAATGAATGTTAACCAACCTAAAAATAATGAAATTAACAAAGCTCATCGCAATTAGAGCGTGTGCGCTCAACCACAGCTCCAAAATTCAATTAAAGGATTCTATGTCGTCATTGGACCTATGGTAAAGGCTTGAGCCACGAAGGGATTAAGGTTTCTAGAGAAGTATGACCTTACATGAATTTAGTATTCAAGAATACACTCTATACATCTCTTCTTGCAACATGAATGCCCATATCACCCATTCTTCGTTCACAAGACTTTGGATTATGGTGTCGTCCCTTGGACTCCCTTTGTCCTTGTCATCTCTGGCACAATCGTAGAAGTCATGGAGAAAAAGCGAACACTAGCTAGGTGACTAATTCATNTCACGACCGCGCCACTCGCAATTACACGTGAGGACCAAATTTATGTAATGCAGACAAATTTTACTCACATTTTTTAAAAGAGTAGAACGAATCCACCAGTTGGAACGACCTTGGCAAAATCCCACGAAATGAATGTTAACGAACATAAAAATAATGAAATTAACATAGCTCATGGCTTTTAGAGCGTGTGCGCTCAACCACAGCTCCGAAATTCAAATAAGGGATTCTATGTCGTCATTGGACCTATGGTAAAGGCTTGAGGCACCAAGGGATTAAGGTTTCAGGAGAAGTTGGACCTTACATGAATTTAGTATTCAAGAATACACTCTATACTTCTCTTCTTGCAACATGAATGCCCATATCACCCATTCCTCGTTCACAAGACTTTGGATTATGGTGTCGTCCCTTGGACTCCCTTTGTCCTTGTCATCTCTGGCACAATCGTAGAAGTCATGGAGAAAAAGCGAACACTAGCTAGGTGACTAATTCATCAGATTCCGCCAGACGGAACTGGGCGCCCAATCTTTCTTGGACGTGTTCTGAAAACCAAAGGTCAATAAAAGAATCTAGCGGAACTAGAGAGAATTATGGGTCTAGAGGGCCTCCCATGGGTTTATCGGGCATAGTTGGAGAGGTTTGAGGGAATGGATCTCAAGGGTTTAAGAGAACGAATTATTTTTCTACTGGTAGAATCCGTAATAATTTTTTTGACACAACGGGTACCAACCGGTAGGAAGCAGCATTCGACCTGCCGGTAGCTCAATACAAAGTTCCAACAATTTTTTCGATTGTTATTTTTTTATTTCTCCTCTTCAAAACAAAGTAAAACAAAACTAATTAGAACCCCAACTCGTTAAACTCTAAGGGCATACAATTAAGTCCTTAGTCACATTCCACAGTGAGACAAATTCTTAGTATATGCAACCTAAAAAGCTCAATCATCAGTCTAGTTGAACGCCAAATTCAATAGAAAAATAAAATTGCACGCCACTTTTTTTGGCACCTTGAATACATTAAGCTTATGCACAACGCCGTCAAACCCCATGGTTACTTCTAGCGGAAGAGCGTTGTCTCGTGAAAGTTTCTAGAGAAGACGCCTACTAACTTCAACTGATCTGTCTAAAATTTTAATCATTTTCCCGTAATCACCATGAAAGCAAAGACTTACCATATCTACTCAATCTAGTCCACACATAGCTCTACCAACGGCACAAATGCTATGCAAGAGTATTCGCAATGATGTTCAAACACCAAAACCGTATTTGTGTGATACGTTAGTGTAACTGAAGAGATTCACAAAACAAGGTTCATTTTCCAATTACGGATCCAACTTTAGGTTTTTGGCCAAACTAACCAAAGTTTTCACCCTCAGAAATTGAATTCTCTGACTGTCACGACCGCGCCACTCGCAATTACACGTGAGGACCAAATTTATGTAATGCAGACAAATTTTACTCACATTTTTTAAAAGAGTAGAACGAATCCACCAATTGGAACGACCTTGGCATAATCCCACGAAATGAATGTTAACCAACATAAAAATAATGAAATTAACATAGCTCATAGCTATTAGAGCGTGTGCGCTCAACCACAGCTCCGAAATTCAAATAAGGGATTCTATGTCGTCATTGGACCTGTGGTAAAGGCTTGTGGCACGAAGGGATTAAGGTTTCAAGAAAAGTTGGACCTTACATGAATTTAGTATTCAAGAATACACTCTATACTTCTCTTCTTGCAACATGAATGCCCATATCACCCATTCCTCGTTCACAAGACTTTGGATTATGGTGTCGTCCCTTGGACTCCCTTTGTCCTTGTCATCTCTGGCACAATCGTAGAAGTCATGGAGAAAAAGCGAACACTAGCTAGGTGACTAATTCATCAGATTCCGCCAGACGGAACTGGGCGCCCAATCTTTCTTGGACGTGTTCTGAAAATCAAAGGTCAATACAAGAATCTAGCGGAACTAGAGAGAATTATGGGTCTAGAGGGCCTCCCATGGGTTTATCGGACACAGTTGGAGAGGTTTGAGCGACTGGATCTCAAAGGTTTAAGGGAACGAATTATTTTTCTACTGGTAGAATCCGTAATAATGTTTTTGACACAACGGGTACCAACCAGTAGGAAGCAGCATTCGACCTGCCGGTAGCTCAATACAAAGTTCCAACAATTTTTTTCATTGTTATTTTTTTAATTCCCCTCTTCAAAACAAAGTAAAACAAAACTAATTAGAACCACAACTCGTTAAACTCTAAGGGCATACAATTAAGTCCTTAGTCACATTCCACAGTGAGACAAATTCTTAGTATATGCAACCTAAAAAGCTCAATCATCAGTCTAGTTGAACGCCAAATTCAATAGAAAAATAAAATTGCACGCCACTTTTTTTGGCACCTTGAATACATTAAGCTTATGCACAACGCCGTCAAACCCCATGGTTACTTCTAGCGGAAGAGCGTTGTCTCGTGAAAGTTTCTAGAGAAGACGCCTACTAACTTCAACTGATCTGTCTAAAATTTTAATCATTTTCCCGTAATCACCATGAAAGCAAAGACTTACCATATCTACTCAATCTAGTCCACACATAGCTCTACCAACGGCACAAATGCTATGCAAGAGTATTCGCAATGATGTTCAAACACCAAAACCGTATTTGTGTGATACGTTAGTGTAACTGAAGAGATTCACAAAACAAGGTTCATTTTCCAATTACGGATCCAACTTTAGGTTTTTGGCCAAACTAACCAAAGTTTTCACCCTCAGAAATTGAATTCTCTGACTGTCACGACCGCGCCACTCGCAATTACACGTGAGGACCAAATTTATGTAATGCAGACAAATTTTACTCACATTTTTTAAAAGAGTAGAACGAATCCACCAATTGGAACGACCTTGGCATAATCCCACGAAATGAATGTTAACCAACATAAAAATAATGAAATTAACATAGCTCATAGCTATTAGAGCGTGTGCGCTCAACCACAGCTCCGAAATTCAAATAAGGGATTCTATGTCGTCATTGGACCTATGGTAAAGGCTTGAGGCACCAAGGGATTAAGGTTTCAAGAGAAGTTGGACCTTACATGAATTTAGTATTCAAGAATACACTCTATACTTCTCTTCTTGCAACATGAATGCCCATATCACCCATTCCTCGTTCACAAGACTTTGGATTATGGTGTCGTCCCTTGGACTCCCTTTGTCCTTGTCATCTCTGGCACAATCGTAGAAGTCATGGAGAAAAAGCGAACACTAGCTAGGTGACTAATTCATCAGATTCCGCCAGACGGAACTGGGCGCCCAATCTTTCTTGGACGTGTTCTGAAAATCAAAGGTCAATACAAGAATCTAGCGGAACTAGAGAGAATTATGGGTCTAGAGGGCCTCCCATGGGTTTATCGGACACAGTTGGAGAGGTTTGAGGGACTGGATCTCAAGGGTTTAAGAGAACGAATTATTTTTCTACTGGTAGAATCCGTGATAATTTTTTGGACACAACGGGTACCAACCGGTAGGAAGCAGCATTCGACCTGCCGGTAGCTCAATACAAAGTTCCAACAATTTTTTCGATTGTTATTTTTTTATTTCTCCTCTTCAAAACAAAGTAAAACAAAACTAATTAGAACCCCAACTCGTTAAACTCTAAGGGCATACAATTAAGTCCTTAGTCACATTCCACAGTGAGACAAATTCTTAGTATATGCAACCTAAAAAGCTCAATCATCAGTCTAGTTGAACGCCAAATTCAATAGAAAAATAAAATTGCACGCCACTTTTTTTGGCACCTTGAATACATTAAGCTTATGCACAACGCCGTCAAACCCCATGGTTACTTCTAGCGGAAGAGCGTTGTCTCGTGAAAGTTTCTAGAGAAGACGCCTACTAACTTCAACTGATCTGTCTAAAATTTTAATCATTTTCCCGTAATCACCATGAAAGCAAAGACTTACCATATCTACTCAATCTAGTCCACACATAGCTCTACCAACGGCACAAATGCTATGCAAGAGTATTCGCAATGATGTTCAAACACCAAAACCGTATTTGTGTGATACGTTAGTGTAACTGAAGAGATTCACAAAACAAGGTTCATTTTCCAATTACGGATCCAACTTTAGGTTTTTGGCCAAACTAACCAAAGTTTTCACCCTCAGAAATTGAATTCTCTGACTGTCACGACCGCGCCACTCGCAATTACACGTGAGGACCAAATTTATGTAATGCAGACAAATTTTACTCACATTTTTTAAAAGAGTAGAACGAATCCACCAATTGGAACGACCTTGGCATAATCCCACGAAATGAATGTTAACCAACATAAAAATAATGAAATTAACATAGCTCATAGCTATTAGAGCGTGTGCGCTCAACCACAGCTCCGAAATTCAAATAAGGGATTCTATGTCGTCATTGGACCTATGGTAAAGGCTTGAGGCACCAAGGGATTAAGGTTTCAAGAGAAGTTGGACCTTACATGAATTTAGTATTCAAGAATACACTCTATACTTCTCTTCTTGCAACATGAATGCCCATATCACCCATTCCTCGTTCACAAGACTTTGGATTATGGTGTCGTCCCTTGGACTCCCTTTGTCCTTGTCATCTCTGGCACAATCGTAGAAGTCATGGAGAAAAAGCGAACACTAGCTAGGTGACTAATTCATCAGATTCCGCCAGACGGAACTGGGCGCCCAATCTTTCTTGGACGTGTTCTGAAAATCAAAGGTCAATACAAGAATCTAGCGGAACTAGAGAGAATTATGGGTCTAGAGGGCCTCCCATGGGTTTATCGGACACAGTTGGAGAGGTTTGAGGGACTGGATCTCAAGGGTTTAAGAGAACGAATTATTTTTCTACTGGTAGAATCCGTGATAATTTTTTGGACACAACGGGTACCAACCGGTAGGAAGCAGCATTCGACCTGCCGGTAGCTCAATACAAAGTTCCAACAATTTTTTCGATTGTTATTTTTTTATTTCTCCTCTTCAAAACAAAGTAAAACAAAACTAATTAGAACCCCAACTCGTTAAACTCTAAGGGCATACAATTAAGTCCTTAGTCACATTCCACAGTGAGACAAATTCTTAGTATATGCAACCTAAAAAGCTCAATCATCAGTCTAGTTGAACGCCAAATTCAATAGAAAAATAAAATTGCACGCCACTTTTTTTGGCACCTTGAATACATTAAGCTTATGCACAACGCCGTCAAACCCCATGGTTACTTCTAGCGGAAGAGCGTTGTCTCGTGAAAGTTTCTAGAGAAGACGCCTACTAACTTCAACTGATCTGTCTAAAATTTTAATCATTTTCCCGTAATCACCATGAAAGCAAAGACTTACCATATCTACTCAATCTAGTCCACACATAGCTCTACCAACGGCACAAATGCTATGCAAGAGTATTCGCAATGATGTTCAAACACCAAAACCGTATTTGTGTGATACGTTAGTGTAACTGAAGAGATTCACAAAACAAGGTTCATTTTCCAATTACGGATCCAACTTTAGGTTTTTGGCCAAACTAACCAAAGTTTTCACCCTCAGAAATTGAATTCTCTGACTGTCACGACCGCGCCACTCGCAATTACACGTGAGGACCAAATTTATGTAATGCAGACAAATTTTACTCACATTTTTTAAAAGAGTAGAACGAATCCACCAATTGGAACGACCTTGGCATAATCCCACGAAATGAATGTTAACCAACATAAAAATAATGAAATTAACATAGCTCATAGCTATTAGAGCGTGTGCGCTCAACCACAGCTCCGAAATTCAAATAAGGGATTCTATGTCGTCATTGGACCTATGGTAAAGGCTTGAGGCACCAAGGGATTAAGGTTTCAAGAGAAGTTGGACCTTACATGAATTTAGTATTCAAGAATACACTCTATACTTCTCTTCTTGCAACATGAATGCCCATATCACCCATTCCTCGTTCACAAGACTTTGGATTATGGTGTCGTCCGTTGGACTCCCTTTGTCCTTCTCATCTCTGGCACAATCGTAGAAGTCATGGAGAAAAAGAGAACACTAGCTAGGTGACTAATTCATCAGATTCCGCCAGACGGAACTGGGCGCCCAATCTTTCTTGGACGTGTTCTGAAAATCAAAGGTCAATACAAGAATCTAGCGGAACTAGAGAGAATTATGGGTCTAGAGGGCCTCCCATGGGTTTATTGGACACAGTTGGAGAGGTTTGAGGGACTGGATCTCAAGGGTTTAAGAGAACGAATTATTTTTCTACTGGTAGAATCCGTGATAATTTTTTGGACACAACGGGTACCAACCGGTAGGAAGCAGCATTCGACCTGCCGGTAGCTCAATACAAAGTTCCAACAATTTTTTCGATTGTTATTTTTTTATTTCTCCTCTTCAAAACAAAGTAAAACAAAACTAATTAGAACCCCAACTCGTTAAACTCTAAGGGCATACAATTAAGTCCTTAGTCACATTCCACAGTGAGACAAATTCTTAGTATATGCAACCTAAAAAGCTCAATCATCAGTCTAGTTGAACGCCAAATTCAATAGAAAAATAAAATTGCACGCCACTTTTTTTGGCACCTTGAATACATTAAGCTTATGCACAACGCCGTCAAACCCCATGGTTACTTCTAGCGGAAGAGCGTTGTCTCGTGAAAGTTTCTAGAGAAGACGCCTACTAACTTCAACTGATCTGTCTAAAATTTTAATCATTTTCCCGTAATCACCATGAAAGCAAAGACTTACCATATCTACTCAATCTAGTCCACACATAGCTCTACCAACGGCACAAATGCTATGCAAGAGTATTCGCAATGATGTTCAAACACCAAAACCGTATTTGTGTGATACGTTAGTGTAACTGAAGAGATTCACAAAACAAGGTTCATTTTCCAATTACGGATCCAACTTTAGGTTTTTGGCCAAACTAACCAAAGTTTTCACCCTCAGAAATTGAATTCTCTGACTGTCACGACCGCGCCACTCGCAATTACACGTGAGGACCAAATTTATGTAATGCAGACAAATTTTACTCACATTTTTTAAAAGAGTAGAACGAATCCACCAATTGGAACGACCTTGGCATAATCCCACGAAATGAATGTTAACCAACATAAAAATAATGAAATTAACATAGCTCATAGCTATTAGAGCGTGTGCGCTCAACCACAGCTCCGAAATTCAAATAAGGGATTCTATGTCGTCATTGGACCTATGGTAAAGGCTTGAGGCACCAAGGGATTAAGGTTTCAAGAGAAGTTGGACCTTACATGAATTTAGTATTCAAGAATACACTCTATACTTCTCTTCTTGCAACATGAATGCCCATATCACCCATTCCTCGTTCACAAGACTTTGGATTATGGTGTCGTCCCTTGGACTCCCTTTGTCCTTGTCATCTCTGGCACAATCGTAGAAGTCATGGAGAAAAAGCGAACACTAGCTAGGTGACTAATTCATCAGATTCCGCCAGACGGAACTGGGCGCCCAATCTTTCTTGGACGTGTTCTGAAAATCAAAGGTCAATACAAGAATCTAGCGGAACTAGAGAGAATTATGGGTCTAGAGGGCCTCCCATGGGTTTATCGGACACAGTTGGAGAGGTTTGAGGGACTGGATCTCAAGGGTTTAAGAGAACGAATTATTTTTCTACTGGTAGAATCCGTAATAATTTTTTTGACACAACGGGTACCAACCGGTAGGAAGCAGCATTCGACCTGCCGGTAGCTCAATACAAAGTTCCAACAATTTTTTCGATTGTTATTTTTTTATTTCTCCTCTTCAAAACAAAGTAAAACAAAACTAATTAGAACCCCAACTCGTTAAACTCTAAGGGCATACAATGAAGTCCTTAGTCACATTCCATAGAGAGACAAATTCTTAGTTTATGGAACCTAAAAAGCTCAATCATCGGTCTGGTTGAACGCCAAACTCAACAGAAAAATAAAATTGCATGCCACTTTTTTTGGCACCTTGAAAACATTAAGCTTATGCATAACGCCGTCAAACCCCATGGTTACTTCTAGCGAAAGAGTGTTGTCTCGTGAAAGTTTCTAGAGAAGACGCCTACTAACTTCAACTGATCTGTCTAAAATTTTAATCATTTTCCCGTAATCACCATGAAAGCAAAGACATACCATATCTACTCAATCTAGTCCACACATAGCTCTACCAACGGCACAAATGCTATGCAAGAGTATTCGCAATGATGTTCAAACACCAAAACCGTATTTGTGTGATACGTTAGTGTAACTGAAGAGATTCACAAAACAAGGTTCATTTTCCAATTACGGATCCAACTTTAGGTTTTTGGCCAAACTAACCAAAGTTTTCACCCTCAGAAATTGAATTCTCTGACTGTCACGCCCGCGGCACTCGCAATTACACCTGAGCACCAAATTTATGTAATGTAGACAAATTTTACTCACATTTTTTAAAAGAGTAGAACGAATCCACCAATTGGAACGACCTTGGCATAATCCCTTGAAATGAATGTTAACGAAACTAAAAATAATGAAATTAACGTAGCTCATAGCTATTAGAGCGTGTGCGCTCAACCACAGCTCCGAAATTCAAATAAGGGATTCTATGTCGTCATTGGACCTATGGTAAAGGCTTGAGGCACCAAGGGATTAAGGTTTCAAGAGAAGTTGGACCTTACATGAATTTAGTATTCAAGAATACACTCTATACTTCTCTTCTTGCAACATGAATGCCCATATCACCCATTCCTCGTTCACAAGACTTTGGATTATGGTGTCGTCCCTTGGACTCCCTTTGTCCTTGTCATCTCTGGCACAATCGTAGAAGTCATGGAGAAAAAGCGAACACTAGCTAGGTGACTAATTCATCAGATTCCGCCAGACGGAACTGGGCGCCCAATCTTTCTTGGACGTGTTCTGAAAATCAAAGGTCAATACAAGAATCTAGCGGAACTAGAGAGAATTATGGGTCTAGAGGGCCTCCCATGGGTTTATCGGACACAGTTGGAGAGGTTTGAGGGACTGGATCTCAAGGGTTTAAGAGAACGAATTATTTTTCTACTGGTAGAATCCGTGATAATTTTTTGGACACAACGGGTACCAACCGGTAGGAAGCAGCATTCGACCTGCCGGTAGCTCAATACAAAGTTCCAACAATTTTTTCGATTGTTATTTTTTTATTTCTCCTCTTCAAAACAAAGTAAAACAAAACTAATTAGAACCCCAACTCGTTAAACTCTAAGGGCATACAATTAAGTCCTTAGTCACATTCCACAGTGAGACAAATTCTTAGTATATGCAACCTAAAAAGCTCAATCATCAGTCTAGTTGAACGCCAAATTCAATAGAAAAATAAAATTGCACGCCACTTTTTTTGGCACCTTGAATACATTAAGCTTATGCACAACGCCGTCAAACCCCATGGTTACTTCTAGCGGAAGAGCGTTGTCTCGTGAAAGTTTCTAGAGAAGACGCCTACTAACTTCAACTGATCTGTCTAAAATTTTAATCATTTTCCCGTAATCACCATGAAAGCAAAGACTTACCATATCTACTCAATCTAGTCCACACATAGCTCTACCAACGGCACAAATGCTATGCAAGAGTATTCGCAATGATGTTCAAACACCAAAACCGTATTTGTGTGATACGTTAGTGTAACTGAAGAGATTCACAAAACAAGGTTCATTTTCCAATTACGGATCCAACTTTAGGTTTTTGGCCAAACTAACCAAAGTTTTCACCCTCAGAAATTGAATTCTCTGACTGTCACGACCGCGCCACTCGCAATTACACGTGAGGACCAAATTTATGTAATGCAGACAAATTTTACTCACATTTTTTAAAAGAGTAGAACGAATCCACCAATTGGAACGACCTTGGCATAATCCCACGAAATGAATGTTAACCAACATAAAAATAATGAAATTAACATAGCTCATAGCTATTAGAGCGTGTGCGCTCAACCACAGCTCCGAAATTCAAATAAGGGATTCTATGTCGTCATTGGACCTATGGTAAAGGCTTGAGGCACCAAGGGATTAAGGTTTCAAGAGAAGTTGGACCTTACATGAATTTAGTATTCAAGAATACACTCTATACTTCTCTTCTTGCAACATGAATGCCCATATCACCCATTCCTCGTTCACAAGACTTTGGATTATGGTGTCGTCCCTTGGACTCCCTTTGTCCTTGTCATCTCTGGCACAATCGTAGAAGTCATGGAGAAAAAGCGAACACTAGCTAGGTGACTAATTCATCAGATTCCGCCAGACGGAACTGGGCGCCCAATCTTTCTTGGACGTGTTCTGAAAATCAAAGGTCAATACAAGAATCTAGCGGAACTAGAGAGAATTATGGGTCTAGAGGGCCTCCCATGGGTTTATCGGACACAGTTGGAGAGGTTTGAGGGACTGGATCTCAAGGGTTTAAGAGAACGAATTATTTTTCTACTGGTAGAATCCGTGATAATTTTTTGGACACAACGGGTACCAACCGGTAGGAAGCAGCATTCGACCTGCCGGTAGCTCAATACAAAGTTCCAACAATTTTTTCGATTGTTATTTTTTTATTTCTCCTCTTCAAAACAAAGTAAAACAAAACTAATTAGAACCCCAACTCGTTAAACTCTAAGGGCATACAATTAAGTCCTTAGTCACATTCCACAGTGAGACAAATTCTTAGTATATGCAACCTAAAAAGCTCAATCATCAGTCTAGTTGAACGCCAAATTCAATAGAAAAATAAAATTGCACGCCACTTTTTTTGGCACCTTGAATACATTAAGCTTATGCACAACGCCGTCAAACCCCATGGTTACTTCTAGCGGAAGAGCGTTGTCTCGTGAAAGTTTCTAGAGAAGACGCCTACTAACTTCAACTGATCTGTCTAAAATTTTAATCATTTTCCCGTAATCACCATGAAAGCAAAGACTTACCATATCTACTCAATCTAGTCCACACATAGCTCTACCAACGGCACAAATGCTATGCAAGAGTATTCGCAATGATGTTCAAACACCAAAACCGTATTTGTGTGATACGTTAGTGTAACTGAAGAGATTCACAAAACAAGGTTCATTTTCCAATTACGGATCCAACTTTAGGTTTTTGGCCAAACTAACCAAAGTTTTCACCCTCAGAAATTGAATTCTCTGACTGTCACGACCGCGCCACTCGCAATTACACGTGAGGACCAAATTTATGTAATGCAGACAAATTTTACTCACATTTTTTAAAAGAGTAGAACGAATCCACCAATTGGAACGACCTTGGCATAATCCCACGAAATGAATGTTAACCAACATAAAAATAATGAAATTAACATAGCTCATAGCTATTAGAGCGTGTGCGCTCAACCACAGCTCCGAAATTCAAATAAGGGATTCTATGTCGTCATTGGACCTATGGTAAAGGCTTGAGGCACCAAGGGATTAAGGTTTCAAGAGAAGTTGGACCTTACATGAATTTAGTATTCAAGAATACACTCTATACTTCTCTTCTTGCAACATGAATGCCCATATCACCCATTCCTCGTTCACAAGACTTTGGATTATGGTGTCGTCCCTTGGACTCCCTTTGTCCTTGTCATCTCTGGCACAATCGTAGAAGTCATGGAGAAAAAGCGAACACTAGCTAGGTGACTAATTCATCAGATTCCGCCAGACGGAACTGGGCGCCCAATCTTTCTTGGACGTGTTCTGAAAATCAAAGGTCAATACAAGAATCTAGCGGAACTAGAGAGAATTATGGGTCTAGAGGGCCTCCCATGGGTTTATCGGACACAGTTGGAGAGGTTTGAGGGACTGGATCTCAAGGGTTTAAGAGAACGAATTATTTTTCTACTGGTAGAATCCGTAATAATTTTTTTGACACAACGGGTACCAACCGGTAGGAAGCAGCATTCGACCTGCCGGTAGCTCAATACAAAGTTCCAACAATTTTTTCGATTGTTATTTTTTTATTTCTCCTCTTCAAAACAAAGTAAAACAAAACTAATTAGAACCCCAACTCGTTAAACTCTAAGGGCATACAATTAAGTCCTTAGTCACATTCCACAGTGAGACAAATTCTTAGTATATGCAACCTAAAAAGCTCAATCATCAGTCTAGTTGAACGCCAAATTCAATAGAAAAATAAAATTGCACGCCACTTTTTTTGGCACCTTGAATACATTAAGCTTATGCACAACGCCGTCAAACCCCATGGTTACTTCTAGCGGAAGAGCGTTGTCTCGTGAAAGTTTCTAGAGAAGACGCCTACTAACTTCAACTGATCTGTCTAAAATTTTAATCATTTTCCCGTAATCACCATGAAAGCAAAGACTTACCATATCTACTCAATCTAGTCCACACATAGCTCTACCAACGGCACAAATGCTATGCAAGAGTATTCGCAATGATGTTCAAACACCAAAACCGTATTTGTGTGATACGTTAGTGTAACTGAAGAGATTCACAAAACAAGGTTCATTTTCCAATTACGGATCCAACTTTAGGTTTTTGGCCAAACTAACCAAAGTTTTCACCCTCAGAAATTGAATTCTCTGACTGTCACGACCGCGCCACTCGCAATTACACGTGAGGACCAAATTTATGTAATGCAGACAAATTTTACTCACATTTTTTAAAAGAGTAGAACGAATCCACCAATTGGAACGACCTTGGCATAATCCCACGAAATGAATGTTAACCAACATAAAAATAATGAAATTAACATAGCTCATAGCTATTAGAGCGTGTGCGCTCAACCACAGCTCCGAAATTCAAATAAGGGATTCTATGTCGTCATTGGACCTATGGTAAAGGCTTGAGGCACCAAGGGATTAAGGTTTCAAGAGAAGTTGGACCTTACATGAATTTAGTATTCAAGAATACACTCTATACTTCTCTTCTTGCAACATGAATGCCCATATCACCCATTCTTCGTTCACAAGACTTTGGATTATGGTGTCGTCCCTTGGACTCCCTTTGTCCTTGTCATCTCTGGCACAATCGTAGAAGTCATGGAGAAAAAGAGAACACTAGCTAGGTGACTAATTCATAAGATTCCGCCAGACGGAGCTGGGCACCCAATCTTTCTTGGACTCGTTCTGAAAATAAAAGGTCAATACAAGAATCTAGCGGAACTAGAGAGAATTATGGGTCTAGAGGGCCTNGTCATCTCTGGCACAATCGTAGAAGTCATGGAGAAAAAGAGAACACTAACTAGGTGACTAATTCATTGGATTCTGCCAGACGGAGCTGGGCGCCCCATCTTTCTTGGAGGCGTTCTGAAAATCAAAGGTCAATACAAGAATCTAGCGGAACTAGATAGAATTATGGGTCTAGAGGGCCTCCCATGGGTTTATCGGACACAGTTGGAGAGGTTTGCGGGACTGGATCTCAAGGGTTTAAGAGAACGAATTATTTTTCTACTGGTAGAATTCGTAATAATTTTTTTGACACAACGGGTACCAACCGGTAGGAAGCAGCATTCGACCTGCCGGTAGCTCAATACAAAGTTCCAGCAATTTTTTCGATTGTTATTTTTTTATTTCTCCTTTTCANTCGGTCGGAAGCAGCATTCGACCTGCCGGTAGCTCAATACAAAGTTCCAGCAATTTTTTCGATTGTTATTTTTTTATTTCTCCTTTTCAAAACAAAGTAGTAAAAAACTAATTAGAACCCCAACTCGTTAAGCTCAAAGTGCATCCAATTAAGTCTTTAGTCACTTTCCACAGTGAGACAAATTCTTAGTATATGCAACCAAAAAAGTTCAATCATCAGTCTAGTTGAATGCCAAATTCAATAACAAAAATAAAATTGCACGCCACTTTTTTTGGCACCTTGAATACATTAAGCTTATGCACAACGCCGTCAAACCCCATGGTTATTTCTAGCGGAAGAGCGTTGTCTCGTGAAAGTTTCTAGAGAAGAGGCCTTCTAACTTCAACTGATCTGTCTAAAATTTTAATCATTTTCCCGTAATCACCATGAAAGCAAAGACATACCATATCTACTCAATCTAGTCCACACATAGCTCTACCAACGGCACAAATGCTATGCAAGAGTATTCGCAATGATGTTCGAACNAAAAATTTTAATCATTTTCCCGTAATCACCATGAAAGCGAAGACATACCATATCTACTCAATCTAGTCCACACATAGCTCTACCAACGGCACAAATGCTATGCAAGAGTATTCGCAATGATGTTCGAACACCAAAACCGTATTTGTGTGATACGATCGTGTAACTGAATATATTCACAAAAGAAGGTTCATTTTGCAATTACGGATCCAAATTTAGGTTTTTGGCCAAACTAACCAAAGTTTTCACCCTCAGAAATTGAATTCTCTGACTGTGACAACCGCGCCACTCGCAATTACATGTGAGGACCAAATTTATGTAATGTAGACAAATTTTACTCACATTTTTGAAAAGAGTAGAACGAATCCACCAATTGGAACGACCTTGGCATAATCCCACGAAATGAATGTTAACCAACATAAAAATAATGAAATTAACATAGCTCATGGCTATTAGAGCGTGTGCGCTCAACCACAGCTCCGAAATTCAAATAAGGGATTCTATGTCGTCATTGGACCTATGGTAAAGGCTTGAGGCACCAAGGGATTAAGGTTTCAGGAGAAGTTGGACCTTACATGAATTTAGTATTCAAGAATACACTCTATACTTCTCTTCTTGCAACATGAATGCCCATATCACCCATTCCTCGTTCACAAGACTTTGGATTATGGTGTCGTCCCTTGGACTCCCTTTGTCCTTGTCATCTCTGGCACAATCGTAGAAGTCATGGAGAAAAAGCGAACACTAGCTAGGTGACTAATTCATCAGATTCCGCCAGACGGAACTGGGCGCCCAATCTTTCTTGGACGTGTTCTGAAAACCAAAGGTCAATAAAAGAATCTAGCGGAACTAGAGAGAATTATGGGTCTAGAGGGCCTCCCATGGGTTTATCGGACACAGTTGGAGAGGTTTGAGGGACTGGATCTCAAGGGTTTAAGAGAACGAATTATTTTTCTACTGGTAGAATCCGTAATAATTTTTTTGACACAGCGGGTACCAACCGGTAGGAAGCAGCATTCGACCTGCCGGTAGCTCAATACAAAGTTCCAACAATTTTTTCGATTGTTATTTTTTTATTTCTCCTCTTCAAAACAAAGTAAAACAAAACTAATTAGAACCCCAACTCGTTAAACTCTAAGGGCATACAATTAAGTCCTTAGTCACATTCCACAGTGAGACAAATTCTTAGTATATGCAACCTAAAAAGCTCAATCATCAGTCTAGTTGAACGCCAAATTCAATAGAAAAATAAAATTGCACGCCACTTTTTTTGGCACCTTGAATACATTAAGCTTATGCACAACGCCGTCAAACCCCATGGTTACTTCTAGCGGAAGAGCGTTGTCTCGTGAAAGTTTCTAGAGAAGACGCCTACTAACTTCAACTGATCTGTCTAAAATTTTAATCATTTTCCCGTAATCACCATGAAAGCAAAGACTTACCATATCTACTCAATCTAGTCCACACATAGCTCTACCAACGGCACAAATGCTATGCAAGAGTATTCGCAATGATGTTCAAACACCAAAACCGTATTTGTGTGATACGTTAGTGTAACTGAAGAGATTCACAAAACAAGGTTCATTTTCCAATTACGGATCCAACTTTAGGTTTTTGGCCAAACTAACCAAAGTTTTCACCCTCAGAAATTGAATTCTCTGACTGTCACGACCGCGCCACTCGCAATTACACGTGAGGACCAAATTTATGTAATGCAGACAAATTTTACTCACATTTTTTAAAAGAGTAGAACGAATCCACCAATTGGAACGACCTTGGCATAATCCCACGAAATGAATGTTAACCAACATAAAAATAATGAAATTAACATAGCTCATAGCTATTAGAGCGTGTGCGCTCAACCACAGCTCCGAAATTCAAATAAGGGATTCTATGTCGTCATTGGACCTATGGTAAAGGCTTGAGGCACCAAGGGATTAAGGTTTCAGGAGAAGTTGGACCTTACATGAATTTAGTATTCAAGAATACACTCTATACTTCTCTTCTTGCAACATGAATGCCCATATCACCCATTCCTCGTTCACAAGACTTTGGATTATGGTGTCGTCCCTTGGACTCCCTTTGTCCTTGTCATCTCTGGCACAATCGTAGAAGTCATGGAGAAAAAGCGAACACTAGCTAGGTGACTAATTCATCAGATTCCGCCAGACGGAACTGGGCGCCCAATCTTTCTTGGACGTGTTCTGAAAACCAAAGGTCAATAAAAGAATCTAGCGGAACTAGAGAGAATTATGGGTCTAGAGGGCCTCCCATGGGTTTATCGGACACAGTTGGAGAGGTTTGAGGGACTGGATCTCAAGGGTTTAAGAGAACGAATTATTTTTCTACTGGTAGAATCCGTAATAATTTTTTTGACACAGCGGGTACCAACCGGTAGGAAGCAGCATTCGACCTGCCGGTAGCTCAATACAAAGTTCCAACAATTTTTTCGATTGTTATTTTTTTATTTCTCCTCCTCAAAACAAAGTAAAACAAAACTAATTAGAACCCCAACTCGTTAAACTCTAAGGGCATACAATTAAGTCCTTAGTCACATTCCACAGTGAGACAAATTCTTAGTATATGCAACCTAAAAAGCTCAATCATCAGTCTAGTTGAACGCCAAATTCAATAGAAAAATAAAATTGCACGCCACTTTTTTTGGCACCTTGAATACATTAAGCTTATGCACAACGCCGTCAAACCCCATGGTTACTTCTAGCGGAAGAGCGTTGTCTCGTGAAAGTTTCTAGAGAAGACGCCTACTAACTTCAACTGATCTGTCTAAAATTTTAATCATTTTCCCGTAATCACCATGAAAGCAAAGACTTACCATATCTACTCAATCTAGTCCACACATAGCTCTACCAACGGCACAAATGCTATGCAAGAGTATTCGCAATGATGTTCAAACACCAAAACCGTATTTGTGTGATACGTTAGTGTAACTGAAGAGATTCACAAAACAAGGTTCATTTTCCAATTACGGATCCAACTTTAGGTTTTTGGCCAAACTAACCAAAGTTTTCACCCTCAGAAATTGAATTCTCTGACTGTCACGACCGCGCCACTCGCAATTACACGTGAGGACCAAATTTATGTAATGCAGACAAATTTTACTCACATTTTTTAAAAGAGTAGAACGAATCCACCAATTGGAACGACCTTGGCATAATCCCACGAAATGAATGTTAACCAACATAAAAATAATGAAATTAACATAGCTCATGGCTATTAGAACGTGAGCGCTCAACCACAGCCCCGAAAAACAAATAAGGGATTCTATGTCGTCATTGGACCTATGGTAAAGGCTTGAGGCACCAAGGGATTAAGGTTTCAGGAGAAGTTGGACCTTACATGAATTTAGTATTCAAGAATACACTCTATACTTCTCTTCTTGCAACATGAATGCCCATATCACCCATTCCTCGTTCACAAGACTTTGGATTATGGTGTCGTCCCTTGGACTCCCTTTGTCCTTGTCATCTCTGGCACAATCGTAGAAGTCATGGAGAAAAAGCGAACACTAGCTAGGTGACTAATTCATCAGATTCCGCCAGACGGAACTGGGCGCCCAATCTTTCTTGGACGTGTTCTGAAAANGAGAAAAAGAGAACACTAGCTAGGTGACTAATTCATTAGATTCGGCCAGACGGAGCTGGGTGCCCAATCTTTCTTGGACTCGTTCTGAAAATCAAAGGTCAGTACAAGAATCAAGCTGAACTTGAGAAAATTATGGGTCTAGAGGGCCTCCCATGGGTTTATCGGACACAGTTGGAGAGGTTTGAGGGACTGGATCTCAAGGGTTTAAGAGAACGAATTATTTTTCTACTGGTAGAATCCGTAATAATTTTTTTGACACAGCGGGTACCAACCGGTAGGAAGCAGCATTCGACCTGCCGGTAGCTCAATACAAAGTTCCAACAATTTTTTCGATTGTTATTTTTTTATTTCTCCTCCTCAAAACAAAGTAAAACAAAACTAATTAGAACCCCAACTCGTTAAACTCTAAGGGCATACAATTAAGTCCTTAGTCACATTCCACAGTGAGACAAATTCTTAGTATATGCAACCTAAAAAGCTCAATCATCAGTCTAGTTGAACGCCAAATTCAATAGAAAAATAAAATTGCACGCCACTTTTTTTGGCACCTTGAATACATTAAGCTTATGCACAACGCCGTCAAACCCCATGGTTACTTCTAGCGGAAGAGCGTTGTCTCGTGAAAGTTTCTAGAGAAGACGCCTACTAACTTCAACTGATCTGTCTAAAATTTTAATCATTTTCCCGTAATCACCATGAAAGCAAAGACTTACCATATCTACTCAATCTAGTCCACACATAGCTCTACCAACGGCACAAATGCTATGCAAGAGTATTCGCAATGATGTTCAAACACCAAAACCGTATTTGTGTGATACGTTAGTGTAACTGAAGAGATTCACAAAACAAGGTTCATTTTCCAATTACGGATCCAACTTTAGGTTTTTGGCCAAACTAACCAAAGTTTTCACCCTCAGAAATTGAATTCTCTGACTGTCACGACCGCGCCACTCGCAATTACACGTGAGGACCAAATTTATGTAATGCAGACAAATTTTACTCACATTTTTTAAAAGAGTAGAACGAATCCACCAATTGGAACGACCTTGGCATAATCCCACGAAATGAATGTTAACCAACATAAAAATAATGAAATTAACATAGCTCATAGCTATTAGAGCGTGTGCGCTCAACCACAGCTCCGAAATTCAAATAAGGGATTCTATGTCGTCATTGGACCTATGGTAAAGGCTTGAGGCACCAAGGGATTAAGGTTTCAGGAGAAGTTGGACCTTACATGAATTTAGTATTCAAGAATACACTCTATACTTCTCTTCTTGCAACATGAATGCCCATATCACCCATTCCTCGTTCACAAGACTTTGGATTATGGTGTCGTCCCTTGGACTCCCTTTGTCCTTGTCATCTCTGGCACAATCGTAGAAGTCATGGAGAAAAAGCGAACACTAGCTAGGTGACTAATTCATCAGATTCCGCCAGACGGAACTGGGCGCCCAATCTTTCTTGGACGTGTTCTGAAAACCAAAGGTCAATAAAAGAATCTAGCGGAACTAGAGAGAATTATGGGTCTAGAGGGCCTCCCATGGGTTTATCGGACACAGTTGGAGAGGTTTGAGGGACTGGATCTCAAGGGTTTAAGAGAACGAATTATTTTTCTACTGGTAGAATCCGTAATAATTTTTTTGACACAGCGGGTACCAACCGGTAGGAAGCAGCATTCGACCTGCCGGTAGCTCAATACAAAGTTCCAACAATTTTTTCGATTGTTATTTTTTTATTTCTCCTCCTCAAAACAAAGTAAAACAAAACTAATTAGAACCCCAACTCGTTAAACTCTAAGGGCATACAATTAAGTCCTTAGTCACATTCCACAGTGAGACAAATTCTTAGTATATGCAACCTAAAAAGCTCAATCATCAGTCTAGTTGAACGCCAAATTCAATAGAAAAATAAAATTGCACGCCACTTTTTTTGGCACCTTGAATACATTAAGCTTATGCACAACGCCGTCAAACCCCATGGTTACTTCTAGCGGAAGAGCGTTGTCTCGTGAAAGTTTCTAGAGAAGACGCCTACTAACTTCAACTGATCTGTCTAAAATTTTAATCATTTTCCCGTAATCACCATGAAAGCAAAGACTTACCATATCTACTCAATCTAGTCCACACATAGCTCTACCAACGGCACAAATGCTATGCAAGAGTATTCGCAATGATGTTCAAACACCAAAACCGTATTTGTGTGATACGTTAGTGTAACTGAAGAGATTCACAAAACAAGGTTCATTTTCCAATTACGGATCCAACTTTAGGTTTTTGGCCAAACTAACCAAAGTTTTCACCCTCAGAAATTGAATTCTCTGACTGTCACGACCGCGCCACTCGCAATTACACGTGAGGACCAAATTTATGTAATGCAGACAAATTTTACTCACATTTTTTAAAAGAGTAGAACGAATCCACCAATTGGAACGACCTTGGCATAATCCCACGAAATGAATGTTAACCAACATAAAAATAATGAAATTAACATAGCTCATAGCTATTAGAGCGTGTGCGCTCAACCACAGCTCCGAAATTCAAATAAGGGATTCTATGTCGTCATTGGACCTATGGTAAAGGCTTGAGGCACCAAGGGATTAAGGTTTCAGGAGAAGTTGGACCTTACATGAATTTAGTATTCAAGAATACACTCTATACTTCTCTTCTTGCAACATGAATGCCCATATCACCCATTCCTCGTTCACAAGACTTTGGATTATGGTGTCGTCCCTTGGACTCCCTTTGTCCTTGTCATCTCTGGCACAATCGTAGAAGTCATGGAGAAAAAGCGAACACTAGCTAGGTGACTAATTCATCAGATTCCGCCAGACGGAACTGGGCGCCCAATCTTTCTTGGACGTGTTCTGAAAACCAAAGGTCAATAAAAGAATCTAGCGGAACTAGAGAGAATTATGGGTCTAGAGGGCCTCCCATGGGTTTATCGGACACAGTTGGAGAGGTTTGAGGGACTGGATCTCAAGGGTTTAAGAGAACGAATTATTTTTCTACTGGTAGAATCCGTAATAATTTTTTTGACACAGCGGGTACCAACCGGTAGGAAGCAGCATTCGACCTGCCGGTAGCTCAATACAAAGTTCCAACAATTTTTTCGATTGTTATTTTTTTATTTCTCCTCCTCAAAACAAAGTAAAACAAAACTAATTAGAACCCCAACTCGTTAAACTCTAAGGGCATACAATTAAGTCCTTAGTCACATTCCACAGTGAGACAAATTCTTAGTATATGCAACCTAAAAAGCTCAATCATCAGTCTAGTTGAACGCCAAATTCAATAGAAAAATAAAATTGCACGCCACTTTTTTTGGCACCTTGAATACATTAAGCTTATGCACAACGCCGTCAAACCCCATGGTTACTTCTAGCGGAAGAGCGTTGTCTCGTGAAAGTTTCTAGAGAAGACGCCTACTAACTTCAACTGATCTGTCTAAAATTTTAATCATTTTCCCGTAATCACCATGAAAGCAAAGACTTACCATATCTACTCAATCTAGTCCACACATAGCTCTACCAACGGCACAAATGCTATGCAAGAGTATTCGCAATGATGTTCAAACACCAAAACCGTATTTGTGTGATACGTTAGTGTAACTGAAGAGATTCACAAAACAAGGTTCATTTTCCAATTACGGATCCAACTTTAGGTTTTTGGCCAAACTAACCAAAGTTTTCACCCTCAGAAATTGAATTCTCTGACTGTCACGACCGCGCCACTCGCAATTACACGTGAGGACCAAATTTATGTAATGCAGACAAATTTTACTCACATTTTTTAAAAGAGTAGAACGAATCCACCAATTGGAACGACCTTGGCATAATCCCACGAAATGAATGTTAACCAACATAAAAATAATGAAATTAACATAGCTCATAGCTATTAGAGCGTGTGCGCTCAACCACAGCTCCGAAATTCAAATAAGGGATTCTATGTCGTCATTGGACCTATGGTAAAGGCTTGAGGCACCAAGGGATTAAGGTTTCAAGAGAAGTTGGACCTTACATGAATTTAGTATTCAAGAATACACTCTATACTTCTCTTCTTGCAACATGAATGCCCATATCACCCATTCCTCGTTCACAAGACTTTGGATTATGGTGTCGTCCCTTGGACTCCCTTTGTCCTTGTCATCTCTGGCACAATCGTAGAAGTCATGGAGAAAAAGCGAACACTAGCTAGGTGACTAATTCATTAGATTCCGCCAGACGGAGCTGGGCGCCCAATCTTTCTTGGAGTCGTTCTGAAAATCAAAGGTCAATACAAGAATCTAGCGGAACTAGAGAGAATTATGGGTCTAGAGGGCCTCCCATGGGTTTATCGGACACAGTTGGAGAGGTTTGAGGGACTGGATCTCAAGGGTTTAAGAGAACGAATTATTTTTCTACTGGTAGAATCCGTGATAATTTTTTGGACACAACGGGTACCAACCGGTAGGAAGCAGCATTCGACCTGCCGGTAGCTCAATACAAAGTTCCAACAATTTTTTCGATTGTTATTTTTTTATTTCTCCTCTTCAAAACAAAGTAAAACAAAACTAATTAGAACCCCAACTCGTTAAACTCTAAGGGCATACAATTAAGTCCTTAGTCACATTCCACAGTGAGACAAATTCTTAGTATATGCAACCTAAAAAGCTCAATCATCAGTCTAGTTGAACGCCAAACTCAACAGAAAAATAAAATTGCACGCCACTTTTTTTGGCAAATTGAATACATTAAGCTTATGCACAACGCCGTCAAACCCCATGGTTACTTCTAGCGGAAGAGCGTTGTCTCGTGAAAGTTTCTAGAGAAGACGCCTACTAACTTCAACTGATCTGTCTAAAATTTTAATCATTTTCCCGTAATCACCATGAAAGCAAAGACTTACCATATCTACTCAATCTAGTCCACACATAGCTCTACCAACGGCACAAATGCTATGCAAGAGTATTCGCAATGATGTTCAAACACCAAAACCGTATTTGTGTGATACGTTAGTGTAACTGAAGAGATTCACAAAACAAGGTTCATTTTCCAATTACGGATCCAACTTTAGGTTTTTGGCCAAACTAACCAAAGTTTTCACCCTCAGAAATTGAATTCTCTGACTGTCACGACCGCGCCACTCGCAATTACACGTGAGGACCAAATTTATGTAATGCAGACAAATTTTACTCACATTTTTTAAAAGAGTAGAACGAATCCACCAATTGGAACGACCTTGGCATAATCCCACGAAATGAATGTTAACCAACATAAAAATAATGAAATTAACATAGCTCATAGCTATTAGAGCGTGTGCGCTCAACCACAGCTCCGAAATTCAAATAAGGGATTCTATGTCGTCATTGGACCTATGGTAAAGGCTTGAGGCACCAAGGGATTAAGGTTTCAAGAGAAGTTGGACCTTACATGAATTTAGTATTCAAGAATACACTCTATACTTCTCTTCTTGCAACATGAATGCCCATATCACCCATTCCTCGTTCACAAGACTTTGGATTATGGTGTCGTCCCTTGGACTCCCTTTGTCCTTGTCATCTCTGGCACAATCGTAGAAGTCATGGAGAAAAAGCGAACACTAGCTAGGTGACTAATTCATCAGATTCCGCCAGACGGAACTGGGCGCCCAATCTTTCTTGGACGTGTTCTGAAAATCAAAGGTCAATACAAGAATCTAGCGGAACTAGAGAGAATTATGGGTCTAGAGGGCCTCCCATGGGTTTATCGGACACAGTTGGAGAGGTTTGAGGGACTGGATCTCAAGGGTTTAAGAGAACGAATTATTTTTCTACTGGTAGAATCCGTAATAATTTTTTTGACACAACGGGTACCAACCGGTAGGAAGCAGCATTCGACCTGCCGGTAGCTCAATACAAAGTTCCAACAATTTTTTCGATTGTTATTTTTTTATTTCTCCTCTTCAAAACAAAGTAAAACAAAACTAATTAGAACCCCAACTCGTTAAACTCTAAGGGCATACAATTAAGTCCTTAGTCACATTCCACAGTGAGACAAATTCTTAGTATATGCAACCTAAAAAGCTCAATCATCAGTCTAGTTGAACGCCAAATTCAATAGAAAAATAAAATTGCACGCCACTTTTTTTGGCACCTTGAATACATTAAGCTTATGCACAACGCCGTCAAACCCCATGGTTACTTCTAGCGGAAGAGCGTTGTCTCGTGAAAGTTTCTAGAGAAGACGCCTACTAACTTCAACTGATCTGTCTAAAATTTTAATCATTTTCCCGTAATCACCATGAAAGCAAAGACTTACCATATCTACTCAATCTAGTCCACACATAGCTCTACCAACGGCACAAATGCTATGCAAGAGTATTCGCAATGATGTTCAAACACCAAAACCGTATTTGTGTGATACGTTAGTGTAACTGAAGAGATTCACAAAACAAGGTTCATTTTCCAATTACGGATCCAACTTTAGGTTTTTGGCCAAACTAACCAAAGTTTTCACCCTCAGAAATTGAATTCTCTGACTGTCACGACCGCGCCACTCGCAATTACACGTGAGGACCAAATTTATGTAATGCAGACAAATTTTACTCACATTTTTTAAAAGAGTAGAACGAATCCACCAATTGGAACGACCTTGGCATAATCCCACGAAATGAATGTTAACCAACATAAAAATAATGAAATTAACATAGCTCATAGCTATTAGAGCGTGTGCGCTCAACCACAGCTCCGAAATTCAAATAAGGGATTCTATGTCGTCATTGGACCTATGGTAAAGGCTTGAGGCACCAAGGGATTAAGGTTTCAAGAGAAGTTGGACCTTACATGAATTTAGTATTCAAGAATACACTCTATACTTCTCTTCTTGCAACATGAATGCCCATATCACCCATTCCTCGTTCACAAGACTTTGGATTATGGTGTCGTCCCTTGGACTCCCTTTGTCCTTGTCATCTCTGGCACAATCGTAGAAGTCATGGAGAAAAAGAGAACACTAGCTAGGTGACTAATTCATTAGATTCCGCCAGACGGAGCTGGGCGCCCAATCTTTCTTGGACGCGTTCTGAAAATCAAAGGTCAATACAAGAATCTAGCGGAACTAGAGAGAATTATGGGTCTAGAGGGCCTCCCATGGGTTTATCGGACACAGTTGGAGAGGTTTGAGGGACTGGATCTCAAGGGTTTAAGAGAACGAATTATTTTTCTACTGGTAGAATCCGTAATATTTTTTTTGACACAACGGCTACGAACC